>MVGT01001777.1:60118-87859 GCA_002174775.1 Macleaya cordata
TTTTTTTTTTCTAAAAATCCCTATTGACAAACAAAATTAGGTTGAGAAAGTTACAAAATTCTTACTTGTGGTGGATGTTGTAGTTGATGGAGGAGAACCCGGAGAGGCTGGAACGACTCCGACCTGATAAAAACGATAAAGCTCGTACCGTAAATTACAAGTGTTATCAACGACGATCCCTGCTTGATTCATGGAACAACATCCAACAATATCTCCTACTTCTCCTCTTAGACATTTATAACAATCATCTCTAGATATATCCCTAGTACACTGTCCAAGCCCATATAATTTATGGGTACTCGTTAGATTAGCTTCACCTGTAGCAAACATGCTGTTGGAAGGATCAAAAGCTGCCTGATTAGTGATGTTCATCATCAAGTCCCTCAGAATAACAGTATACTGTTCCGGGTCTAGTATATTTTGCTTACTATTATTCCAGGTTGGATATCTCCCCGCGTAAGCCATCGAAGAAAAAAATTTCTGGTCCGAGTACCGTAATTGACAAAATTCATAGTAAATAGTTGCACTTCTATCATTTGGACATTCTTCGACGATTCCTCGACTAGCGTTAATAACGCAGTTTTGACAAACTTCTGGCATGACATCACCGCGACAAAGTGCTAGCCCGTAGACGGAGTCGTCTTCGTTGGTGCCAATGGATGTGTTGTAGAAGCCTGAGGGAGAAGTTTTAGAAGGTAGAGATTTGAGGAGCGAATTGAGGTTGATTTCGAAAGAGCTATTACGATTGAAGGTGTAATTTGGACTAATACTGCTTGTTGAGCAAGTTTTGTTGAGGGGATCAGCCCTAGTAAGGGTATTAATTAGGAGCAATACAACTAGGGAGAAAGGCAAGATCATATGAGGAGACATCTTAATTATAAGCTTAATTAAAGAGAAGAACTACTTGTGAAGAAAAGTGAAAGATTTGAGAGAGGATATATATAATTAAGTCTCTATACTAATTACAATGATTGACTTTTTAAATTAAATTAATCATCGTGTGAAACTACAAAAATATATTAATTAGAGGTACGATGGTTGTTGGCATGTGCATTGTATGTTTGTGCTCAAATCCGTATCAATACAAAAATAATTAAAATTAAAATTATATATAAAATTCTTAATACAATTTTTTTTTTTTTTTTTTTTGGGCATGTGCATTGCATGTTTGTACATAGACCCAGCTTGACTAATTAAGAAGACTCGTTTTCATTTTTATATTGGATAGAACTAGTCATCAATTTCCAATAATTATCTTCATACCTTATTATAATGTCAATATATGCATGCAAATCAGATTTTATTGAAGGATTTATAGTCTACATAGAGATATATAATTAAATTTCAATAATGTGATTATAGTACTTTATATGAGATTATATTGGCCCACATAGAAATAAATTTTTTTTTTGTGGAAAACAAAATAAGTCATCGCTAACGACTACTTTGGCGACTTTTTTCTAATTTACTAACTAATCTTTACTATTATTACAATGCTTCGTGCATTGATTAATTTTGATACGATATAAATCTTTTCTATGTCCATGTCTACATGCCTTACAATAATGGAGGAGAATGTCCTTCTCCATCAATTATATTCTAAAAATTAAGTAACTGGAACGCAGAGCAGAAGCAAAGCAAGAGTAGGAGTGCCAAAACAACAAATTAAAAAACGTCTCAAACTCCGAAATATCTCCAAAGTATGGTTTGAAGTGGAAACACGAAATTTTAGAGAAGAAGCCTCACAATTTTATAGTAGAAGCGTCACCACTTTATAGCAATTTTGATTACTATGGTCTGAAAACTGACCCTTCATTTAGGTCTATACATGTTTCTAGAGAAAATAAGGTTATTTTGGTTATTTATATAATAAAGTTGTTAAATGACCATTTTAACTTCGAAAAGTTGAAGGTAAGGAGGACAAACTTGTAAATAATGAGGACAAACTTGTCCTTTGCCTCGGAGCGTCCTCCTTTAGTATGTAGATTTGCTTCTAAGTTGTTTATTTTAATTTCTATAAAAAATAATTATAACAAAATTATTTATTGCATAAAATATTTATGGACCAATAACTAATTCTATCATAAATTTTACCAAACGAGGCAACGACTTGGACCATCGGATATGATCAATCTATTGTTTAGTACAACCTAATTTTTTTGGTAGGGTTAGAAATTTTAGAATGATATAATTTTTTATGAGGATGATCTACTCAACATATAGATCATTATCTTTAAAAATTAGTAATTTGATTGTCTCCATGTGGACTCCACATATGATTCCGGTCGACATTGATGTTCAATTAATTTTTGATAGAGCTAGAAAGTATAGAAATCACCATCTTCAAAAATTAGCCCTTCTATTGTCTCTATGTAGGCCCCACACATGAAGTTCAATTACCATTGATGTTCAATCAATTCTTGATAGGGCTAGAAATTATAAATATTCAATCAATTCTTGATAGGGCTAGAAATTATAAAATGATATAATTTTTGGTAAGGTTGATTTATATCTTGAGAAGATTATCATCATTGAAAATTTATCCTTGATAGTCTCTAGGTGGACCCCACAATCTATGTGAAAGGACCTACTAAAAAATTATTTCACTAATAATACAAAAAGAGATAATCAAGGTTACTAAGTACAAGTATTGTGCACTGCACGTGTTCCTCACATTGGTTTTCTATTAAACTATTAATGCAATAATTACAAAAATAATTACAAAAAAAAAACCAAAAAAATGTAAGTATCTATTGAAGAGAAATGTGAAAATTAAGTAAGTAGTTACGGAGAGATTTTAAGGATATAGAAAGTTAGAGAAAATCATGGAAGAGATTTAATTTCCTTTGCAAAAGTGAGACTATCGAAAATCATTTAAATTTAAGTGATTACGTGAAACTATCATTGCGCGTTCCCATTCAACTAGTTTAAATGATTCAAAGGTTACTTTTAAGTTACGATATTTTCTTTATTATTTAGATCATCCTCACAAAATAAAATAATATAAAAAAATTTAAGAAAGATTCAAAATTGTCCTCTTGATCGATCTAATAGAACAGAGCAATAAATTTAAAAAAAAAAACCCTTGTTAATTAACGAAAATCATGATGATGCTCCTCTATATGTGCACTCCTTAATAAAAACCTAGTATATATAAATAATACGACTGTACATTAATAGAGTCTGGTTCTTCTCTTCCTTCATTACTTACTAATTAGATAAGAAGTTTATAGTCTGTTTGGACAAGGGATTTGTGGGAGGGATTTTGTGGCGACCAGGGATTTGGGGAAAAAATCATGTTATATTTTTCCTTAAAATTCCTAGTCCCTACAAAATCTCTCATTAAAATCCCTTGTCCAAACAGACTATTAATAGATTAATCTTAAGACCATTTCCAAATATTCTTGACAAAGAAATTTGATTAAGTGAAACTATCGAAGAACTCGACCAACAGGGAATAACGCCAGTGATAGTTTACTCATGGATGGAGCATTCTAAAGATAGTTCAGCTGGAACAACAAATCTCCCAACAGAGAATGCAGGTTTTTGAGGTTGGGGAAGGGCTGAAGTCTCACTTCCTTGCAGCATCACAACAACTGACGACATGTTAGGCCTAACTGTCGGGTCTTCTTGGACGCACAACAATCCGATTTGAATGCATCTCAAAAATTCAACTGCATTACATGACTCTGGATTTAGCAATCGATCCATCAATTCCAACCCTTCGCCTTGACTCCATAATCCCCACGCCTGAAAAATCATTCCCATCCAGTTAGATTTCAGTAAAAATTTTGAACCTGGTTTAGGTCCTACTTTGAAATAACTACTTTACTAGTACAGAAATGGGATTTTGCCACGGTTTTACCAAATATAGCCACGGTGATTCAATCGCTTTTGGCCACGGATTTTAAACTTGGGATTTTGCCACGTTTTTTGCCATGCTAAATGCAAATAGCTAATTGTGGCTCACTTGATAAAACCGTGGCTGAAAGTGCCGTGACCGAATGTACCGTGACAAAAGTTCCACCTACTGTACTGGCCGCAGGCACAACCGTCACTATTTTACCGCCCACAACTAACCCTGTGGCTAAAACGAGGATTAAATCTAGTAAGATATAGTATTACCCCTCGGACTTTTAAACTATGGGAATTAAGTTCAACTTCCACACCACCACTTTTCTCTAAACAAGCTCTTTATCCTTACACCTCGTTTACCCTAAATTTGTGTAAATGATGGCAGGTATTTATAAATTCACCTAATGATGTATGATTTAATAATTAAAGAGTAATGAAACTAACATATGCCATGAGACTTGGAGCTAGTCTGGAGAGATGAAAGCCAGCACTCTTTTTTCCAGTGATTATTTCTAGCAAGAGAACTCCAAAACTGAAAACATCACTTTTTATTGAATATAGTCCCTCCATTGCATACTCCGGCGCCATGTATCCGCTGTTAGTTCCAAACAAAAAGAACAATTTGAAGCAATTAATTTGTAATTACCATTAGCAACAGAAAATTTAGTAAATGCAGTAAAACCACCAACTCGGCGTAAGTTCATCAGAACAAAATCATTTTATCAAGTCCTTAGAAAATACTTAACAACAAATCTCAATAAATCCCAATGCAGCTTATAAGAGAAGGTCACACAGGTAAGTCAAAGTTGCAGTACTTACAATGTTCCCGCAATTCTATTAGTACTAGCTTCACCTAGATTTCCTTGTAAAATCCTTGCCATGCCGAAGTCTGAAATTTTTGGGTTCAGATCATTGTCCAACAATACATTGCTAGCTTTGAGGTCTCTGTGAATGATTCTAAGTCTAGAATCCTGATGAAGATAAAGAAGTCCCCGAGCAATTCCAATTATAATGTTAACGCGTTTTCTCCAATCAAGATGAATCCGCCGCCTTGGATCTTGAAAAATACAAACAGAAAATGAAGTATGTTAAGTCATGATTAAGTATGTGGTTTGATGTACCCTCACTTGTATTTATTTATTAATAGAATTCAGGATTCAAAATAGGCCAGCACTACATGGGTAGTTGGAGACAAAGAAACAAGTCTACAACACCATCTTTAATGGGGTTTCCGAGGGCAAAGGATCAATAATTTTAATCTTCACAAATGATAAATTTTGAAGTTTTGGCAGGGATAGAAACAAAGAAAGAAATAAGGTTAGAGATCAAACCAAGGAACACATCAAGACCGCCGTTTGGCATGTATTCGTAGACTAGGATTTTTTCTTCTCTTTCTATAGAACAACCGAGGAGCCTCACAAGATTTTTGTGTTGAAGTTTCATTATTAATAAAACTTCATTCATGAATTCCTCTGAACCTTGCTCAGAATCACTTGAAAGCCTCTTAATTGCTACTTCTTGTCCATCAGGTAGTGCACCCTGAAGAACATTTTATTCAGTTAATTTATCTCAAATTATTATGCGTATGATCATCGATAGCTTCCAATGGTTAGTTCATCTTTAATCAGAAAATCTAGGTTATAAGGCACCTTAACGAGGGCTATTCGAATAAATTTCTAACAAAATGTGTTACCTTGTAAACAGGGCCAAACCCTCCCTGTCCTAGTTTATTTGAATCAGAAAAGTTGTTTGTAGCTGTAAGAACATCATCAAAATTGATCAATTCATGAGGTTTCGTCTGATCCTCTCCTTATACTTTCTGGTTTGCGATGATATCGCCGTTTAGTGAAGCGTCTTGATTGCTAAATTCAATTATTTCTGTTTAGAAAAACAGAGACTGATTATCATTAAAAGAAATTGTTCTGTTCTTTGATCAACTTACTTGTTCATATTTACCTTTAATCTGTGCTCTTTTCCTCCTCATAAAACAGTAAAAACATATACTGAAGATCAGTATCCCGACAAACGCCACTGGAATAGCAACAATTACAGCAATCATTAGGTTCCTCCGGTGACCTGCAGTTCATGATCACAAATAGTTTTCTTCAATGGATTCTTAACAGTAATAAGCCCGAAATTATATATACTTAAGTTTCAAAGCAGATCAACATGATGAAATACTTACTTATTCTAGGTTTATTAGTTGAAGGAGATGGAGGAGGCCTTGCTGCACCAAGTCCAACAATGGGATACAATTCATACCTTATGTAGCAACTTTTGCTAAGAACTCTAGCACCTCTATAAAAATTACAGCAACTTAGAATTTCTGTAATGGCACTTTGAAGGCACCTGTTACAGTCATTTGCAGATAAGTCTGTGGTGCACTGAGCATGACCATACACAGTTTCAATACTCGTAAACTTAGATTCTCCAGTTGCTAACATGTTTGTTGAAGGATCAAAAGCAGCTTTTACAGAAAGTTTACCCATTAGCACCCTCACAACATGAGTAAACAAATCTGGGTCTGAAATATTTTTCTTGTTCCATAGATCAATATTTCCGGTATCATCCATAACACCGAAAAAAGGTTTGTTCGAATAACGCAGTTGGCAATTTTCTTCCCATAATATGGCTTCTTTACTTGTAGGACATAATCTTTTAATTTCCTGAGCTGCTAATCTAACACAACTTTGGCAGTCCTTTAGGGAAAGATCACCTAGGCAGAAGAAGTTGCCATAGATTCGATCAACATGGTTGCCAACTGTGGTATTGTAGAAGCTTGAGATTGAAGCATTTGATGATAGAAAATTTAGAAGATCATTTAGATTATGTTCAAATGTACTACTAACTGTGAAGGTTGCTGAAGATGAACAATTGTTAGAGGGAGGATGGGCTTGAGTAGGAACTTGAAGAAGGGCGAGGAGGGAAGCAAGAAAGAGCAATTGCAACGCTATCATCAAACAACTTAAATGACTGATCATATCTTTCCTAGTTAGTATGATCAAGTATGTATCGGTAATTAATTGCTCTCTACTAGAGAATTTTTAGTGTGATTGTGGAAGGAAATCCAATTGAAACAAAAAAAAAAAAAAAAAAAAAGGAAATTGGTTAATGAGATTGATAAACAAGAGTTTGCTGCTAGGATGAGTGAGAAACAAAATGGTGGTGATCAGTGTAATTATTTTTCATAAGTTGAGGTCCATGGAAGGAAATCTCCAAGATATTATATAAGGATAAGAAATCTAAAGTATATACTGATCAAGATTAATGTCTAATTCGGAACAACACAAAAGACTTGTTCAAATTATTTCACTATTATAATGAGGCTTCACATTTGATAAAAATGAGCCGACGTAAGCTATTTCCTGTCCATTTGCATCACGAAAACATTTACAAGCCAATTCAAAATAAAAAATAAATTTGAGAGTCATCTTTGACCTCCGGTCTTACAATGAGTGGTTGGATCAGTTTCACACTACTAAAACATTGGGTTCCATAAAAAAGGCAACGGTTTTAGAATAAATGGTACCAATAATTATGTGTTACATACTGTCGGCCCATGCTAACCGTCACGAAAAAATAGTCCGATTAAGAATTGTGGCCAAAACTGATGACATGCATGTATGCATCAGCGATGGTGTGAATTAAAAACGTTCTTTAGGTTTTAGTAGGAGTTTTAGCGACGGGTTTTTGGTCTTAGAATTGTGGCTTTAAGGTTTATAGCCACGGTTAAACATCATTGCTAAATCATAAATTCAGGAGGATTAGGTATATGATAAGCTCACCAGGGAGAGTCAACCTTATAGATTCTCAGTGATGCGTGCTGATATTGATGTCTCTCTTTTTTATCGTCAATGTTTCCTCCCATGAAAGAGCCTCCTATATTTTCTGCTCCACAAGTCCAGCAAGCAGGAAATTAAATTGCAAGAAAACATGCAGTAGTCACCGTCAAGTACCCCACATCATTATTTAAGCCATTTTATGGGACTCAATTATGTGAGTGGTTGTGATCCCCTCCGATAACCCTCCCATAATTTGGAAGGTTCTAAGATCAAAACTTTTTGAACGTTGTTTGTTATTAGTTTGTCTTATGTAATCTTAAATATTGTTTATAGTTTGTTGGCAGTGTTTAATCTTGATCGTGATAGATCAAATGTTGTTGATAGTTTTTCTGCACTTCTCACATATTTATCATAGTTTATCTTCGCCTTAAAAATATGTATTTTGGGCAAAGTCTAATTACTTTCACAGAGTTTTGAAAAGCATCTGGAAGTCTATCTCCATTCAAAATTTGTAGATATATAGTCCAAATCTCAACAGTGACATAAGATTTGTAGATTAATAATTAAGGATTTAAATCTATGATAAAAAATTAATCGATTGATTGATCAAGGATTGGTATAGACTTAGTTTTTCAAGCCCTAGGCCCCATTTGATATTGCTTCCTATTTAATGTTCAAAAATACTTTTCTTTTTATTTTTAATTTTAAATTTTTTTTATGTCAAAGTTGTTTGATTAAATAATTAAATAGGTTCCAACACCCTGAAAGCTCCTTGTTTATGAGCTATCATGCCTTGGGTTTCTGGTATCAAGTTTTCAACGAGGCATTGTCATCGGTAGCGTATGGAGCTTTCAAGTATTTATTGCCACCAATAATCAGTAAAAATTTAAAATATTTTAAAAATTAAGATAACATATAATTAAATTTTTTTTGGTAAGAGGGTATTAATGTCCAAATTACAATATGACATAGATATACTGTAATCAGCGTGTGAGAAGCGCAGAAACTGCCATCTATATTATTACTAAGACGACTGCAGAGAAAGCTACCACCAACGGGTGCAAGAAAAGCTACCACTACGGACGCAGAGAAGACTACCACTAACGGGTGCAAGAAAGACTACCACCAACAATGGGCGCAATTTATTTAGAAATATTTGCCTACATATATATAACACATTACATGGGCCAAACTTAACGGTAATTCCACAGCTAATAAGTCTTGAACCGAAGACCTCTCAAGTTATGAGAGAGATGTAAACCAACCGGGCAAGCAGTTTGCAAGATAACATATAATTATTACAAATGAGAACCCAATTTACAGATAAAATAATTAAACTCTTGGCATACCGGCATTTAAATTAAATAAAAGGACATAAAAGTTCAATCATCTTGTGCCCATTTCTTTTTTCGACATTTTTTTTCTTAATTTATACCGATTCATTTTTTTTTCCTTCCTTCAATATCTCTAATCTACTCTTCCAACATTTTGTCTCATTTCCTTTTCCTTTCCTTCTTAATCCTCTTTTGACCTTTTGTTTTGGAAACATGTGGATCTAATATTATCATATTGGTTACCATTGTTGCAAGCAATTGAAATTCTTTATTTTTAACTAATGTAATTTCTTATATTGTGGGCAATCCATAATCATTTTACACGTTTTAGGGTGACCCTTTAACTAAAGTAACCCTCTATTCAAAATCATAAGCCACTTTAACAACAATTTTTAGGGCTGTCAACTGTTTAAAGTGAACCGAGCTTAAGGGTGTTCAGTTTGACTCTAAATATATTTGACATTGTGAAGTCTAAGTTTTGCCTAAAGTAAAATTAAGTAATCTTAACCAAACTCGACTTATATAATATTTTGGGTTTCGAGCCAAATTCTAGCTTGCTCAGAAAATGAGTAAATGAATGGTTTTATTTAAAAAATAAAATAAAATGATATATTGTGTTTTCAAAAAAATAGATGATGTGTTAGTTTTAAAAAAACATAAAAATAATATTGTGATTGGTTTGAAAGAATAAATGATGTATTAGGTTAAAAGAAAAAATAAGTTAAGTAAACAAGTAAAACTATATGTTAGTACGTAATATGTTTTCTACAATTTTAATTTACAAGTATACCTTATCTTATTAGGCCGAGACTAAATTGGTCGAGCTCCATAATGCCCAGACTCGGTCCAAATTTGAATTTGGGACTAATTTTTCAGTCCAACTCATTCTTGAGTAAGGTTCGGCCCAAACAATATCGAGCCGAACTGGCAGGGCTCAGGCCGCCCTAACCCAATTGACAGGCCTACGTACAAAGGCGTAGCTTCGTTACTTGCTAACCTAGTTGGGGACTTGCGATTTTAAAAAAAGGCAGGTGTTTTGAGGTTCAACAGCACCACGGAACAGGTATGCGGAATGTTCTCTCTCTTCATTAGGGTTTCTTTGATTTATTAGATTTGGATTCGTGTTCGTTCAATTTTGTAGATTTGGGTACATCTTGTTCATTCGATTTGGTATGATTAGGGTTCGAAACCCAAAGGAAATGCTAATGTTTTTCATGTTGGTACCTCCAAAACAATATTGAAGAATAGGAATCGAAACTTATTACCTTGGTAACTTACAACTTATATTTTTAGATGAGTATTAGTTGCAGAATGTTGCAAAATTGACAGATACATGCTATATCATAGTCAGTCTCTATCTCAATTTGAACTCATTTTAGGGTTATTCTTGTGTAATGTAATGGCAACAATCAACATACAACTTAACATTTTTTGTGGGCTTTGGAACTGTATTCGTGCAACAAGTTTTTTGTACAAATTTTTATCTTAATGGGAGAGATTTCCTTGGTTTAAGGTATTATGTCAGATTCTGGATTAATGGCGTGGCCTGATCTTAACCTTTCTGCTTCAAGCTTCCCCTATCGTAGCTTCTAAGCGTTGGTTTGTCACAACTGATCATCATATATCATGGTGAAGTCCTAACACTGTTCCTTGATCAAGGATTCAGCCTAAGGTCGTCGATTGTCTTAGTGCCTCCATCGCTGGGTGCTATGGAGATTGATGGTCTGGTAGTGTTTCTGGGGACCTTTCCTCACGAGGACCATGCACCACCATCAGGCCCGTGCCCTTAAATCTAGTTAAGCTTGGTAACAACAACTTGCTCTAAAAGCCCAAACTGTTAAGAGAGGACTAACAATATATGTCACAAGTGTTTGTGGGTCTAACAAGGACTGGTTCATATTCACATATAAATGCTTAATGAGGGTTATTCAGAAATTTGTCGAACAAAATACTTGTTGTAAACAGGGTTCAACCTGTCTTGTCCTAGCTTATTTGAATCGAAAACTTGTTTGTAGCGCTTACTAAATCAAGAGAATTGATCAAGGGAAATTCTTGAGGTTTCATCTATTCTTCTCCTTGTTTGTTCTCTGGTATGAGAAGTTTGTGCTAATGGGCACACCCACCACGCCATGCAAGGAAGAGTCTTCGTTCCTAAATTCTGTTATTTCTGATTTAAAAAACAAACTGACCATCATTAAAAGAAATTGTCATTTTTTTTTGTTCTACTTATTCATATTTTAGGTACCTCTCTGTGCTCCTTTCTTCCTAAAACACAAGTACCAAAGATAAGTATCCCGACAAACGCCACTGAAATAGAAATGATTACAGCAATTGAAACGTTCTCCATGTGACCTGCATTTCATGATAAGTAGTCCTTTTTAATGGATTCTTGTTGTAATGAGACGGACCTGAAATTACGTTAAGTTTTGAAGCAGATATAAAATACTTACTTTTTCTAGGCGTATTAGTTGAAGGAGAGGGAGGTGGGTTTGCAGCTCCAAGTCCAACAAAGGGATACAATTCATACCGTAAGTAGCAACTTCTGCTAAGAACTCTTGCACTTCTATAAGAAGTACAGCAACTTAGTTAGAATTTCTGTAATGGAACTTTGAAAGCATCTATTACAGTCATTTGCAGATAAGTCTCTTGTGCGCTGCACAAGACCATACACAGCTTCAATCCTCATATAATTAGATTCTCCAGTTGCTAACATGTTCGTCGAAGGCTCAAAAGCTGCTTTTTCAGAAAGGTTACCCATTAATTCCCTCGGAACATGAGTAAACAAATCTGGGTCTGAATTGTTGTTCTTGTTCCATAAAGGGATTTTCCTTCATCATCCATAACACTGAAAATTGGTTGGTTTGAATAACATAGTTGGCAATTTTCTTCCCATGCGATGGCTTCTTTACTTGTAGGACATAGTCTTTTAATGTCCCGAGCTGCTAATGTATCACAAGTTTGGCAATCCTTAGGCGAAAAATTGCCTATGCACAAGAAGTATCTATACACTTGATGGATTTTGTTTCTCGCTGTAGTATTATAGAAGCTGGAAACTGAAGCATTTGATGTAGAAATTTGAGAAAATCATTTAGATTATTTTCAAATGTACTATATACTATTGACTGTGAAATATGGTGTAGGTGAACTTCTTACAGGGATGATCGGCCAAAGTAGGAACGACAAGGAGGGAAGCAAGTACGCAACAATGTCGGAAAATTTAGATGACTGATGACTCATATCTTGCCTCATTGGTATGATCTCGTAGCTCCAAAAGTTGGGAATTGCTGTCTAGTAGCTACTGTACAGATTTTTCTTGTGATTGGTAAGGAAATTAGACATTCAAACAAGAGTTATTGGGATGAATAATAACAGAATGGTGGGGAGTGTAAATTCCATGGAAATTTGTTTTTCTTTAGAAACTGAAGTCAATGAAAGAAATTTTCTGGAGATAGTATGAAAAGATAAGAAATATTAAATAACAGAATAGTGGGGTTGGCCTAACGGTTAAGCTCCTACTCACAACGTGGAGGTCATGAGTTGAACTCCCTTTGAAGCCACTCCAATAATAAATTCTTTGCCCTGTAGTAGTAGATTTGGAGGTCTTGCCCTGCCCCCGAATTATCGGGTACTCTAAGAGGCCCGGACATCCCATTGTCAAAAAAAATAAAAATAAGAAATACTTGTGGTACCCCACACCTTTTCCTCCTTCTGCCCCAATGTGACAATATCATTGATCAAAAGACTACCCAATTTGGAATACAAAGACTTGGATCTGTAATATTGAGAAAAAAAAAAAGGTTCAGGGTTGAAAAACTTGAAATCAAACATTTTAATTTGGAGAATGACTTTGTAGGTTTTTTTTGCACTACATGAATTAACAAAGAATTAACAAAGAGGTACTTAGATTGGTGTTTTTTGGACCACACTTTCCCAGTTTATTACCAAGTGTGTGGATCGTGTTACGCCGGTCCCTCGAGTCAACAACTAGAAACAGAGTAAAGGCTTCGCACCTTCCTTATGATTCCGCCAATTTTCTTCTCCTTCCATTGACAAATTCCTTATATTATGTTCTCTCCATTAGGTCTAACATATTCTAAATCTCTATTATTATAATGAGGCTTGCATCAGCTAATTTTTAACGGAGCTGAGTCGTTTCAAAGTCCGTCTGCATGCCTCATGGTCATGATAGTAACTTCCACTAAAGTTCTGAAAATCATCATGTCTTCTTCTGATCAGAATTTCAAGCTACGTCTCTTTCAAAGACCCATCTAATTACATCCAGAAGGGGCTATGAGATTGGGTTAATATGTATATCATAAACACAAGTTTTACATATTGTCAAAGTTCATCACACTCTACAAAAGAAACAAAATCAGATAACCAGAATTCACTCAAGCACAAATTTTAGGTCTTTAAGTTTAAGGGTTTGTTCAGATGTTATCCCCATTTTCTTGTTTGTATCCTCGTCCAAAATATTTTAACTCTTCAAGATCAGTATCTAAAACTCTAAACCTATAATAGAAGAAAAACTAGGTTTTATTTTCAACATTCATCACATTCTACAAAAATCAAATAACCTGAAATCAAAAAAAAAAAATCTTAACTCAACCCATTTAAGAGGGTAACTTAGATATACGGTAAGCCCCATGATCTTGTTTGTCTCCTCAACATGGCATGCCATCATGAGTCATCAGTTGGGTGCATGCATCGAGCAAAACGTAGAGCTAAATTTGCTGTTAATTTGGCTGGTTTTCTCAGCAAAGCTTGTCTCCTGTGTAATTTGAGCTTAGAATCATGTATGTGTTTACGTTTCATATAGCTCCCTAATTTTCTTCCACATAGTATGCTTCTAGGAGCAAACAAATTTCTAAGAGAATTTTTACGGCTGCATGAAGCTTAGTTCTTCTTCTCTGCATTCTCTAATAGTGATATCGACAACTTTATTGACCGATGAAGAAGGTAAAACATCACAACAATGCCGTCTCCGCGACTGTAACTGAATAGAAAAGGAAAATTAGAACAATGTGTAATAATTTAACAAGATTTTTAGATGACTAGAACAAACTTAATACTAGGGCGACTTAACAGGGGAGACATAATGGTCTGGTGCTTCTTATTGGCCATGACTTCTGATCTGAGCCCCGCGCTTTTGGCATGGCAAAAAAGAGAGTGCCACATCATTATGTCACCTAACATTACTCTACGACAAAACATCGAAAAAAAATCAGATGATTAATAGTACTTAATTACCTGTTTAATTTCAAGATTTAACTTATGTGAGAACACTCTGATTTCTTCTAATGTCTTTGATGAACCCTTCTTTTCCAAGCAGTTTGCAGGAATGTTTCTCCTGTAAATGCTCTTTGTCATTTGATCATCTGTATTAGAAGAAGATAAACTATCTAGAAAGAAAATGGTGGGTCTTTGGCATGGGTCACTAGGTAGTTCCCGGGTATTAAACATGTACAAATTTGAATTCGGTATTTCCCTTTGTCTCCATAGCTTGAATGTCTTCTGCACGGGAAGAAGGTCCCGAAGAAGAACGTTGGTTTCAAAAACCTGAACTGCATAGCCCCACGAGATCGAAATTGTCCATGAATACTGTTTATTGTAGCATACTGTTTGTTGCAGAATTCTCAGAGGATCAAATGCTAGAGCTTCGAATAAATGTTGTAATGCCTGAATTCTATTCTTGTTAGGAAATATCGGGTCTACGTAATCCATGTGATGAAGAGATAGCAAAGGCGCTAATGGATGCGCTGCCAATAACCCGAACAGATCACCTCTGATATCAACCTTATAAGATTGGTACAAAGAGTCAGTCTGCTATCTATATTTTGTACATCATCTTCTATCTATAGAGTATACTATTATAATTTGAAAATCAGACTATAAAAAATGCATCACTTTTGGTGTTTTTAATGAACTAGTATCTGTTTTCACAGTTAATTCGAAAACAGTTTTTAAATTATAAATTGGAAACAACGTTTCCAAATACAGTATTGAGTTCGGGTGCAACTCAGATTTTCAGATTCTAGCCTAGTTTTCGAAAACTGATTTTCAGATTGCAAACAACAGAAAACCTTGTATGTTTGAACCCAAATAGAAACAAAACTAGTGCCAAAACAAAAACAGGGTCATATTAGTTCCATGTACCTGATGAAATCCTGATTCATGTGTCAAACCAACGCCGAGCTCTGCCAAACAAGAGTAAATCCTAGCATCACTTCCATACAGATGCGGATGCCGCTCCAGAGATGAATCCAAAACCTTGGCTAGAACTTTTGCCAGCGGATAACTTAGAGCGAAACCGCCTCCTCCATAGCCCATTTCAAATGAAGACAAGTCGTTGTCGTTTTGAATGAACGTCTCTGAAATTGAGCCTATATAATACCACTGATTATGATCATACTTAGAGAGCGTCTTCACTAAATTCTCCGGGAAGAACACAGTGTCATCGTCACCAAAAACAAACCATCTCACATCGGAATGATTTAACCAAACAGTTTCCAACACAACTCGTGCCACACGGATGGCAGATCGATCGCCTCCTCTGAAACTGTATGGAAAACGCGAAGTGTCCCCTGATATACATATAGGAGGGAGGGTATTATTATCATTCTGCGCCGGTATACTCTTATCGAGAAATACACATCCTCTCATTTGTTCTGGTTTCCACCATAGCCGAACGTATTCCTTTCGTTTTGGCCAGGATTTGAAACTGGAAGCAATTCCAAAAACGACATGGTCTAATGACGTCTGTGAAGAAACATTGACGAACTTTGATTTTGTCGACCATAATATGTGATCGAACCTAGAAGAATGAATTACGGATACGGATACAAAAAGATAGATTATACAGAGAAGGGAGCAGAGTAAGAGGATGGCTTTGATGGGAGATGAAGTTTGGGATGATGACTTAGAGCTAATTAACTGAGCACACTGCATTTTCAATTTCATTTTAGGGTTGGAATGAAACTTTACTGGTTTAGTTTTAGTAAGTGTTGAAGCGTTGACAAGACAAATTTGATACCGCAATTCATGGTCTTTTCTTAAACATGCATGTGCTAATCAAATTACCTTTCTTAGTAGCTTACGTTACCTCCTCCTCAACTACTTTCTTAAACATGGCTGCTATTCTACTTCACTGCGCCCTTGTTTTGGATCTCTCTAAAACGGATCAAGACCTGATGACTAACCCTAATCTATAATTTAACCCTTTACTTACTATTGTAATTCAAATAACTCAAAAGTCAAGGAGATGTGATTTCTGCCAAACTTTCAAGACTACCTTTCTAATAATGTTTCCTATAAGAAATGCATAATTAGGGTAGGCATCCATTGACTTATGGAATGTGTTTCATACACATGAACATTGACCCCACATGGAGATGGAGATGGAGATGGAAGGGGAACCAATTTTTTTAGTTCCAATTCCGCAGATATGAATTCCAGAAGCGAAGTTGTACGTATTTTAAGCAATCCAATTCTTGGGTACTTTCGTATTTGATGGAACTGGAACCGAATCGATTAGTTGACCTAGACGGGTTTATCATTTCGAAGAATTTGGATCAAAATATACCTATGTAACACCCTGAATTTTAAATTATGTGAAGAGTAAGTCTTAGTTCATCTTATTTTTAATTGAATCTCTTGGGTCTCTTTTAGTTTATTTTCTATACACACAATGCCAATATAATTTGAGCTACATTTATTGTTTGGCGTGTGTTTCTCTACTTCTTTCTTTGGTTACTCTTGTCTCTGGTTGCTTTCGAGTTTCAAATCTCAACCCACTCTCAGGATTTGGGTTTGCATCATTAGCTTAGATGGGAACCTCATGTTCTTGTTTGCAACTTAAACAACGAATACCAATGAGTCATCACTTAGATTTATCGATCAAAACATCTGCAATTACTTTAATTTTGCTGGTTTTCTCAGCAACTCTTGCAAGAAAATCATGAACATAGCTTGGTTACAATTTGGCCTAGAGCTAGTCTCTTCAAAATTGCCCAACAAACCATCTACCGGTCACCCCTACTGGTGTGACGTAAACTTCAAATTCCAGCTTCCAAATTTTTACAGGTGCATGAAGGTAATTTCTTCTTCTCCACATTCTCTAATAGCAATATCAAGCACATTACCGTCGGAAGAGGGTATAACTTCACAACAGTGCCGTCTTGGCGCCTGCAACTGAATAAAAGAAGAAAACACCGATGTTTAAGTACTCCAGTTGCACCATCGATACACAAAAAATAGAAAGAAATGTCGAAAAATTAATATAAGTTGATTAGTAGTAGTACCTGTTTAATATCAAGATCTAGGTTATGTGAGTACACTCTGATTTTTTCTAGTGTTTTTGATGAACCATTCCTTAGCAAGCAATTTTCAGAAATACTTCTACTGTAAATGCTCTCTATCCCATCTGTATTAGAAGAAGTTAAGCTATCTAGAAAGAAAATTGCAGGTCTTTTGCATGGGTCATAATGTAGTTTCCGAGTATTAAACATGTAGAATTCCGAAAATAGTATAAATCTATTATTCCATGGCTTGAATGTCTGCTGAACCGAAAGAAGATTCGGAAGAAGAACGTTGCGTTCGAAAACCTGAACTGCATAACCCCACGAGATCGAAATTGTCCATGAAAACCTTTTATCGTAGCAAACCGTTTTTTGCAAAATTCTCTGAGGATCAAAGTTGTAAGCTTTGAGTAAATGTTTTAGTGCCTGATTTCTAGTCTTGTTCGGAAATATCGGTTCTACATAATCCAAGTGATGCAGAGATACCAGAGGCGCTAAAGGGTGCGCTGCTAATAACCCGAACAGATCTCCCCGGACATCAACCTAGTAAAGAGTCAGGGTCAGTTTATGAACTACATTGTAATCTTTCTTTACTTTTAGAGTGCAAATACTTGCAAGTAAATTTTTGCAGAAGTTCCAAAATTATTTTTCTTACAAGTTTTCCCATATCCCATAAAAAAATAAAAAAATAAAAAATAAAAAATAAAATTTCCTATAAGCAAAATGTATCATCAAATTTATAAAACTTTTTCCAATGAAGAGTTTTTTTTAGCTTGCAATGAACTCTTAATATTAATTAAATTATGAGAAACTTTACTTGCATCCTAATTTTTTTGTTCCAACACGTACCCAAATTATTCTTATTTCTTACAACCAGGTCACACCTACATTTGAGGCATATGGAAATGGGTTCATCTTTACTGTGAGAATGATTTCCTACATCAACCTTGCAAAAAATCAGATTGTTCTAAAGCTTTTAAAAGTTGATTAAAAAATTTACACATTTTGAACCATGCATCCATCTTATTGTTAATTTTAAACCAACTTTTTGTAGGGCTAAACATTTTAGAAAGATCTAGTTTTTGTGAGGATAACCTACATGCTATCTCTTCACAATAATCGATGTTATTTCTGTATGGATCCCAGAGGTAGGTGTAAATAGAGTGTAAAAATAAATTAGGGTATTAAAACAAAACAGTAAATTTACTGTTTAGATCATAAACATCATTTTGCAAATATAAAAGAAACAATGGTTCTTGTAATCAAGATTAGTACCTGATGAAATCCTGATTCATGCGTCAAACCGACGCCAAGCTCTGCTAAGCAAGAGAAAATCATAGAATCGCTTCCATAAAGATGCGGATACCGTGTCAAACATGAATCCAAAACCTTGGCTAGAACTTTTGCAAGAGGATAGCTGATAGCGAAACCACCTCCTCCATAGCCCATTTCGAATGAAAAGTACTTGTTTTGAACAAACGACTCTGAATTAGCCCCAATGTAATACCACTGATTATGATCGTACTTAGAAAGCGTTTTAACCAAATTCTCTGTGAAAAACAATGTATCGTCGTCGCCAAAAACAAACCATCTCACATCTGAATGATTTAAACTAACAGTTTCCAACACTACCCGGGCTATACGGATTGCAGATCGGTGACCTCCCCTATGAGTGTATCGAAAATGAGAAGTGTCACCGGAAATACATACCGGAGGGAGAGTTTCAGTATCATTTAGGGATGGCATTTTCTCAAGAAATACACATCCTCTTGTTTGATTTGGTTTCCACCACAGCTTAACGTGTTCCATCCGTCTAGGCCAGGTTTTTGTACTGGAAGCAATGCCAAAAACAAGATGGTTTAACGACGTTGGCGAGGAAGCATACTTTGATGTTGCCCATATGAGATCGAACGTAGAAGAACGGATTACAGATACAGATACCAAAAGATAGATTAAACAGAGGAAGGAGGAGAGTATGATCAAGATTTTGATGGGATATGAATTTAGGGACTTGGAGCTAATTAACTGATCAGCAAACGACATTTTTCATTGATGGTTTTTTATTAGGTAAGGAAGTTCCAATCTGATATCTCTCGATTCAATTAAAGTGTTCACCAGTTGACGACCAAATTCTATACCAAAGTTCATGATCTTTCAAAATCTACTTGAAGCAAATTATCATCTCTGTTGCTTACTTTTAACTCCTCCATGGCTACTTTCATAAAAGGACTTCTACTACACTGAGTGGTATGCCCTAGAATTGATTTTCGATCATTTGATTAATGGATTACTCTATATGGGGGGTTCATCTTCAAGATGATTTTCAAACCCTTTTTAAGGATCTGTAGAAAACGGTTTCAAGTAGACTGTTTTTAAGTACTATCTATATAGAGCCTTACAGTGGAACCTCGTTTTGTGGGTTCAGTTTAGTTTAATTAGTCTTAAATGTCAATTAATTTTGCTGCCATTAAAGTAATAGTGTAATAGCTTAACTCAACTGCAATATTTCTTTTTGCAATGTTTGAAACTTCTGTTTTAAAGATGAATTAAATTACTTGAAAGCAATGCTAGCATTTACCTGAACAAATGAAAAACTGAAACGAGTTAATACAAAGCTTTTAAGTGAGATCATTGTTTTCTGCACCACTTGCTCTAGTCAGGTGTATGGGTGTTATTTTGCTGCCTGTTCTTGCTGTGGGACTATCTATTTAATTCTGACATCTCAGAGCTTAAAGCTTTGGTAGAGGCCCGGGTAAATGAAAACCACATGTTGTAACAAGGAAATAACATGGCCCAGATTAATGCAACATTAAAGAACCAAGGTCACTTGGAAAGGATCAAATTGAACACTTGCAAAGAAGAAAATCAAAATATCAAACAAAGATTACATGGGAGGATAAGACTAGTTTCTGTTGGATGATTTCGCCCAGTATACGATCCCAACAACCTAACTTTTCTCTTCACATGCTATATGGCCCAACTTCAGTTAGGATCCATTGTTCTTCTGTTATTGTGGTTTCATTTGGATAAATTTTCATCTGTGCCGGCACCCTCAATTTTAACTAACCAGGAACAGGAGGAAACTGTGAAGGAATCATGTTCAATTACCTGAAGGTATCCTGAGGACTGTTGACTCAAGTGGTCTTCAAGGATGTCATCTTGGCCTGAAAGTACTGATAGTTCGCTTTCCCTTTTCTTCTGTAGCAGCATAAGGAAAGGACGATGTAGTTCTGCTGACAATCTAAAAAATCAAAAAGACTTCAACCGACATATCAAGAAAACCACACGTGAAGATATATAACCTATACATATCAAGTTATGGAAGGCCATGAGAAATGACCAACAATTATAAATCTCAATGACATATAGAGACTGAAGACTCTTGTTATCTTTGGATTCAAAATGGTTGGCTCTGTTTGAACACTTTAGATTAAAATGTTGAGGAAAAATTGTTCGAGAAAATTACATGTTTCAAAACAAAGAACTCCTAAAAGTACTTAGACTGGCATTTAATTCACATTTCACAGCAAACTGAGCTCCATTTGCATTTATTTCAAACGCCGCATGCAGCAGACTGTAAAGATATAAAATCTATGAAACTAAAAGAGTGACACGGTAAAGTAAAACAATTAAGTATGACATATAATGAATATTAAATGAGTCCATTGGATGAGTTAAAAAGGTTAAGTAAATATTCATTGATATGAAAATACCTCATTATTCACATGGTATTGTGGAAAATTTAAACTCCTTGCCTCCTTGGGGATCCTCTGCTTCAGTTCCCTCCTAGAGAAAAGATTTCTCAAATCAACCATGGATCTCTGAAAAGTACTAGGATTTCATGGAGATCAATTCTTCATTTCTGCATTCTCTAATACCAATATCCAGCCTTTTTCCAAAAGAAGAAGGTAAGACATCACAGCAATGTCTTCTTGGTGCCTGCAACTGAAAAAAATAAAAATAGAAATCAGTATAAGATAGTAGTACTGCATAACAACTTGACAGATAATGAAAAATAAAAAATGGACGAGTACTTGTGAAATTCAGGACAGAAACATCAGTAGCACACACTACCTTTCCAACATCAAGTTCTAGCTTCTGAGAGAATACTCTGACCAGTTCAAGGTTCTTTGATGAACTCCTTCGCGAGCAATTTTTAAAAGAATATCTGTTGTAGTTGCTTGTTATCCTATCTGTGTCAGAAAAGACACTTTCCAAGAAGAAAAGAGTAGGTCTTTCACATTGATTTTTGGGAGATTCCCTTGTGTTAAACATGTATTGACCAGAGTTAGCACTTCTCTTCCACGGCATAAATGTCCTCTGGAGAGCAAGGAGGTCTGGCAGAAGTTTGTTGCTTTCAACAACCTGAACGGCATAACCCCAAGAAATCGAAATAGTCCACAACTTTGAGTGGTCATAGCAAACAATATGCTGCAAAATTCTCTCAGGATCAACTTTTACAGCTCCAAATAAATGTTCTAATGCCTGGGTACGGTTCATGTTAGGGAAGATTGGTTCCATGTAATCCAAATGGTGAAGAGATAGCAAAGGTGCTAATGGATGCGCCGAGAGCATTCCAAACAGATCTCCACGAATATCAACCTGTTAAAAGTGCAGATAAATAGGTTCATAAAAATGATACCAATCACTTGACTTATAGCATATCTGGAAATGAATGATTCATGAGATAGATTCCGATCAAGAATCATTATCAGTAATTCAGGAAAAGACAAGAATCCGGACATGAAATCTCAGATTCTCAGGAAGGTTGTCCAGATCGTTTGGGTTTGATACCAAATTGATTTGGTCGGAACAAGTCAAGCTGAACTACACTAGGAGAACAAATACCACCAAACCACTCACGCCAATTCAGATCAAGTCTAATCAAGTTGGACCAATTCAGACCTAAATTGACCAAGTTCAGGTGACACCTGAAGTACATGGGCTTTTTTCTGTATAGAACAGAGCCAATACCGAGATATATTATTTAGGCAGTCCAAATTCATATTGGCAGGTATTTTAGACTATGCACGGCAACATTCCAAGAATTTGAATTCTGTTTTCTATAAAGCTTGCTTTTCACTTGACAGGCCAAGGTAGTTAAGAACATCTCAACATGCTAGCGATTGAAAATTCCATCTATTCATCAGGATAGCTGTGATTTACGATACTGAACTTACATTAACTAAAGGCTAAAGCTAATAAAAAAAAGTCAAGTCGTTACTTCGACACTAGTTCAAGTCCAAGACTTACACCTCAATGCACATTAGAAACAACAAAACGAATTACAGCATGTAAATGTGCATGGAAACAGAAAGGTAGAGAGTGGTGGCATCTTTAAATACCTTTGGCATTCAACACAACAATACCAAGTTATCTGTTGACAAGCTTATTTTGGAGATCAAGGGTCTGCTTCTCTATTGGGCTTCTCCACCACGTGCATTACAGGGTTGTCCTTTTGAGGATTTAGTCTTCAACTGGGATGGGATTGTTCTGATCTAATTCTCTCTGTTTGGGCAACTCTTTTGAGTTGACTGTTTGGGGTTTTGCTGTATTTGTTTTTGTTATTTTTCTATTCTTTCCTTTTTACCTTGTACCCTTTTCTTTCATTTTCAATAAAATTCACTTTACTGATCAAAAAAAAAAAAAAAATAAAAAACTCTATCGAAGTATTAATGATATGTCTGCGTAGGGATCAGAAGTATATTAGAAAGCTACCTTCCTGTATAAATCTAAAATAACTTCATGCAGCAATATATTTGTTTATTGGGGAATGTGATAAACTGACCCAAAATACTAAAGGTGGCAAGTTCATTGAATAAATTTGGAGCTGATGTCTTTTGAGGTTCATTCATATAGTACTAAAAAAAGCATTGTACGACTCTGGTTCAAAAAAATATAATAGGAAATTGAATTAATTAAGTCGATTTATAATCAATTAAGGAATGAAGAAAACAGATTAACCATTAATTTTACCTGATGAAATCCAGGTTCATGCGTTAACCTTACCCCAAGCTCAACCAAACAAGAGAAAACCCTAGAATCACTTCCATACACATGCGAATACCTCATCAAACACGAATCAAAAGACACAGCCAAAACCCTAGCAAGCGGATAGCTTATAGCAAAACCTCCTCCCCCAAACGCCATATCAAACGAATACTTAGAATTCTGCTCAAAACTCTCCGAATTGCTCCCAATATAATACCATAAATTATGATCATACTTCGAAAGCGTCTTCACCAAATTCTCCACAAAGAAAACAGTATCATCGTCTCCGAATACGAACCACCGAACATCCGTCAGATTCAAATCGGCGATCTCTTTTACAATACGTGCAACGCGTATCGCCGATCGTAAACCAGATTTATACGTATACGGAAAACGCGACGTATTCTCGGAAATTAGCACAGGAGGGAGAGAATCGTGAAGATTGTATGTATTATTGTCGGAAATTTGACGATCGAGGAAAACGAATCCTCGCAATTGATGGGGTTTCCACCAATGGCGGACATAATTTGTGCGTTTAATCCAGGTTTTGGAGGAAGAAGCGATTCCGAAAACGAGGTGATGAGGGGAAGTTGGGGAAGATTGAATTGGTTTAGTCAAAATCTGTACGGATTGAATTCGGTTGAGGGAGATGAGGAGGCAGAGATTACAGAGAGTGGAGAAGATTAAGAGGAGGTTTTTTATGCGAGAGGAAGTTAGGGTTTTGCAAAAGGAATCAAGAGACGATGGCATTTCTGAACAGTGTGCAGAGCTGGAGGGAGAGGAAGGGAAGGGGACGATTAAATTCATCAATTGAAAATTGAAAAGAGATGTTCCTTGCCGGGCTTTCACATTTTTGTGGGCTTAATAGGCACAGCCGTAGGATCTTCAATCACATACTCCGCGTGATTTGCGGTGTAATCTTACGGCTATATTTCTCGGTCTCACCCAAAGTGCGAATGACCGGCCGCATCAAACACGGATTTTTTTTTTTCTCTATCAAAAATCACGAGTTGTTCACTTCACGTGACACGTATCTTTCGAACGTGCAGTGTGGGTTGGGTTGGGATGAGCCCATCTGTTTGTAGACCAACCACATTTTGACCCGCTGAGCGGCTGAGGACCTCCCAATGTTATATTGCCTTATTGGTGGGTTTGGAGTGCGATTTTGTACACTTGCGACAAACTTTTGTAGACTTAGGGCACTATTAAGTGTCAACTAGACCAACCCGAATTTGACTTAAAATTTGGGCAAGGGCAAAAATAATTGATAACTTGAATAAGTATGGAACAAATCTATCAATTCGAGTTTGAATTTGGGCAAGCATGAACAAAATAATTACCAACCTAAACAACCTGTTCAACTCGAATAATATGTACATGGGTGCCGACTTGTAGATTGTTTACGCGGGTGGTCCTTAAGCTGAGCATATTATTTACAGATAGGTTGTGCTTTACAATGAGAATTTATATACAAACTCTACAAATAGATGTAAGTAAAGTATATAAATAAGATGGGTAGAAATAGAACGTGTAAAAAGTTGAGTGAAAGGTTATGGCCTTGTTTTGAGGCACATTAAGGACAAACATAGGCCAGTTCAATGTTAAGCGCACTGGCTGATGTCTAGCTTGGGCCTAAATGGGCTGGAGCTGCTAACCCACCGAACGCAGTCCCACCCCTGAGCTTGAGCCTAATACTGCTCAACCCATTTGCCTGCTGCACTTAAAATCTAGACAAGCCATATTGGTGACCCTGAAATATCTTCTGCCTACTTTAGATTTTAAGTTATGTGGGAAGGACGGTCATAACAACAACTAAAACTTACAAGGTGGACTTCAAACTTAAAGCAAGTCTAGTTTGATACCTCAAATACGTGCCCTAAAAACATGAGATTTGTGGATTTAGATATGAGTAAGTATGTTAAGTTGATATTGAAAACTATTTTAATTAACAAAATAAAAACAAATAAAATGGTGGATCGGTGGACAATCTTTTTTTTTTTGGCAGAATAAAGGGTCAGGGAAATCAGACTTAGCTTCCCTACTTGAGCGTTATCATAATAGCCATAGCCTAACCCAGTCCCACCGAAGGCACTAATGGACACTCAGTCGCTGGTCAGAATTATTCCTAAGCGCGTCCCGTTGCAGGATTCGACCCGAGGACCTACCTCCCATCAAACCACTTGGGAGTAAACTAAGCGCCACTAGACCACCACCCTCGGTGGACAATCGATCGACCCTATTGCTCGATGATAGATATAAAAAATTGGGGCCATTGATAGATATCAAAAAGCTCGATGGATTGGTGGACAGTCCATCGACGCTTTTAACATTTGTACCGTTAATCATTCATCAAATTAAGGGTTGGGGAGACGAATTTGAGGGCCTAGAATACCCAATAGACTTGCATCTTCATCAAATTTAGGGTACTGAGGTACCCAGTAGACTTGCTCTTAAGCAATGTGAAACCAATTCAAACCCAACACCAAGATGCAATCTGTAGAATTCCTTTTCTCTTTGATTTGGCCTGTGCCCTAGGTTGGATTCAGCCCACCCAAGTTGTTTTTAAAGTCTTGTTATTTGTTAACCAAATGTGCAAGTTCCATCAACATCCGATAATGGATAAAGGAACATGTAACGTGTAGTAGACTCTTAATCCAAATTAAAAACATGGGATTGTTGAACTTTAAATCCTTCATTTCTCACCATGGAATGAAATTGAAACCTCTGTAGCTACTAATATTAGTCCATCTGTCCATGGAGTTTGAATGGTGGTGAAATTAGATTCCAACAAGGCAACAACAACACCCACAAAACCTAGGCAAGTGCTGTACGTGTGGACGTCTTTAAATCTTGAATTCGATAAATATCTGAGTATCTGGTTCATGATTGGAACCGGAATTGATTATGCTAGTTCCACATCCACATATTTTTGTACCAGAACAGAGACCACTAGATCTATGAGTATCAATGGGTATCTGTTTACTTTACTCGGGATTCATTGGTATTATAATTAGTTGAAGTTGGGATAATGGCCAAAACATCCAATATATACCATTTTTAATCCATTTAGTACACAAGATTTTTAATAAGACTGAAATACCTTTTTTAAAGCTTTTTTAATCTGTTTAGTCCTTTTTAAACTTTTCTAAATCTATTTAATCCATTCCTTCCTTTTTAATGTTCATGTTATACCCTTATTATATTTGTCAATTACCTTTTTGTCTTTGTCAAACTTGTACAGTTGTATAAAAGGACTAACGTTATATTTTTTGTTTTTAAACTTTAAAATGTTATATCTCTTCAACTAAAATTCAGATTTTGATAAAATTACTAACGTTATCTTTTTTGTTTTTAAACTTTAAAATGTTATATCTCTTCAACTAAAATTTTGATTTTGACAAAATTCATATATTTGGAAAGCACTTTTGAGATCGTTGAAACTAGACCAGTCAAGAATGGTTTTCAAAAAAAAAATCACAAAATTTATGCAAAAAGGTTTTTGCATCAGTTCTCATGCAAAAATGTTTTTGCATCAGTTCATGCAAACACGTCTTTTCAACTAAAATTCAGATTTTGACAAAATCATGAAATTTATGCAAAAACTTTTTTGCATAACACTTTTTGAGATCTTTGAAACTAGACCAGTCAAGAATGGTTTTCAAAAAAAAATAAAAATCACGAAATTTATGAAAAAACGTTTTTGCATAAGAACTGATACAAAAACTTTTTTGCATAAATTTCGTGATTTTTTTTTTTTTGAAAACCATTCTTGACTGGTCTAGTTTCAAAGATCTCAAAAAGTGTGATGCAAAAATGTTTTTGCATGAGAACTGATGCAAAAACGTTTTTGCATAAATTTTATGATTTTGTCAAAATCTGAATTTTAGTTGAAAAGACGTTTTTGCATTAGAACTGATGAAAAGACGTTTTTGCATAAATTTCGTGATTCTTTTTTTTTTAAAACCATTCTTGACTGGCCTAGTTTCAAAGATCTCAAAAAGTACTTTCCAAATATATGAATTTTGCCAAAATTAGAATTTTAGTTGAAGAGATATAACATTTTATAGTTTAAAAACAAAAAAGATAACGTTAGTCCTCTCTCAAGAGAGAGAGAGAGAAGAGTAAAGTGGGGTAGTAAGTGGTGAAAGGACAGATTTGTCTAAATTTTATTTTTGGACTAAATAGACTCATAAAATTTGGTGGACTGAACAGACTGAAAAAAAATCATTTTGTGCCTTTTTGGCCGTTCCCCCGTTCTATACTTTGATATCAAATCAATAGAATTGGAACCAAATTACAAATAAAAAGAATTGGAGAATCAGAATGAAAACTGACCACAACCATGAACTAACTATCTTGGTTCTGTTTTTACCTATTTGAGTATTGGAACAAGAATTAATAACAAACAAGAACCGACCCAAAAAAAATTAATAACAAGCAAGAACAGATTTATTTAATAGGTTCCGGTTTGGAGTAGTTTTT
>MVGT01001777.1:88115-101445 GCA_002174775.1 Macleaya cordata
ATCCATCACTTTTCCCCTCCTAAAAGTGTTATGAAGGGATTTCTAACTTACGTGGCAGTGGGACCCATCATGCCACATAAGTGTCGGGCATTTATTTTGTAAATGCGTCGGTCCAAATAGTAGCGCTGATTACAAATACAACAATGGTAAAAGAGAGCGCGTGCCACAAACGAGCAGATAACGTTTTCACGAACGGGCAGAAAGAATGTATCATAAGCGATGCAGAAAGTGTTCAGAAACAGCCAACCAAACATCAGATGATCAACCATCAACCATAGAGAGTACTCAAACACTCCTAAATTGTATCTAGTCCTTTAACATTTTTAGAATATTTATCTAAAGTTTTAAACGTAAATTTGCATAAGAGAGTATAATGACCTCATACATGCAAGACCTAGAAATTAAATGAACTGGTGTTTAGCCAAGAGACGATCTAAAGCTTTGAACCACACAAGTGGACTGACTAACCTGAGACTATGAATCGAAGTAGACGGATCTTGTTTGTTCTATACGTAAACTTGATGAAGAAAAGTGAGGGAGGAATATCTTTTGAAATTTCTTCAACAATCTTGTTTTAGTTGTTTACCAGTCAAATCATCAGTCTGCTGCTATAAAAGTTGTCCATTTAATAGCCAGGAGTGTATAGAGGTGGTGGGTCCATCTTTGCACGGCTTTAATTTCTAGCCATACAACAACTGCATCCTTGGAAACCTAATTGACATCACAACCACTCACTACAATCATGGTTCATGACATCTCTTCTAGCATCTACAAATTAAAGTTTAATTAAGAAAGATATCTAATACTATTTAAAAACTTTCTATTTTTTTCTTTTTGGTTTTTATAATTTCTTCTTTTAGAAAATTACACAATTTTTAAAATGTTTAGTAAAAGAGTCTGAATCAGCTTACAACCTTATATATACAGGTTATGTGTACAGGTTCTTGTGGAGCCCACATGAGGTTGATCTAAGGGCTAAGGATTTTGTAGAGATGTTCCCCTCATCATTTAGATCAATTTCACCAAAAATCAGTTCATTCTAAAACTTCTAACCCCATCAAACATTGACTCTTCTTTTCATCGTTCATTTTTCACCATAAATTTTTAATCAACTTCCGATCAATTGTCAATGGGGCTAGAAGTTTTAGAATGAACTGATTTTGAGTAAAGATGATCTATATGATGAGCAGAACATCCTCACAAAATCTCATCTCTTAGATCAACCTTATGTGGGCTCCATACGAGCCTGCACATATAACCTGTACATATAAGGCTGTAAGCCGATCCATTCTCTTAGTGAAAACCCATTTTACCATTTTTTTAAGGAGATTTTTTTTCTTTTTTTACCAATATTAAAAGAAGCACTTGTAAATATCAAAAAAAGAAAGAAAAAGGAAAAAAATATATAATTTAAAGTTATTTATTTTTTAAAGAGTTCCAACAAGTAGAATATATTAGTACTTTTTCTTCTTTGAAGAGAGTGAGCCTATTTTTACAAGATTAGTAACTCGTTAACGAGAATTGAATACGAATCCAAGCCGTCAACAACAACATACATTACTAACTTAACAAACTGATTCATACTATTACCTAAAGATAAACAAAACAGCCACTCGTTCATTTCTTCAAGTGCATTATTATCTAATCAAAAGTTAACAAAAAAAAAACGTAAACAAATTCATTTTTGTCATTATCTTATTTTTATTTTTTTGGTGGTAGGTGCATATGTGTCATTATGACAAATTAAAGGGTGGGTTTTTCTTTTTCCATAATATGCATGAAAAAAAAAAAGAATCATACAAGACTAAAATGGTTATAAAAAGGCTGTGTTCCTCAGCAAAGTCAATAGTCATATTGAACTTCTTGAAGATGTGCAGAAGTACTAGAGAAGAAGAGATAACCAAGAGTGGCCTTAACTGGCTTGACTTGTCCATGATGGTGGACTCAGGCCATGTAAAGATGGGTTCAATCTTCTGTGAGCTCTGCAGTTCACGAGCTTCATTATATTGTCCAGCTGACAAGGGCTTTCTATGCTGGAATTGTGACAAACAGGTTCATAAAGCTAACTTCTTGGCAATGAGGCACATCAGATGCATTCTATGTGACACATGTCAAAATCTAACATGTCGATACATTGTTGGTGCCTCATTGAAATTGATTCTTCGAAGTATCAGTCATAGAAGACAGTGTAATCCCAAGAATTGTGTGAAGTGTCCAAGAATCATCACAAAAAAGAAAGACTTTTAATCTGTTTTATGTTTTTTTTTTTCTTCTCTTTTGCTTAATAGGTCTGCTGCAATTGTTGGTTTTGAGGTTTGATTGAATGAAGTAGAAGAAGTAATGAAAACATATAATTAATTTTCTTTCATTTGAAGTAGTTTTTTAATTTTTTTCTTCCATCTTATTTGAACTGTTTCTAAATAGGGTGATCAAAAAAATTTCAGCATCTGTTGTAGTGTATTTATGTTTTGAGATGCAATAATAACTTGAATTCTGGCAGTACACAAAAGAGAAGAAAGAAGAATTCTAAGGCTCATTTCAAAATTCTTAATCATCAACATCTCTGTAATTTGGATGGACCACAAAAAGATTGTATGTTTCTAGTCTGGGTTCGGAAAATTTTCGAAGGAAAGACAATCTTAGATGGTGAATTATGAGTATTATGAAGAACTACAGTATCCAGTCCTGGGGTTTGGAAATTTTTCTTCATGTTTTTTTTATTATGTTCAAGCTTTCACATAGTTTTGTTTGACATTTGTTTATTTGAATACAAAGGTTAAACTAGTCCAAAGCACAATATCTAATATATGATGCATAAATGCAAGGAACCAGGATCTAAAAATTTAATTAGGAGCCACAGCTCTTTATTTTCATGATTCAGATTAACTTTGAGATATAGTGAGATTAATTGGAGGAAAACCCAAAAAAAAACAGAGAACCTTAGCTTCCTGCTCTTAAGTAGGAAAGACCCAGCACTTGATGTGTCGAAATTTAAACAGTTCTTGTAACCCGAACCATTCGATCCAAAGACATTTCTTTTGTCTTCAAGTCTTCATTGTTGACGCTCACCGTGTCCAACTCTCGACTCATGATGTCAGGCTTCATTTCTAGTCACCCATGAATTTGATCTTCCAGTCATGTCTTTTCCTACAATCAAAGATAAAGGATGAAAAGTAACTTCTAATATGAAAACTAAGAGAACTATGAAACTAAAACACTTCATTTTCCAAAAATTAGCAGTTTCGAACATCTTGTTGTTTACAGTAGACGTGTTGGACACATGTTCACACACTTTCTCTAACAAATCTTGATTTATCAAATATTTTCAAAACAATTCTTGCCGATGAATTATTTTGATGGTTTTAATATAATCTTAGATGCATTCTTTCTATGTATACGTGCAAGAAGAAATTGGCATCATGTAAGAGATATTGCTGTCAAGACTAAGTTTATTGGATTGTAATCAGAAATGGGTGCAACTTGTTATCTATATTTTTCAAGAAAAATTTGAGTGAAGAGAAAATGAATTCTTACTCACTGAATCGATGATGTCAACTCAGAGGAGGGCAGGTCCTGCTATCAGATTTCTAGTCCTTACGGAGTCTCCTGGAAAAATGTTTCCATCATAGATTTAGTAGTTCCTTCTTCCCATTCCAAATCTTCCCACCAACCTGTCTCTCCTTGAATCTCCTTGGTTGTTCTTGCATGGCGGTGATCGAGAGATAACGTCTTCAATTCTGGACAACAATAAACACGAATCGTTTGAAAAGGAGATTGTAATGCCCCTTGGGATATAGAATAACAATGTCTTCAATAGAGTCATCAAACCTCTCATTTCCTATTCTGATCTCCTCCAAGTCATCACAGCTAGTTAAACTGATCACCTCAAGGTTTTGGATATGACAGCATCACAAGAAAATCCTCAGATTTTCACAAAGCTTAACGTTGATAACTTTGAGATTCCGAAAGTTTCCATGCAGCATCAAACCTTCCCACAGCCTCTCTAGCCTTCTAAGAAACAAGAGCATTAATACCTCTAAAGTACAAAATATTTCAGTTTTTACATTCTCTCCAGCTATCAAGTTCTTCATTTCATGACACTGAAAAATATAGAGTAATCTCAATACCACCCTATTTCTTGCATTCAACTCTCAGAAACTTTTTATACACCTGCACACTTCCAAACCCAACGTCTCTGCATGTATCAGTATAGCATCAAAGCCTTTCTTTGGTGAGAAATCGTCGATTTCAGCAATTAACAGTCGTTTTCTAACAGTTATAGGCCAGAACTTGGGGTTCATTTCCCAAGCTCGTGATCTGAAATTTCTTCCTATGCAAAGGAAGAACCTTGTCAGGCCACACAACAAATTGCAAAATCGCTCTTCCATTAAACAATTGAGATTTTAGATCATGATTGCAAGACAACTCACACTATCTAGAGAAGTTAGCTCCTCCGAAGTAGCTCTACTCCTCTCTTCCCCTCCCATTTTGGATAAGCCTCCACTTATAGTAATGGCAACTATGCATATTTAATTCTTCTAAATGATCAAACCTCGACATAACTCCTTGTGGGATCTGTTATTTTCTCTGGGAGAAACAATACCTTTAGCTGCCTCAATTTCCCCATCCCATGCGATAACTTTGTGATTCTGGTTCCATAGAGATCAAGAATCTCTAGTTCCTTCAGTGCATCCAACGGCCGCAAGTTTTCCAAATTCTTAAATCCACAAAAATAGAGTTCGTGAATGTGTACTATCACCAAAAATGATTCAGGTAGTCTTTGGATTTTGGCATGACTAAGATCCAACAATTGAAGATTACGCATAGCTTCGAAGAAACTATCAAGGATCTTATCATTCAGTGGGTTCCCCAGAAGCAGCAAAGTTACTACTTGGTAACATCCCAATTCCTTCTCTGCAATCTCTTTATGCTGTTATCCATTACAGAGATCTTTGTGATTCCTTCACAGGCTTCCCCCTCAGGCCACTCCCTTATACCGAGCCCTGCTTGTACAAAGAACTTTCCATGGCATATATTGAATTCAGATATGTAATCCACAAGGCCATTTCTCAGGCCACACCATTCATTCTAACGCTTTCTGCGTATTCTCCTTTTTCAAACAAACACAGGCTCCTAAGGGTCTCAATTATCGCAATCCCCTTGTTAGAGGTTTCCTCCAAAGTGCTCATATTTATGTAACCCTCTGCTCTCTAATATGATATAAGATCATATATATATATATCAACAGAGAGCCTTGAGGAAACAAGAAACAATATATGAAACATTGTTTGATATGTTTACCCTGTAATTGCTTGTAACTCCATTTTAAAGGTGCGAATAACTCTTCGTCAATTCCTTTGATATCGAAACTGCTCGATTGCTGCAACTCACATAATGTTTGCTTCCATTGCTCTACTCTTGACTTTCCTCTCATGGCTCTCCCTACTGTAACAAGTGCAAGAGGTAAACCATGACACATCTTTGCCACTTCTTTAGCAAGGATTCGGAATTCATGGGAATCAATCACTTCACCAGCCTTCAAAGTTGTAAACTGAACAAACTCCAAGCTTCCATCTTGGAAAGAAGAACTACTCTTTTCTCTGTATCCACCTTCATCTACTCTTTTCTCTGTATCCACCTTCATCTCCTTACAAACGTCTAAAGATCAATTGAAAATATGATTTTACGTCCATGGTGACAATACATTCTAAGAATACCCATCTTCTCCAAATCCAGTTTTTCACACAAACCATCCATTATTAGAAGAAAGCTCTTCTCCCTTCTCAATCTATTAAGCAACTTCAGAGCTGTTTCCTCGCACTCCTCATTAAACGTTAACCATATATTCAATATGTCCGCAATTTGTTTTTGGACGCAATTCAAGTTTCAAGTCCTCGAACAGTGTCACCCAGGTTACTCCGCCGAAAAGATTGTCCTGTTTGAAAGAATTATACAGGTTCTTCAGGAGAGGTCTTTCCTACAAAACTTCTGCCCCCGACTCCAATACTTACAATTCTCTGATCTTTCAACCAACCCATTATTGGGGGCTGAAATCTTGATCTCTTGTTTGATTCAAGGTTAAAGAGGACGCTTGAATTTCCATGCTTTTGTTGATCAAACTCAAGTTGACCCATTTTTTTAATTTAAACTGAAAGGGTTGCGAGAGTTCAAAAATGACTCTCTCTTACAGAAACCAAAAATATTGTTTGAACGAGTATTTAGATGTGGGGTGGGTGACCTCGTATTGGATTCATCACTCAAAGGTGAGGAAGGGGGACGGTAGAACGAGTTAATACCCGCAGGGTCACCGAGTTGACACAATTTTTAAGCTCTGTCGTTTTGAAATGTAGCCGGCGGTCAACTCAACCAGGTAGTGGAAAAGACGCAACCCGAGTTCCCAAGTCAATTTTGCAACTCAGGGAACTCAGATAATTTGCTCAATTTGGCGTGTCATGAATTAGTTTAAATTTTAAATACTCTTGAAGGGTTTTTAGCAATCGAACTCAGCAAAAGCCAGCAGCCAGCCCCGCTTCAGAAGACATCAAAGGTAGCAACTCTGGTAAAAATATGCAGGAGATTATTGGGGATTCAGGTTGTACAAGATCCATTAACAATGGTTATCCACTTCAAAGTTTTCACCAAGGCCTTCCTTTCCAGAATCTTAACAGATTGTTGGGGCCTTTTCCTAGACTGCTGGACAGGCCAATTTGAGCCGGTTTTGCAGTTGTAACATCGGAATGAAAACTGGAAGTTTACACAACGAGCCTTCTGCCTGCCGCCGCCTTCTGCAATGCCCAAAAAGTTTTTGTTGATACAGCTACAACGGCACCTCCTAGAAGGCAAGTATCTATACAAGATGAGGTGGGAATGTTTACCAAAAATGCTGCAAGCTCCACTTCCATGTATCACCATGGCGAATCATCTCCTTGTCGAAATTGTTCAGCCTGCAGAAGAAGCCTTGTTTGTGGTGGTTAGGGAGGCTTTGCTTTGAACACAACATTTGCATAAACCAGAAAGAGAATTGAGACTCAATCACCATGAATTCTTGAATCCATGGACTAGCCTGACCTGTTATCATTTTGAACACAAGATGAAGATTGTTGCAAGTCATCATGCTCTGCAGTAACACCTAGCAAGTAATCAAGGAAACACAATACAATCCACCCAAGCTCGTCTTATACATCCTCGTTAAAGAAACATTAGAGTTCTAAAAATGTCGACTAGTTAGTTACCGATTCTCATAATAATTGTACAAATACTTTTACATGTAAAACAAATTCCCTCGAAATTGTGGGGAAATACCTCATCGGGTCTTTTTATCTGCAGTCTGCACAACCACACTTCACCAATGAGTTGACCACAAGTATAAAAGTATCACTGATTTCTTTACAAGCAACCTGATCAAATGTGAAAAAAGACGCTTTACGGCATGTTTGACCAGGTATAAAGTCTCACTGGTACCATCTGGAAGAAGGGAAAACAAGAACAAAGTAAACATTTAGAAGTTAGAACGAAAAATAGTTCTATAACGGTTATTAAAAGTCTTGTTGGACCCACATGAATCTGAATCCAGGTTTTAGGTCTCTTCGATGTCATCTGAAAAAAATAACAGACATTGAAACTTCTAACTCAATGGAAAATGGATGTTAAGACTTCCATTTCACCGTTAAGTTCCACCAAAGAATTCTTTCAAAGTCTCAGTGGCTTGATTTTGGATTTTGGTAAACCCTAGACTCATTTTTAAGTGGGACCTAGGTGTGCAAATGGCTAATCATACTAAAGCAAATACCTTGATCCATATACATGTGGGCCTAACAATAAGCAATAGTTTAAACCTGAAAATATATTTTAAATTGAATTCCTATACAACATATGACCTTTGCATTTTTTACTGGCTTGAACATTAAATGTATACCTACTCATTATTTAATCTCTATCAGAGAATGCGAAGAACTGCTCCAAGCTTGGGAAACTGAACACGTTAGACGCACTACGTTCATGTCTGTTTGGAGAAATGAGAAGCTGATATCTGATGAATCTCTGAAACAATAAAAGGAGAACTTAGCTAGCAATCTTGCATGCATTCTACTATTCTAGAATGATATACTTTTCGTATCAGAATATAGCAGTAGATTGCAGTTCAAGAATGAGCGCAATGTGCATACAGCCAACTGAGAGATGATTTCAGGATTTGTGTCAATATGCCAATCTGGTTCCAGTTGCCGAACAAAAGATGATCGTCCATTCTCTGTGCCACAGAACAGAACCTGCAAACAAACAGAAGCAAGTTTCAGAAGGAATATTTGTCAGGATACATGGAAGTAGATAAAGAAATTTACCTTATCTTTCAACAAACCGCCAGAAGCGAACACCCCAGCCTCCTCTAAGGCTGAGAGCACCTTTTCCTGCAATTTTGTTCCTCTCGTTAACTACTTTAATAAACTGGAAATGCATGGTTCAGTCATAAGCCCTACAATCTGATGCTCTTAAATATAGAAGTAAAGACTTATTGCTCCAGGTTGGAAGATAAGCTCTTAAGATATTAAGCCTAGTTATTTAATACAAACTTTAGTTGATTAAATGTTTCTGCAAGAAACAAATCAACCAAAAATATATATATAATTCCAAAGCATAATAGTGCTTTTGGTATCCAACGATCAGGAGGACACATACCAAAATCATGTCTCTCTTCAAACAACCAGGGATCAGAGCATTTTAGAAGAACTAATTTATTTGATTCTTTTCCAATTCGGAAGACAGCCTTGTCAGCCCAAAAATTTCACATCAGAGTAACCAATTCATGTTGACCTTAAACCATGATATTGTGTAAGGCTGTAACTCTTTTATTTTTTATGAAACTGATGATAATAACAGTATATGAAACAAGTTCTTGAAAATACCCCACTTTCATCATCCAGGATCCTTTCCATGAGATAAATATCACAACACTTGGAAATCTCCAACAATACTTCCACCACAGAGGACCTCACAGTTGCTTGTTTCTGCCAAAGATAGGGTAGCAATGTCACTCTTTAACCATTGTCTGTTGTGTATAGAGGATATTAGATATTAAAGAGAATCAGGTTTTCACCTGGAGTTCCTCTGGACTTGTCTCCTCAAGAATTACACCGAGCAGCTGACATGTAACCTATGCACAACAAATCGGAACAATATAATCTTGTGGTGTAAACTTTGTAATATTGTAAGACAAAAAAAACCCTGGAATTTCTCAAAACAGTCGATCAATTTGTTTTTGCTTCTGTGAAGAACATATAACACCAGTACTAATATATGATACATCTAAAAATTGAAGTAGCTTAACTGCATTCTTTCTGAAACATAAAAAATAGTTGGGAATTGGGGAACGATTAACTATAAGGTAAACAAAGTGAAACCCGGAAATAGTACGACCCAATTTTGTTAATGTTGTCTTCAACTAATAACTAGAATATCTTTGGGCTCAGAGCAGTGTACAGAGTAGTTATTCTATAGCTATCTAAATGGAAGAGATGAGTTAGTGTCGATGATTGAAGAAAAATTACATCATATGGTCGAATCGACGTGTATTCAATGCTGGTCTGTTATTACTCAGCACCTATTAAGCTTCACAAAGTTATATGAAAGAAATTTAACTGCGCATCATTTGTCCGTATATTACCCGATCAATGCCCAACCGCACCTTACGTCCCTACCTCCTGTGTGAAATCTTAGAACTTATTAACTGTTAAAACTAACAGTTCCTTAAATGATCACTTAAGACGATTACTTCACTGTACATCCCATCACCTTCGGAGCCTTATCTCATCTACACTTTTAAGTATTATTATTATCTCAGGCTATATTTAATAAATGATGCATCATCATTCCATACTGGACCTCTATGGTAGGTGCAGACCAAAGGCAATTTTTTCGAGAATGAGGAGAGTTCTGTCACAGAGCTCATAATTTTGGATCAATATTTGGTTCAAGCATTGGAATGGAGTGGGCTAGAAGATACAGGTTTAAGGACTTCGTGTTCAGATGGGAGCAGATTTTGGAAGGTCTTGGGCGTTTGTTGTTTGGATGGAACTAAGAATTCGAGACTTTGGGATAAATGACTTTGAAGACATAACTCATAATGTTACATAAGAAGATAGACTCATTTTGTAAGGTTGATACAGCGCTACATACCGTCCTAATGGATTTTCATTCCAATTTTTTTGTTACTTTTTGTATTTTTAATACCAATGAGTAATGGGTAGCCTTTCTGCTGAGTAGACACAAGATCAGTGAACAAAGGGCTGATGGGGGCTACCTAAGATAGCTAAACCCAGGATACTAGACCGTAAGCTTCTTTCATTAAATTTTGAGGATATTTTAGCAAAAGCTGCTGGACGTCCGGCTGTTTTTAACAGGTCACACAGTAATTAGGCCAACTGCGGCACATGGTCCAGTATCGTGAACATACACGGTCCAGTATATTGAATATAGTTCAACCCAGAAGGTCCTCTATCAGGTAGATGGTCCTGATTCACCATATCAGGTGGAAAGAAGTTCCATCTCAACAGAATAAGTATTGGGTGAAAGAACACACACAACCTCTTACCATAAATAAAGCCAAAAGTTATAAAAACTTAGATATAAAAATCGATACTTGCAAGAGTTTGTATGTTGTATAGATGTGGAGTCTGAACAATTTACCTTCCTTCCATCATTCAATTTTCGTCTTACTATTTGCACAAGTGTGGGCTGAAAAATAGGAATCAAATACCAAAGTTCAGCCAACCATAATTATCAATAATGATATAAGTACCAATAAACACCAAAGTATTATACATTTATACCTTTATTGACTGAAAGAACTCATCAATTACATTCTGTGCTCTGAAATCCTCCATAGCTGAAGAAACTCCTGAAGAGTCCAAGGTGGTGGGTACATTTGAATTAGTATTGTCACCAGAACCACCAGGTGCCCGCGGTCGCTGTTTAGGTTGTCTTCTTTGATTACCGGTGGGTGTTCTTAATAATCTCCAAGTCACTACCATTGCAATCGCAATCCCCGCAACTGTCCCAACTGAACGAGAATTCTGATAAAACTACCAAAACAAGTGAGAACTAAGAAACCCAAAATTTCCTACAGACATATTCTTTTTTTTTTTATTAAGTAGAAAAATGACTGAGATAAAAGAGAATATGTACAGAGGAAGCTCAAAAACATAAAAAAATTATATAGGATTCAAATATTACTACTTGCCTAAAAATTTCTATAATCATCGAATCTACTTTCACCCAATGCCAAAGTCTTTGATACTAAAAACTGATTTACTTAATTACCTTCATCTTTCCTAATCAAATTCAGAACACCAAAGATGCAAACAATTTACGGTCCTTACCTAATTGAGAAATAACATTTAAATGTAAACCCTAGTTCGATCCAAAATTAAAAAGCCATAAAATTGGAACTTGGGAGCAAAAGAAGAAAGGGGAAGAAGATGACCAGGTTATCAAGGGACATGGAGAAGAGATTAGACATCTTGACAGTGAGGTAAGCGCCGAATCTCTTGAGAAGCTGAATCAGTTCTTCCTTCGAAGAATCTTCCATGGAGGAATCGATCAAATCTCTCTGAGTTATTTTTTGCTGTTGTTTTCAGAAAATAATTAAAACCCTAAATCAGTTCAACCGGCGATCGACTTAAACATTTCTTCTCGCAGATTTCCCGGGAGAAACCCTATGTTCGTTCATTACAGTGGGGAGAAATATTTTAGTATCTCGAGGTACATCAATGGAAAGTATCTCCCGAGTCCTGACTGAGAGAAATGATATACCACGTCATCATAAAAAACAATAAATAAATAAATAAGAAAAAAAGAAAGAGCAAATTGTCTTTTCCCCTCAATTACTAATTGAAAAATCACTTACCCCCTAAATCTTTCAAAAAATCACTAATCCCCCCACTGTTAAAGTTTCCGTCACTTGACCATCCAAAAGGTCAAAACACCATCACGTGCACATCATGTGTCACTGAAAATGACCTAAATGCCCTATCTTTTTAGTAACCCAAGTTAAATGGTTGGGTTAACTGAGAAACGTGCCTTTCATCCAAGATGTCGTTTCTTAACGGCTCAGATTAGAAGAAAAATCACTTACCGTATAATCGAGCAGGAAAGGGAAAAAAAAATTTCTTCTTCATTCTCTCCAACTCCCTAGCCCTAACCTATTTATCAACACCACTACCTTTGAAATTCACAATACCCATCCATTAATGTGTTAAATATCAGTGGGTTTAAATCAATTCTTTTGCTTTGCATCTCAATTAACAATTAAGATCTTCACTGCATACATCTCCCCAACCTTGCAAAGACCATCTGTTAGTGCCCATACGTGTGTTCATTGGGATCGATTAAGGCTTCTCTCAGTCAATTCCTCAAACAGAGCAGCCAGATCTGATAGATTCGTCGTAAGATGGTTGAAATCATGGTAAACCAGGCCACAAATTATGATCTTAAAGAGTTGGTTGCAAAGTTAGTTCCTGAGGTGATTGGAAAGGAGATTAAGAAAGCTACAATGAGCATTTACCCGTTACAAAATGTCTTCATTAGGACAGTCAAGATCTTGAAGGCGCCAAAGTTTGACCTTAGCAAGTTAATGGAGGTTTACGGTGACTACTCTGAGGATGTAGGTGTGAAGGTAGATAGGTTGGCTGATGAACCAGTAGCAAAGGCGAACGCTGAAGTTGTTGGGGCATAGATGAAAGTTTAATCTTTCAATTTTAGTTTCTTCTTTTAATTTTCTTGGAGACTGTGGCATGTCCTTCAAAATTTACAATGAACTTAACTAGTAATATTGTACTCATTTTGGTTGATTTTGAGCAGTTGGGGATGCAGAATTTCTTTTAAAAAAAATTCCTCAAACAGAGCACATGCCCAGAAGATGAGGAAATTGTTTGAGGAAGCAAAAGTAGTGATCAAATCCATTGAAGAATCAAACATATTGGAAGAATTAGAGAGAAGAGAGAGAGAGAGAGAGAGAACCTACCAATGCATCGACACTAATAGCAGAAAGGGCGTAAATAGTGCTTATTACTCTCTTCAATGGTGTACTTGAATATTATTATGAAAAAGGACCAGAAAAATTAATTGGGCATCCTGGATCTGCCAAAGTATAAAATCGATAACAATTTGGATTTTGTTTTCTCTTTTTCTTGATTGCTTCAGACGTTGTAATCTCTATTGATTTCTTCTCCAAATCTTTAGCTTCTTTTTTGAAATCTAATCATTCTCATAGAGTAAGAAAAAGACCCAAATTTGATTAAGCTAATTTGATCCAAATTTGAGAGAGAGAGAGAGAGAT
>MVGT01001777.1:102074-125449 GCA_002174775.1 Macleaya cordata
TGGGGGGGGGAAGACAATTTGCTCAAAAAGAAAAGATATGCCAAGCACGTCTTTACGAGAACACGTGGTTGATGAGTTATGACCGTTTGATGAATTTTCACACAAATCTCTGTGGATACGTAAACCTTTCAGAAATAGTGTAAAATTTTGAAAAAAAAAAATGAATGCACAGTGGGTGCTTTGATTGTGTATATGTAAAAAAAGAAATAAAATTTTAAAAAAGGAAATAAATTTAAGAATTCATTTAAAAAAAAAAGAATTTAATATTCTTTTTTTATTTTTTTATTTTTTTATTTTTAAAAAAACATCTGGTGTTAGGCCCACGAGTGATGCTAGAATGCATGCACTTTTTTAGGGATTTACATCCCTCCCTCAGGTGGATGGTGGTCCATGCCTTGAAGATTGGGAAAGACGAAACTCGAAGATGTGATTCAAATCACGAGGGAATAATGGCCTTACAATCGGAACGGGGGAAAAGAATAGGGCACAAAGTGCGTGCATTCTAGCATTTTCCTAGGCGGACTCCTAAAAGCCACCAACACTTTTTTTTTAAAAATTTTGATTTTTGTTTTCGTCGAACCCACTTAGAGAAGGAAAACCTACTGCCAACCTTACTGCATTTTTTACCATCTAGGTCATCTAACAATTGCTACTGCCACTCTTATCTGTCCTGATTTGCATTATTTCTAAATTGACGTAAATACCTTCCAAAATAACGTATAAATGGCAGTAAGGTGTAGCATCACCACATCTAACGATGACTAGATTTCCAAACCGATGGTGTAAAACACACAATTTGCACAAAGTCATGTATTTTCAGTTTTTACTCTGCACTATGGATGCCCTAAGAAGAGTATTAATTCTCTTGTAGATATAGACACTTCCTTAATTTTCCAAGAAAATTCTTACACCCCATTTTTTTCGACCTCCTATTCTCTTTATTAACATAATATCAATCACCTTTGTATGAGATTTATACAGAGATGATCCAAGGACTAATCTTGATTTACATTATAAGGATGATCATCCTCACTACAGATCAACCTTTGAATCAAGCTCCACAAACACCTGCAAAGTTCAGAATAAGGTGGCTGAAAATGTGAAATCTAGAAAAATTTCTGTTTTTTCTTCTATTTTTTTTTCCCACTAAAAAGGAGCACTTTAAGACTACAAATAGAAAAGTAAGATCAGAACAGAAATCAGATACCAAATGAAGACCACTGACTTCCATTCTCCAAACATCACAAACCCAAGGAAAGAATTCTTTGTCTATACAAAAGTAAAAGATTAGTTATGAAGGATGCTGTTATTATACACTTTACAATGGATTTATTGCAATCCAATTCAAGAAACAAACTGTTATATACAATGGAAAAACAGAAAATGAAGCTCAAGACCCAATTATATCCACAGTTCCACTTCATATATTGACTCTCTCTTTCTCTCTTCCCTCCCTTTCTCTCTCCACATTTCCACCCAGAAATATAAGAACAGGTTAACAAATCTCCTGAGAGAATAAAAGAATATCTGCATGCCTTGAGGAAAAGGAAACACTACACTGCACTTCAATCTCCTGCACTTTTTCAAAAACCAAATAACACTTCAGAATCTAATCCCAACACAAGCAGATGTTCTATTAAAAGATTGAAAACACCCAAATATGGTCATGTCCTTTTTGGTAAAGTCAGAGACGCCTAACCCAAGTTCAGGCACCTTAGATATAATCACCAATTCACAAATTTAAAAACTAGTAACCAAATAATTACGTTTTCCTTTCGGAAATAGAACAAGTTTACCTTTAATCTAATTTTTATCATCCTCGAAGTGATTTTCCATCTCCATGCTCTCCTTGTTATTTACAAACTTGAAGTGGCTCTCCATTTCTGGGTGCTCTCTGTTATTTACAACCTCAAGTGAAGTCATGACGTTAGGGCTGTCATTTTTATTTACAAATTCCTCGGCTGATTCTTTTGGCACTTGAAAACCATCCCAACCATTTTCTGCAAGGCCATTTTGAATCCCGGCAATGCTATAACCACCTTCGGGCAAACAGCCAAGAGAGCTGTTGTTGCTTGTGCGTGGAAGTATCTCGTCTTCATACAAGGCAGACTCCTGATGCAGCAGTGGCCTGCTCCTGTTGCTATCCACGGAAGGTACCCTGAAAAAGATGTAAACAGTTAAGATAATCAAGAGGAAGCCATCTGATAAAACCTAAATTAACATGAACAGAGGAGTGTACATAAAGCAAAAAATGATAAGAAACAAATATTCTGTTACAGAACTCAATGGCTCCATAAACAAGGCTAGTTGAAAATACAGGACCACACTCTGACTCAGGACAGCAATGCACCTTGATTGTTGAAATTTGGGAGCTTGGAGATCGTCAAAGACTGCTAGCACATGCTTCGACTTAGCTTCAATAATGCGACATAGAAGTTGTTCTATTTCAATTTCCCCACCCAAAGAACTTAGATTTTCTGCTTTTACAACATCCTTCGTCATTGACTGAAAGTATATCTGAAAGCAAATGTCAAGAGCAAAGAATGAAAGGCATGTCATACCAAGAAACTTACAGATAATAAAATAAATAAATAATTTATTTTCTTAAAATCCTGCACTACGAGTGAATACCTGAGGTTTTGCCCACAATGGGGTTCTAGAATGATGCATCGGCAATTCAGCTTCTGAAATATACAAATGATTTTCTTCAGAGCTGATCTTCGCTTTTCTTATTGTACCCCTATCGGTAGGATACATACTAGTTTCCCTTATCACTTCAGGAAATACTTTACTGCTATCTCCATTCCCACGTTCGCCATAAATGTCAATATTATCTTCTCGCTCTCTTCGGTTTTGTCTCTGACAAATGTCCCACTTCTGGAGTGGTTCAATAACTAACTTTGCATCACAATCTATAGCTGATTCATAAGCAGTGGATAATTCAGAAACAATTGCCCCCGAATTTGAACCATTAGATAGACGCAAAACATATTGTATCACACAACCAGAAGGAGAGAAGATCAAGAGGTGGTACTTCATCCTCAATGAGCTGGCACAGAAGGAAGAAGCAATGGGCCCTGAAAGCGAACTAACCCCTGTTGCAGCAGCTGCAGCTCCACCTATGGCGCCTCTCCAACCAGTACTACCATTTCTTATTCTGCGGATAGCAGACAACGTAACAGGGGAACAAGATTCAGATAAGCTCTGTTGACTGAGCTTTGGTGGACCTGAACTAGGTGACACAGTAACTTCTAGTTTAGTCGACAGAGACAGACCTGCTCCCTTGTCTCTGTGGGTAGAACTAGCATCACTAGATTGATGATTTGAAGTCCCCCCTGAAGGGGACAATGCAAACAAGTGACTTGTTCCCCTTGAAGAACTAACCATAATAAATTGGCTGTCATTGCTGAAACTTATCTCCTGTATAAGCTGACAAAAATTGAAAAAGGTCCCTATCAGAAAAATAATTAATATGACAAATTAAAGATGGAAGTAACATTCCAGAACTGCAGAGAACCACAAATTCAAGAATTATATACAACAAATATAATGTTTCTGGCATGCCATCAATTGGTTGATGTATGGCACCACAACCACAGATTTTGGGGTTTTAATCCATTTTACCCGCCTGACAAACAAATTGTAACAGAGATGAAGAATAAGAATCTTTACCGCATCTGTGAAGCCACGTTGCAGCTGGTAAAGATGCACATAAGATTCACCACAATCAGATCCTGACAAGAGTGAAGGCATTATCCTGAAAACGTTAATGTTATGACCGTGAATTGAAGCTGTCACCAACAGGGTACCACTAGGATCAAACAACAATGTTGAAATAGGACTCCTATGTGCTTTAAACTGAGAAATAACAGATTTGGAAACCATGTCTCTCACAATAACCTGCAGGAATCAAAAGGAAGAGTAAAGATCATGCCTGACAATAAACAGTGAAAGACAAAAGTAAGCACATCAGCCTAGTTATAACACCAAAAAGAACGTTGACAACGGTACACTAATTTTTTGCTTACCCAAGAGTAGATGTATAACAGTATATTTGTTTGTCTCGAGATGTGTGGATTAGCTCCAAGCAACGTGTAAAAGTTCCAGACAACTTAAAATTATTGATAAAAATTAAAAAACAGTGGGTACAGTAGAACACAGTAAGTAAATGGCAACAGGAAGGAATAAATATTCTTTAACAACACCACAAAGAAGTGCACATCGCATATTAACATTCTCTGAGATACAAACAAATTAAAGTGGAGTTAAGGGAATAACCCATACCATTCCAACATTATCTGAATCTGGCAAATGACCATTGATGGTTCCTTTGGTTTTCCCGCTGGGACTCCCTAATCTTGGAGAACTGTTGGACTCAAGTAGGAGTTCAGAACAGTACCTAGACAGCTTCTTATATCCGATATCACCTAGGGTCACCATACCAGTAGCAAGTTGCCTGCTTGACTCCTTAGCATAGTGAGCTACCACGCTCCGATTTGTAGAACCAGAGAAACTTACAGCATGTGTCAGATGTTGCGGACTTACACGACCAGTATTTGAAACTACAACTGGACTTCCACTATGAGCCAACCACCTGGGACCCACTGCAAGTGGACCATAGCCTATGCCTCCAGAACCAAGAGGACCCGAAACTATAGTGTTAGTAAGGATAGTATATTCTCTCTCTAGTGTTAAAGCATCGAAACAATGTATCTGCATAAAAAAGACACAAGAAAATTTTCAATCTCTGATTGGTTAAAGAAGCTTAATGTTAAAGATACACAACCATTGCTACCTGAGCTTCTTGCGAAATGGCTACAATTCGAGAACTGCACCTCACGGAGTAAACAGCAGATCTGAACTTCAGTACATGGACATAAGACTGGGACCGCAAGGAATAAAACTGAACAACTGTGGACATAAAGTTGCCATTGCCCTGCTCTTGGGAATTAGAAACATTACCATTGCAAGGGGCAGCTAAATCATCCTGAACGCTACCACCTCTGGAAAGAAAAACATCCCCAGCAACTACCAGCAATGGGCGGACATCTAAAAACTTGTCTTCTGATTTCTTTGATGCAAGTGGCTTCTGTAGCACTTGTAAACTAGAAACAGGCCCATCGTGTCTGGATACTAGCTCATGAACATCATCTGCTTCTTCCACATCCCAGACCTGAAAACCAGTCCGATAACCCAGCAAAAGAACCTGTCGAACACTATCCCCCTCGTATTCTAACTTGTCAAACCCAGCCCAACGCACCTTTGTCATGCATATGGGAGAAAAAACGACGGAAAAGACTTGTCAACTTTAACGTATATAATTGCAAATGAATGGGTGATATAAAAATAATGTGCATCTTTATTGCAATTGTTGACAGTGTTATGGTCCTAGGTTAAGTACTTCTTTTTGTCCCTCATCAGCAATTTCTTTTGAGGTTTACATGGGTACTTAACACACAAAATATCTAATCATACTGTCCAAGACTAATCTACATGACCCAATAGATTATAACATTTAATCTCATTTCATTCCCAATTAAAAATCAAAATGCTTCTATTATAAAGACCATGCAATAATGATGCACAAAATATCATGGGTTTACAAGGAAATTAAAACCACATACGATTTTCCCGCTAAATTCAAATTAGAAGAAGACATAAATGATGAACCATTTCAAGAAGACAAGATTGCTAAATTATTCAATAAATTTTGCACTATAACCACAATTTTCATTGCTCCAGAAGAATTACAATCGAAGTTACCTGATCACTACAAGTATCATCATTTCTATCCACTATGGAAGATGCGACTGAGGCCCCAGCCGATCGAACAGTCGAAGCAACACTAGAAGCACCAGAGGAAACAATTCTCAAGCATGTTGAAAACTTTTGAATTAACCCATTACTCCTCCCCAATTTCTGCCCATCATTCTTCATTGCCAAACCCCAAAGAGATTAAGAATTAAAAAGAACAAACAAGCATAAAAAAGAAACCCTAATTCTTCAAACTTTCTTCTAATCATAACATTAGGCTGTTTTCTTGAGCCTCAGAAGAAACAGCCCCAATTCTCAAATATCAAGTCAAATGCCTCTCCATATCCTCCCCGTTCCCCAAAATCGAAAAAAAAAAAAAGGAACGAATTTCGATAACACTGTTGATCTTCGTACCTTCCTCGTTAAATTCAACAATCAAAACAAGTAATAGCGTTTTCAGAAACCCTAAAAATCCTAATAAAACCCACAAATGTTTCTCATTTTTCGTCAATAACAATTTCGAGACTTTTGGGTGCGCAGAATTATTCAACGAACACAAAAAACGAGTTTGATACTTCTGCAGTCCTTCTTAAGGAATAGTCAGAATCAAACTTCATTAAAGCTGCCTGTTACTAGATTACAGAAAACAGGGAGATCCATATAAGTGAAAATCGCCGAGATTCATTGGAAGGGGAAAGGGTGATGAGATATGTATTATTTTAGATTGCTTTTTGGTGATGAGATAACGAAATGATTTGTCTTCGTTTTCTCTCTCTTCTTTCTTTGTACAACAAAATCAACCTCTACACGTCGTCTTGTCAGACTCAAAGCGTCGAAGTTGTGTTTTCAGCTGCTCTGGTAAAACACACGGGAATTACGACATTTTAGGTACATGGGCCATGAGTGCCGCGTTTTGGCCCGATCCTTTTACAAAATAAATGTCACATGCTTAAGTGTTACGGTAGGCCCACATAAGTTAAACAATAAAGTTTTTTGGCCCACCCATCTTACAAAACAAATGTCAGATATTTATGTGGCAGGGTAGGACCAACCACTTTTTCCCTCTTAAAAGTATTTTGAGGGGTTTCTAACTTATGTTACAGTGGGACCCACTATGCCACATAAGCATCTGGCATTTGTTTTGTAATATGGTGGGGCCAAACAGCAGGGCCGTAAGTTAAATCAAAAACCCCTCATAACATTTTTGGGAGGAGAAAAGTGACAGGTCCCACCCTACCATATAAGCATCTAGCACCCATTTTGTAAAATGGTCGGGCCAAAAAGTTTTATTGGCCAATAGGGATGTCATCATTAATGGATATCCCTAACTCCAAATCGTTATGAATCCCATTTTTGGATATTATCCAAAATTTCGAAATATATGATTGGGACATGAAATATTTTTTCAGATAATATACATTTTCTTTTCTTTTCTTTGATAATATACATTTTGGGATTATTAAGACATTAGCTCCTTTAATATTGGATTTAATAAGAAATTATATATCAAATCTAAATTAATATATTAAGTCAATTGACTTTTTTGAAGTTTTTTACAATTGATTCCCCAAAAACATAACAAACCCCTTAATTATATAAGGCTAAAATCGGCATTGTTTGCCGTCAAACCCCGACCCTGATACCTCTCTCCATGCACAAACACAGGTATCCTCCTCCTTCTTCACCATTATGCGCAGTACGCATTCATTAAAACCCTAGACTCAAAAACGAATATTTTTAAGGGCTTTCTTCTTTTTCAATAGATGGTTCCCAATGTTAATCCACTAGATGGGTTTCTTGGTTTAGGTCATCCCAAATGAACCCTCAAATATATTTCTCATGAATCCTCAATTTTATTTCTCAATCCTAGTCGTGTAGGTCAATACTTAGAGCATCTCCAATGCAAAAGTCTTATAAGACAATGTCTTATCTACGCGGTATGTCTTATAAGACAATGTATAATCTACGTGGCAACAAAATCTTCACAATAGACATTGTTGAAAAAAATGCATCTCCAATGCAAATGTCTTGGGATGACTTTTTAACTTACGTGGCACTTAATTTTTGAATTGGTCTAACTTATTTTGTTTAAAAAGTAACTAAAAATTTTGGAGAGAAAAAAAATTGCTGATGTGGACCGAAAGACATTGTGAAGATGAATGTCTAGAAATAGACATTCTACTTCACAATGTCTAGAATAACTACCGCCACATCATCATCACATACTTTCTTCACATTAGAGCATCTCCAATGCAAACATGGTCTGCGTAAAAGTGGTGTGCCACGTAGAAAGCACAACCAATTTATTCTTAAAACCGTCTCCAATGCAAATGTGCTCATCTAATGTGAAGTTGATGTGGCAGGTAGTTGGGAAGACATCCTCTAGTCCATCCTCTTATTCTAGAGGTTCATCAAGAGAATGACCTCCTTAGGTCTCTCGAGTAGATCGAACTGCAGCATCATGACTGATTTTCCAATGCGCCTAGTGGGTTTGGCTCGCCCCACCCCCCAAAAAAAAATATATATATATATCCTAGTCAGTAAATTCAGTTAAAGATATTATTCTCTCTCCTCTTTTTTAGCAAATATAATTAAAGATTTTATTTTATTTTTCTTTTCTTACAACTAAAAAAATAAAATATTTAATTAATTAAATGCCACAAAGGCAAAACTAACAACCAAACCACATTTGCATTGGAGATGCATTTTTCTTTTCAACATAAATTATAGAACTTTTTTCTCCACATAGCAAGAGGATGTCTTGAGAGCCATTCCACATAGAAAGCAGAGCACACTTGCATTGGAGAAGATTTTTTAAAGAGAATGTCTATTTATCCTATGTGGCAGTCTTATTTTACCACATTCACATTAGCATTGGAGATGCTCTTAGCACTTTAGCAGTGAAAACCATAATAAGGTAGTTGTTAAAGGGTTCGCCAATTTTGAAATGGAGGGGACCAAATAAGAGCACCTCCAAAATTAGCCAAAATGGTTAGAGGGAAGCTCATTTTTATTAGGGAGAATTTTTTTTATTTTTCTCTTTTAGACCCTACAGTAATTACAACCACTGCCGCCCCAACAGTACCCACATCCACCATCACCCAACGTAGAGATTGAGATTGAGATCGAGATCAGAGAAAGGGCACAGTGAGAGAACAGATCTGGACTCTTTCTTTTTTTTTCTTTTTTTAAGAACAGCACATATAATTAGGATATAAAATATTTTTATTATTAGTTATTAATAAATATAATCAAGCACAACCCATGATCTCATCAATCTTATTCCAAACATTTTCAAGTAATTATTTCAGTTCAAGATGATCAAAAGCAACAACAGTATTTCTCCAGAGAGCCTTCAACCTGTTTACAAACCCCACCTCTTTTTTTATAGTAAACACAATCTATGTTGCACTCGTAAAGTCCATAGTTTCCAGAGCACTCCCTATGGCAATCATGACTTCGAGGCGACCCCTGTGCCCCTGCAACACATTGATACAAGTACTATATTAAAATTTAGACTGCATTAGATTGTTATTTTTATTTGTTATACACCTTAAAATAAGTACAAAAACACGTAAAATAGAGGGCTTAAATCTGTTTCATTAGATTGTTATTTGTTATACACCTTGTTGTAGGTTTAATATTATTCTATCCAAAAACACGTTTAGGATTAAATCTGAAAAACTATTTTTAAATCAAAATTCCAATTAGGGTTTTCCAAGTAAAGATAAATAAAATTTATTGATAGAAAAAAAAAAAACAAAGAGATAGAAAATGTAGAGAGATTACCAACAGAGGAAGCAGAGGAGACCATGAAAGCAATGATAAGTAAAGAAATGATAAGAGATCTAAAAATGACCAAAGTCTTAGAATTTGACGCCATTTTCAACAACCTTCTTTTCTTTTCTTCTCTTCTCTTGGGGATTTTATGTTTACTTTTTTTCTTACAGTTCTTGCCTATAAGTAATTCTAGAAAAAGCCATAATTACTGCAGGATTTGTTTAGAAACGAGTATCCTAATCATGATAGCTGTAATTGTTAATGACATACCATTTTAGTATTGTCGTAATTATTTTCTTCCAATTTTATTGTGAACATGCCATTAATTAATTATTCTAATAATGGGGCTTCATCCTTTATAATCAATCAAAAACACGAAATCTAAGTCATTTCAATTTTTGAAGTTAAAAAGTTAAAATGATATTGAGATCAGCCTATTCATCTATCCATTCATTGTAAATGTGTGGAGCCCACAAATGCACAATAAATAGTAGATATTTGGATCCAGCTCAATTTTTCAAACCAGACAGATAAATATGGGTTGGTCCCAATAGCAGCTCTCTTTTTTAAGGAGTCCCTATTTTACAAGTTTGGGCTTTTAAAAAATTTATAAACCGATAACTATTGAATGTTTAAGCCATTAATGCACAACAGGTATACAGTGAACACCCAACCGCTATTTATCTTGCCCTCCTCCAATCATTTCCATTTTTAAATGGCTCTGGCGGCATTTTAAAAAATCTTACAGAAATGTACAGCGAGATGTGGCAGTAAGTCTCACCTGCCACATCACTTTTTGGTATCATTTCTAGTTTTTGATCAGTCCAAAAATCATTTTTCATTAAATAGACGTAATGCATGAGTGGTTCCCAATAGCATAATTGTAAGGGAGAAATGGTTTTGGGACCGGCCCAACAATGTCTTGCTTAGGTGAAGGTGGACTATGACACTCGGCCCTCCTTTTTGCTCAGCTTGGAAAATAGCTAATTATTTTAGGTTTAAATGAGTTGGGAGTTCATTTAGATGATTGATACTCCTGGGGTGCTATGCTAACCTAATTTGGATGTCCGGGCGGTGGCATAGTGATTTAGGACCTCTCATCTCCTTGTGGTTTCTGTCTCTGTTTGTTTGCTGGGGCCTATATATATCTCAGACTCCCTTGGTTTTTTGTATGCCCTTTTTTCTACTCAATATATATCTTTTGCTGAGCAAAAAAAACAGCATTGAGTTGGGGGTCAATAAGATGGTGGATTACATCGTTTTACGTCCGGCAACTAACTCCAATTGTAAATTTGTAACCCCAATCCTAACCCTAAATGATGATTCTGAAAATCTTACGAACCGAACGAAGCCATCCAGATATTGGGAATAGAATGAGCATATCTGCAGTATATTTTCATGAGCACACGCGCGTTATATATGAGATATGTATATATGTTTGTTTATGAATTTTTGGTTACAGGTATGATGAGATATACAAAATCATCTAGGCATGCGACGCGCCAATCACATTCTTCTTATCAAATTATTAGGGTTTAGTAGACTACCTCATGTGTCATGAGCTCAAGTCCTTTATCTTAACTAGTAATGTCAATCTGAAATTTCAGAATGGATAACAATACTCCTGAAATCGATCGATTCTAATGTGATATATATCATGGAACTTCACAAGAAAGCAGGCCCGGCAACATAACTACAATTTAGTTCTTATACCTATGCATTCCTTATTTTGCATACCAAGCGAGAAAGGTTATCTCAAAGTAGCAGTATGGGACGATATTTGAATGAATACCAAACCTAGAGCTATTTGGGATTCACAGTTGATGTGTACTGATGCTTGCCTTCTTCTTCTTCTTTTGGTATATAAAAAATATAATAAAAATGGGATCGATGAACATATGGAATGTGATGACGAACGTACATATGGTAAAAGACATGCAAAAAAATTAATTCAAGCCAAATATACTAATTTATAGTGTCATAAAAACAACCAATTTAGCGGAATTAGGGTCGATCATGATCAACCATGTTAGTTATGGTGGTTATATTGTGTTATTATATCGGTCACAATTAATCATCTTCTTATAACGGCGTGCTGTCTAAAAATGTATAATCGAAACAAGCATTCGAAAAATACACTATACGGTTCGCGCTAGCTAGCGGGTCATATAGTTCTTGTTCGTTGAAAACGTGATATCGTGTTACTAATATTATGACCAGTACAACAGACTGGCTTGGCGCGCACTTGCCTCATATGGTCTTTAATCTAGACCCTCAAAATGTTAGGAAGCTTATCTGAGGGCCATAACTCTACAGTTCAGAAAACTAAAATTGTATGCCATGAAATTTAAATGCTTGACCAGGATGATGAGGTCTAGCATTTGGATATTGTTGTAGATATAATGAGGAGCTAGCTAACATGCGTTGTACATGTATGAAAGAAAGACCAAATTACAGCAAAGCAGTGAATAGAGCTTTAAATTTGTACATACTCACTCATAATAAGGCCTATTATAAAGGCCAAATGGACTTTGAAACCTTGGTTTTTGAGTCAAATTAATGACTGTATTTGCCTTTTGTTTTGGTTCACAGAGGATTGCCTAGCATTCTTGTTTAAGCTAGGGTTTCTATCAACTGATTGCTTTCTGAGCTCCCAAAGTTTTTGTTTGTCTAAGCTAGGGTTTCTATTAACTAATTGCTTCAGAGAGACAGAAGGTAAGTTGATCTTAATTTTGATATTGGTTTGATCTGTTTATATCATTGAAGCAGATTTTTCATCATCATCATCAAAATAGTTTTTTAAGATCAAGCTTCAAAGTATAGTCTTGGATAATTGAGAATTGCCTTATTGTTTAATTACCTAGCTTCCTTTATGTGCTTCCTAAGTTTTTGTCTTAGCTAGGGTTTCATTTTGAATAATTGAAGCAAAATTCCATCATCACTCTGCTAGTTTGTCAAGATCAATCAAGCTCTAAGGTACTAATTTTCATATATCGATCGATCTTTGAATATAATGATCATGTTTACTTGTTCTTTTAATCTTCATAACCATCCTCATGGCAGTCATCCATCGATCTTCATCAGTAAAATCGTGATCATCATCCTAATCCCTGCTTGGTTAATTTCCTTTTGGCCTACGTATATATATTAGTATGTATTTCATTTATGCTATAAGTATATACGTACGTATAATATCATTTAACATTAAATGAATCTTATTTTTTCTTTTTGATATTTACATATATCTATACATTGCTGATGGTTCAGTTTTAGGTTTACAAGCTAGCTCTTAAAATGGATAGAAAGAAGAGATCATCGTATAGACGAACACAATCGATGGACGATGCGCAGTGCAGGTCGTTGTCTAAGAAACTTAAAGGAGTGATGGGTAGTACCAGTACTACTATGCCCTATTTCCCTCTCGACATTATTGTCAATATTCTATCAAGGTTACCAGTTAAACCTCTGATACGATTTCAGATAGTGTGCAAACTATGGTACTGTTTGATCTTCCATCCTTTTTTCGTCGATATGCACCTAAGACGAGCCAAGCAAAGGCCGGGTTACCTTATGAAAGCAAATAACAGAATGGTCAAGACCTCATATCCTCCAAAACTTCGCCCCGTACATTTCCTTCAAGAGAAAGAAGAAGCAGTCCAAGAGATGGTAGAAGTGTTTCAGCCAAGTGAGTCACGTTGTTGTTACTACTCTATAGTTGATTCTAGTAATGGCTTGGTCTGCTTCAGCAACTATTATGATACGGTCTGTATCTATAATCCGTCAACTCGAGAGTATATAAATCTCCCAAAAACTTCAGTTAGAACGCTTGAAATGGGTTTTGCTTATGACCCAACATCGAAGAAGTACAAAGTGTTTCGCATTTTCCCAATCGACCCCCAACCGGGCAGCAATAATATCTCTGCATATGAGGTATTCACTCTTGGGTCTAATTCTTGGAGACGAAAGGAACCCCTACCTTACTATCCCAGTGAAACGAAGCATATACAATGTGGTGGAGCTGTTCATTGGCTGTTCGGCGGCAAGGACAAGTTGTTCCCTAATTGGCTCTTATCCATCAATATAAGCATAGAAAAGCATAGAGTTCGTCCCATTCCCCATTCAGTTGATCGTACTTACAAACCATTTTTGATTGAGTTACATGGGATACTTGCCTTATGCATGATGGGTGCAGAAACAATGCAGATTTGGGTTCTAACTAGAATTGTTTTTTGGGTACCAGTCTATAATTGCACAATGCCAAATTGGATTACTAGGGCACCCGTTCCAATGAGAGTCTCTCCTACCTTAGCCAGAAACTATGAGATTTTACTTACTAGAGGCAGGAACAAATTGGTGTTCTACAATTTAAGAACCCTCATGTCAAGAAATGTTGACACCTCTAGTATTGGCAACTGGACTGATCTGCATGTAACGGAACATTTGGAGACGCTAGTTCCTTGTAAGTTATAAACATTTGATCTATCCATATATAGAAGTAATCAGAAAATTCATATGTAGGTTTACCTCATTGAAAAGATCACGAGGATAACCCTATATAAATTGACTGGTTATTTTTGTTGATTTTTAATATTCACTAGTACAAAAATTACTTTTGGCCACAGTTATTTGGCAAAATGAGTCACCGTGGCTATTTTCTTAGGGACGGTTCAAATACTGTGGCCAATTCCTATTTGTACTAGTGTATATCATTCTTTTTTTTCATCCTTATCGTATTAATGTGTTGGAGATCTTCCTAACAGTCACCTCTTTCTCTATCTATCGATCTATCTCTCTCTATGAAAATGCAGGTCGGTCTCGTTCGATGAAGTGGCCGGAGGCAATGAAAATTTTGGAATCCTACTATGCGGGTAAGTTCATCGATTTATTTAGTAACACTTTTTCATAATAATCAATCTGTTGATAACAACTGAATATTTGGAAAGGAAGATATATAAGACGTACATTGCAGAAAAATCATAGGAAAAGTTGAAGAAAAAATCATTAAAAAGAGAAGGATAATAGAGATCTTATTAGGTTTTTATTGGGTAATCTAGATCTCAAACATGATTTCGTGGTTTTGATATATAGATTACAAGGATGATGAGGTCCCGGGAATCAATTTGGACCCCCCACTGTAGCTTTTATAGCAAGAAGACTCCGTAAGCGCGGCTTGCAGGTGTGTTTACGTACATAATTTTCTCTCATCTTATAATTTCAATCATGTATATATTAGTATGTGGAACGTGTTTTCATGGTTTAATTATCATGGTAATTAATCTGATACGATAGTTTCCTTTTTGTGTTTTAATATATATATATTATAGTGGCGGAGCCAAAAAAAAATTTTGGGTGCGGCACTTAGAGAACTTTAAAAAAAAAAATCATGGTTTCTAAGCCACAATCTACTAACAAATTCTTCTACTCTTTTCTCCCGCCTAATATAATAAATAATTAAAATAATAATTATCGACAAATAAAGGTTTTAAAATTTCACTATGACAACAATCAAACTACCATTATTCCATCTCTATGAGATTGAAAAGAAAAATAGAAGATCAAAAATACTAAAAGCAAAGATATGTTACTTATTTATAATAATATAATGTATGCACTTAACCTAAAACACAAATAAATGACAAAACTAAAAAAGAAAAAAAAAATTAAGAATTAATAAGAAGAATTTACAACAAAAATTGAAGATGAATCTTACTTGATAGTTGATTCTCAATCTCAATTTTATTTTGATGTATAAGAATAGCTCCACTTTTTTTCTTAGCTTTCTAGGGTTTTTTTTGAAACACAAGAGTCAAAAGACTTGAAGGAAGATGAAAAGCTCGTTGAAAAAAAAAACAGTGTAAAAAAGAATAAAAAGTATTTCAAATAAGTGAATAACTCAAAAGATTAAAAGTGGGGTCCACTATAAGTAAGGCAAAAGAGAAATACTTGTAAAACAGTTGTAAAAAAAGATGAAACATATAAAATAAGGAGGGATTGACCAAATTTCAGCTGACCCAAAAAGTAAAGTGGAGTCTACAATTTCTAAAACGAATTATAACTTGCCAAGTAGTAAGAAAAGGACACAATATAATATATTTTATTATTAGAAAGAGTGGGGCACTTTTGGATATAAATAGATCTAATACTTTAAATTTTTCAAAACTTTGGGTGGGGCACGTGCCCCACCGAATTGACATGTAGCTCCGCCCCTATATATATATATATATGTTTGTATTGCTTCTTTCTAATAGTTCCAGCTTTTAGAACAAATAGTTAATATTAAATCATATCAAAATTTGCCCCAGCTTTTTTCTCAATAAATTTCCCTCGATCAGTCAGTCGGGGTTTAAAAGAAAAACAAAATCATATCAAAATGAAAGATCGATTTTTCTTTTCTTTTGTCAAGATTTTTTTATTTTAGTGTTAGATGAACGTGCTCGATCTACCCTTATAACCACATATGTTTTATATACTTTGTATTGCCGCCTCTAAAGTAGTTAGACAAAATAACACTCATTTAATTGGAAGGAAATTGCTTCTTATATCCCGCCGAATTTTTTCTTCTGTGTTTTCTTGCACGATGAAACAACATATCAAAATTACATATTTAAGACTTTGTCTTGATTTTATTTGGTAAATATTAAAAATCCTTCCCAAAATATAAATAACTTTTCCCGATTACAAGTCGATCATCAAATCTTTTATAATTACAAATGTTAACCTCGAGAAGCACTAAAATGTAACTACTTATTAAGTTTGTAGGCATCCAACTCAAAACCAATTGATTATAAGTGGAGTGGCCCAAAATCATTATATGTTGGGTTTGATAGGCTTTCATATCCCATGTGAGATTATTCTCATCACAACCAAATCCAAATTGTCACTCTCTCTACATGACAGCCAAATCATAAGATCAATAATTTGACCGATTTCTTAGTCCCTTAGCTAGTTTATATCCTTCTGCTGTTTTTGTTGAAATTACTCCTAGTTCCTTTGCAAAAGATAATTTTTGATGATAAGGCGGGTAAAACCTATCCCCGATGTATTTCTTGATTCGTTTTAATATATCCGTTGAGGTCTCCTTAACCCCAGCTTACTCTCAAAAAAAAAATAATAATTTGACCGATTTCTTGACATCTAGTAGCTTACCAAAAAATTAAAACAACATCTTATATACTAGCTAATTAAACTTTGGTTTTTCTTTTTTAATGCAGGTCCTGCTTCACAGTGGGTGTGTTAAAGATTTCCTTGGCAACAAAAAGTATAATATTTTAAGATATTATTATATAAACTCATTTAAACTTGGTTGTTAGGTTTGTGGTGCTGAGACCTTTAAAACTTGTGTGGTATTTCTTCTTAGGAAGATCTTCATTGTTGAAAAACCTAGAATGAGGCTTCCTTTTGAAAGATGTTTGGTTTAAGTTTGTTTGATTATATTTTTCTTGCTTTGGTATTATTTCTGCATGCTTAGATTAATTTTTAATTTTACTGATAATGTAATTAATAATGACTTCAATTTGTGTGACCAACATGTAACATGGGTCACAAAATCCCACCATGTTATTGGCAGTAACTTAAACGGTAAATAACTGTCAGTAGCATGGTGAGGTGAAGCAGACTCCCACCAATCAATGGTATTCCCAACCCTAACCCTAAATGAATCCAACGAACCCATCCAGTTTAAGAATGGGCTGAGCATGTCAGGCCATATCTTTTAATCCCGGGTTGGGCTAGGGTTTATTCTGAATCCGGTCCAACCCGCTAGTCAATGTCCCAAATATTAAAGAGTGAGGTTATATAGCCCCCATTATATAGTCCAATAATAATCCCTCTATCTTGTAGGACCCACATAAAATGCATTTAGAGGCTAATTTTTAGAGAGGTTGATCTACATGGTGAGGATAACATACTCACCTGAAATCAGCCCGTTCTAAGACTTCTAACTTTATAAATCAGTCCTTGTAATTCAACGGTCAAAATAAAAGTTAAAAACTTACCAATTTTTTAAGGGCTAATTTGAGGGGTTATAAGTTTTAGAATGAGCTGATTTTTTAATATAATATTATAAATAATGAGGAAAATATATTCTCTAAAAATCAGTCTCTGGATGCATTGTATGTGAGCCCCAATAGCAGAAGGTTATATAAGAGGGGCTATATAAGGGGGGTATATAACCTGTCCCAATATTAAAAACCTTTTCCAAAATGTAAGAAACTTTCCCAATAACAAGTTAGCACATTGCCAAGAGGTTCCGGTTCCCACAATACTGTCACCCCTTATCCATTTTGCCTTTTATTGGGATAGCCTTTAACATAAAACAGTTCATCTCAATTTTTGAATGACCCACTGGCGGGCCTTTTAAAAATCTGACAGAAATGAAATAAACGTCCGTTATTTCGAAGTGTCTGACAGAAATCATCATTAATTCTGACATCACCTGTTACACGTGCACCAGACTCTGTCTACATGCATTGGTCGATGATTTCTTTGTGCGGTCGTGATTCAAATATTTGTGGTCAAAAAGGTTCCAAATTAAAGAATGCCCTAGTGTATAGTGGTACGTGGCAATTTTTCGAGCTTTCCTATCGAATATTTGATACAGACATGATGCATTTTAGTGAGAATTAATTGCTTCATATATTACGGACAGACGTGCCTCATTAATTCGGACAGACGTAATGCATAAATACAGGTGTTTTTTGTGGTTTTGTAAGGAATGATTCGTGTGTGTACTCATCTTTGCATCTTTCTATTGGTTTTTTCATTTTCTTGGTGCCTGGCTCTGTAATTAGGGTTTCCATCATGATATATTGATAGTTCTTTACAGGAGAGACTGTTTCAAAAAACAAACAAACAAAAAAATAGTTCTTTAGAGAAGAAGAGCCCCCCCTTACTGGGCAATTCTGATTGCTTTCCAGTATTCATTTCTCTCTCTCTCTCTCTCTCTGAAGAATAGTATTTGGTAACTCTCATTATTAATCCCTTCTTTTAATTTATCTCTCATAATTAATCTCTTCTTTTTAATTTAGATGTTCATTTTTGTTTGAAGGATTTTTTATTTTTTTTTTGAAGGATTCATCAGTGTTTTTTTTACTTGAGCAGCCCATCCAACAATAAATGGAGGGCTTAAATCTGTTGGTTGGGTAGTCTAGCTTCTAGTATGAGTTTCCTGCTGGGAAGGTTAGGGGTAATTGTTCCTAAATTAGGTCATAGATTAAGCTATTAGAGACAATTATTTGAAATTACTCTCTTATTATATGTTCTCAGTGTTAGATGAATATGCAGTCCACACCGTCCATTAAACCTGCATAATTATATATGTCTTGCATATATATTGTGGCTCTTCTATCTAACAGTTCGAGCATGGACACTGTATATATATATATATCCACTTCATACATCTAACTTCATAAACAAAATTATTACTGGGTTAATCCCCTGGTAATAATTAAGTGCCATTGACAAGTTCTTTTGCAATCTAGATATAATTGCTGCATCTATAATAGATATTTGGCTGCTCAAGGACTGTGATAATGAAACTTTCCTCGTAAGGGGATCGAACGGATGGATTGATACCCTTCAATGAATCTAAAACACATGAAATTAAGCAAGAAAGATTGATATATATTAGGCTGATCTGAACAATGAACAATCTTTTATGTAATTCCTCTTGTGGAGACTAGCTCTTTATATTTTTCTTTTTGTTGTTGTAGTTGTTGTAGACTCTAGCTGTATGAATGTTAAGTATAATTTTGAAGAACAAACTTTTTGCTACTTACCATTGTGTGCTATATGTGACGAAAATTATTGATCCTATTTATCGATTCGGTTGAGAGAAAATATGTCATCTAAAAAGTTCTTGAATTATTTTTAAAGGAAAGAGTTTTATGTTGTGTACGTCTCTTTTTATCGAAAAGGAAATAAGTTTGGTTTATATTGTATACATGTTTTGTAGATTACAACCAAGAAGATCGATCCATTGAATAAATTTGGAGCTTACAACAGTAGCAGGACCCAGAGTAGGTAATATATATAACAAGTAACATCTTTTACATTATCAACCTTTCTGTCCATTATGAGTTCATATCTCCAGTATGATTCCACGATTGATATGAGATGTGTATGTTTTTTTGTGAATTAACTTTTGGTTACAGGTGTGGAAGCATAACAGTTTTCCATCAACTTCTGCCTTTTCTAATAGGTATATATGATGATCATGAAACTAATTAGGGTTTCAAAGAGTTCAATTTTTGTGACCCACCATGTGATTAATTAGTGAGAACTTAAACGATCAACAACCTTGAGTAGGGGGTACTCAATAAGATGGTGGATTACACCGTTCTAAGTCTGGCTACTAATCAAATTGTAACCCCAATCCTAACCCTAAATGATGATTGTGAAAACCTAGCATATGAACCCAAGGAACGCATCCAGATTCCAGATTGGGAATGGGCTGAGCATATTGATCTGCAGTATACATCCTTGAGCACACGATATTATGAGACATGTATATATGTTACAGGTGTGATGAGACATACAAATGAATCATTAGGGTTTAGTATACTGGCTCATGTATGTCACGGTGAGCTCAAGTCATGTTATCTAACCAGTAATTAACTACTTTCAGTTCTTCAAATTACAAACATATTTTGGGTTGAGCAGGTTATACCTTCTTTTCTTCCAGCAAATTATAAACTAGCTAAGCTGAAAGAGATACATCACAAGAAAGCAGGCAACGTAAAACTTGCACAATTTAGTTCTTATACCTCTACATTCCTTATTTTTCATACATACCAAGCGAGAAAGGATATAGCACAAAGTAGTAAGCAACTATACTGAATGAATACCAAACCTAAAGATATTTGGGATTCACAGTGATGCGTACTGATGCTTGCCTTCTTCTTCTTTTGGTTAAAAATGGGATCGATGAACATATGGAATTTGACGAACTTACGTACGTAAAAGACATGCAAGAATTATATTTAAAGCCAATAATATACTAACAGTATCAGAAAAACCAATACCAACTTAGCGCAATTAGTGCCGGTCCATGATAGTTATGGTCGTTATTTCGTGTTATTACATCGATCGATCAGTGATAATGTATATATATATATATTTTTTCTTATAACGGCTTTCTGAAAATGTTTAATGGAAACAAATTTCAAACATTCGAAAAATACAAAGGTTCACGCTAGCTATCTGGTAATTGAAAATGTGATATCGTGTTACTAAAATTATGATCAGTACTACAGACTGGCATCGCGGGCACTTGCCTCATATGCTCTTTAATCTAGACCCTCAAAATGTTGGGTAGCTTATCTGAGGGCCATAACTCTAGTTTGTGTACAGCTCAGACAGCTAAAATTGTATGCCGTGAAATTTAAATACTTGACCAGATGATGAGGTCTAGCATTTGGATATTGTTGTAGATTAATGAGGAGCTAGCTAGCATACATTGTACATGTATGAAAGAAAGACCAAAGTACAACAAAGCAGTGGATAGAGCTTTAAATTAGCATAGTCATTTGCTAATAATAAATACGCCTATTAATTATTTCTTTCCATATTTGGATTGTTTAATTTTGAAATCTATTTTGATACTAAATCTCCTAAAAAGGCCAAATTGACTTTAAAACCTTGGTTTTTGAGTCTATAAATTAATGACTGCATTTGCCTTTTGTTTTGGTTCACAGAGGAGTGCCTAGCCTTCTTGTTTAAGCTAGGGTTTTTCTGATAGCTCTCATAGTTTTTTTTTTTTGTCTAAGCTAGGGTTTCTGTTAACTAATTGCTTCAGAGAGACAAAGAAGGTAAGTTGATCTTAATTTTGATATTGGCCAACTTTGATCTGTTTATATCATTGAAGAAATTTTTCATCATCGTTATCATCAATATAGTTTTTCAAGATCGAACTCCAACGTAATCTTGGTTGATTGAGGATTGCCTTGTTAAGTTTTTTTGCTTCTTAAGTTTTTTTTGTCTAATCTAGGGTTTCATTTTGAATAATTGAAGAAAAACTTCATCATCATCATCATCATCACTCTAGTTTGTCAAGATGGATCTAAGGTACTAATTTTCATATATCTATGAATAACAGATTCTAATGTAGAATATCATATATGGAGAAAGCAACTATTTGGTGATTAATTAGATAAGCTAGCTCCTTATATCATCATCAAGAACATGAATATAATGTTCATGCCTTTAGTTGTTCTAACCATGATCATGGTTATCCATCAATCTTCATCAGTTACATCATGATCATCATCTTATTAATCCCTGCTCGGTTACTTTCCTTTTCGCATATAGCTACGTATGTACGTAGTATGGATTAGTATGCATTCCATTTATGTTATACGTGTAAGTACATACAATATTATTTAAAAAATGAATCTTATTTTTTCTTTTTAATCTATATATTGCTTGATATAATAATTTTCTTATTGATTGATGATGAATATATATGGTTGATATAATTGATTAGCTAGAGGTTCAGTTTTAGGTTTACAAGCTAGCTCTTAAAATGGATAGAAAGAATAAGAAATCATCATCTAGGCAATGGATGCAATCGGTGGATACTGCACAGTCGTCGTCCTCGTCGTCTAAGAAACTTAAAGGAGTAACGGGGAGTACTACTATTACAACTACAAACAATTTACCTCTCGACATTATTGTTGATCTTCTATCAAGATTACCAGTTAAATCTCTGGTACGATTTCAGATAGTTTGTAAGCTTTGGAACTGTTTGATCTTCCATCCTTGTTTCATCGATATGCATTTGCTAAGACAAGACACCGAAAGACCGGTTTACCTTATGAAAGCAAATAACAGATTGCTCAAGACCCATGTTCAAAAATTTCGCCCCATATATCTCCTTCGTCAAGAGAAAGAAGAACAAGTCCTAGATAGGATGGTACAAGTGTATCAGCCAAGTGAGATGGATGCTGCTTACTTCTCCATAGTTGATTCTTGCAATGGCTTGGTCTGCTTAACCAACTATTATAATTCGATCTGTATCTATAATCCGTCAACTCGTGATTATATATTTCTCCCAAAGAATACAGTCAGAACACTCGAGTTGGCTTTTGCTTATGATCCAAAATCGAACAAGTACAAAGTGTTTCGCATTTTCCCCATCCAGGACCCCCCAAGAGGCAGCCTTAACGTCTCTGCATATGAGGTATTCACTCTTGGGTCTAATTCTTGGAGACGAAAGGAACAAATACCTTATTTTCCGAGTGAAACGAAGCATATCAAGTGCGGTGGAGCGGTACACTGGCTGTTTGGCGGAGACAAGAAGAATCCTAATTCTCTCTTGTCCATCGATATAAGCACAGAAATTCCTAGAATTCTTCATCCCATTCCCCATTCTATTGATAATACTTTCAATCCATTTTTGATTGATTTACATGGGAATCTGGCCTTATGCATGATGAGCAAGAATGCAAAAACAATGGAGATTTGGGTTCTAACACAGCCAACTAGTACTTTTGTTTGGGTACAAAACTATAATTGCAGAACGCCCACCTGGATTGCTAGGGCACCCGTTCCAATGAAAATCTCTCCTACCTTGGTAAGAAACAATGATATCATTCTTGCAAGAGGGAGGAACAAATTGGTGTTCTTCGATCTAAGAACCCACATGTCAAGAAAAGTTGAAACATCTTGTCTAGGCAGCTGGGCCGACTTGCACGTCATTGAACATATGGAAACACTTGTTCAACCTTGTAAGTTACAAAACATTTGATCCATCAATCCATATTTAGAAGTAATCAGAAAATTCATATATAGATCTACCAGATTGTAAAGATCATGTGGATGACATATATAAATTTACTGGTTAT
>MVGT01001777.1:128767-139049 GCA_002174775.1 Macleaya cordata
GCATTTTTTAAAACTTAGTTTACACATTTTTTAAATTTTTAGGGACTAAAATCATAACACTATAATTTTTTAAGGACTAAAATCATAAAGTTTTAAAAAATAAGGATTAAAATTATAAAAGTATTTTAGTGAGGGATTAAAATCATTGGTCCCCTAAAAAATAAGGACTTTTTTTACATTTTCCGTAAAAACAATATCTTATATTGGTTTTTCTTTTTCTGTTTTTTGGGGGTTAATGCAGGTCTTGCTTCACAGTGGGTGTGTTAAAGATTTCGTGGCTTCAATCAATACAAAAAGTATATACTATTACAAGACCTTATTCTGTGGACTCATTTAAACTTGTTTGTTAGATTTCTGGTGGTGAGAACTTTAAACTTGTGCGTGGCCTTTACTTCATATGAACTTCTTCATTGTGGTCAAACTTAGGTTGAGAATTCTTCCTTTTCAAAGATATGTTTGGTTAAGTTTGTTTGATTATATTTTTCTTGCCTTGGTATTATTACTGAATGCTTAGATTAACTTTTAATTTTACTGAAATTTGAGATCAATTTGTATGACCAACATGTAACGTGGGTCCCAAAAACCCACCATGTTATCTAAGCATGGTTTCGGTAAGTAACTGTCAGTAGAATGGGCTGAGCATCTCAAGCCATAGTTTTTAATTCCGAGCAACCAGGCCCAAAGGTTCAAGGATGTATCCCAAAATTTTGCAAGTAGAAGGGGCACTCAAAAAATTACTTCTTAAACATAAAGGAGTTTATCAGAAATAAAAAAATTTTTCAATGGGGAAATGTTTTCCTATTGTAAATTATAGTTTTGGAGATTTTTTACAGTTTTTCAACCTTTTTCAGAAAACATTTACAAGTGAAAAAATTTCATCAAATCAAAGACTGAAAAGTTGAAAAGGAATTAGGGTTTCCAAGGACGATCTATTAAACACATCGTCTTCGAATTTTCAGATCTGATCAGTTCTAAAACAAAACCCTAGATTATTATGTATGTATGGGGTGTTTCCAGGATCAAATGGCATGGAAGAGGCCATGGATCAGGATGACCACAAAGACTGGATATAGCGCCCAAGCCATTATACCTAGAAGAACCAAAAACAATCTCCCAGAATTGGTAAAAGGGCGCCATTTTTTTCATTAAAATCTTTTTGCACAAGGAAAAAAAAAAACCCCAAATTCAGATTCAGAAGAATTGTAGATCTTCAATGGTGGAAATCAGAAATAAAAAGACAGAATATTTGTTCATAAAAGTGCTCAGACAGCCAAGGGTTTGTCTTCAATTTATTGGGAAGAAGAACCCCAAATCAGAAACTCTAGTCCACAAAAGCATCATCACTGCACCTTATAAGTAAATAAAAATTAAAAACAAAAACCAAAACAAAAGGGAACGAAAATTTGATGAGATGAACAAGATTTGCTAGTGGAGGAACCTTAAAAATAAAATTGATCAGATTAAACCCTAGCATGGATAAATAGTCTGAAGAAGAAATAGAGAGGAGTGAGAGGTTAGAGGTTGCAAAGGTCATTATATAGGCTTTTCCCGGATGGGGTTAGGGACCTTAGGGTTTTAAGAGCATCCACAGTGTTGTAGGGTAAAAAAACTATTTTACCCTACCGTTTTTTAGCCTACACGACCCACATCCACAGTGGGGAGTGTTTTAAAAAAAATTTAAAAATTAATAAAAAACCTAAACTGAGGACAAAATTGACATTTAAAAAATATATATATATTTTAAAAAGCCAGGCGTGGTCCGCCACGCCTGGAATCAAACGTAGTGTTAGCACTACGCCTGGTTTTTATAATTTTTTTTTAATTTTTTAAATTTTTTAAAATTTTTTATAATTTTTATAAATTTTTTTTAATTTTTATAATTTTTTTATAATTTTTTTATAATTTTTAAAATTTTTTAACCTATTTTATGAGAATTATTTAAAAAAAATTAAAAAAAAAAAAAATTTGGACGTGGAGATTGCTCCACGCCCCAATATTTGGGCGTGGAGCTATCTCCACGCCTGCATGGGGCGTGGAGCAATCTCCACGTCCCATGCAATTTAAAAAATTTTAAAAAAATTGGGGCGTGGCTTTACCTCCACGCCCCGTTTCAAACGCCATCATACCTCTACGCCCCATTTCGGACGTGGTGCCAGATCCACGCCCCGTAAAATAATTTGCAGATGAGTCTGGAGAAGGCCAATTTTAGCCTATCTCCGAGCCTCGTAGGCTAAAATTCTTATTTTCCCCTACCCACTACTCAACTCAAATAAGGTAAAAAGGTATTTTAACATACCACTGTGGATGCTCTAATCGTTTTGATTCTCCAGATCTGATTTAGGGTTTTAGGTTGAGATGGGTATAAAGTGAATTCTTTTCGGGATATTTTGGAATGAGTGGGTCTGTTGTTCATCTCAGCCGGACGACTTTTTACAGCTCTGCTATTCTTGGCCTGCCATCTGTGCTCAGTTGTAATGCTAGGGACCCGAGTTGGGATTCATTGAAAACATTACAACTTGTCCCTTGTTAGGTTGACATGTAGATCATCCTAATGAAAAAATAATTTTTTAGACTACTTGTCACTTGTGGGGCTTACAACAAAAATAAGTTGTTGATTTTAATCAACCTGTGAAACGAGCATTTTCATCAAACAATCAGTCGTTGAATCATTTTCATATAAGCCTTATGGGAGACTTTTTTAAATTGGGTCTAAATAACTATTCAAAACAAGTAGAACAATTAACTAGAGGAAAAGTACAAAAACAATCTAAAATGCCATGCCCCAAAAAGTTTAGCCTAAAGTGCAAGGCAGAGTAAAACTGAGGAATTCCTCCTAGTTTTAGCCCAAACATGGAAAACATCCACACCTAAACAATAGAAAAAATCAAATTTAAACAGAGGATACTAATGAAAATCAAATCAAGCCTCAGAAGATGTTTCATCAGTGTGTAGTAATGGCTCAAGACCTACACATCTTTACTAAATTTCTCCTCAGCAGCCAAGAAATCTATATGGTTCTGGTAGATCCCAATCTTCCCTTGGCAACAATACTACAATGTAATTCTTGTACACCTTATTAAAATGATGCTAATCATCAATACCGACCGATCGGTGGCTTCAAAGAGCATATGATCATCACCCTTTGTCTGATCAAATATAAAATTGGCCTTACAATGTTACATATATGATCAGCAGAGAAGTACAACCTTTGGGTCCCTAGCTATTCTTCTTGTCCATCTTCTTTCTCCTTAGTACTCTCAGGGTGGGCAGGAGAAGCTGCCCCATTTTTCTTAGCTTCAAAATCCTCAGTAGCCTCTTCCTTGTTGAAAGCTGACCCATCTGAAGCAGCCATAACTTTGAGTTGATCATCAGAATCAGCATCATCTGGCTTGTACTTGTACCATGAAGCCCAGTAGAGATAGTTTGTAAAGTTAAGACAACTTAGGATAGCCAAGAACCAATAAAATAGGTCCAAATTGTTCCTGTTCAAATCTATCCCAAATAACCAGCCTTCTTTTCTTTTGGTTAAGTGTTTGGTTATAGAATTTATGATCTCAACAAGAACACTGCTAAGAAAATAACCCAACGAAAGCGATAACCACGTAAAAGAAGTAGAAAGTGATTTCATCCTCAATGGAGCTTCCTTGTAGAAGAATTCCAATAGACCAACAAGGGTAAACATGTCGGCGATACCGAAAATACCATACTGATAGGAAAGCCAGAAGAGACTAATAGGATTAAACGGGTCCTTAATGGCTCGGTTTCTTCTCTTTACTTCTACGATCGCAGCTACAGCCATGGAAATAGCTGAAATAACCAGACCGACTCCAACACGTTGAAGCTGAGTAATGCCAGCTGGGTGTTTAGTGATCTTTCGAGCAAAAGGGACAAAAACGAACTCATAGATCGGTATGAGAACGGACATGAAGACTAATGGAATTACTGGTATTGTTGGTGGTGGCACTTTGAAGGAGCCAAGATGAAGATCCATAATGTTCCCTTGTTGTATTGAAAATGTTTGTAATTGTGCTAAGCATGTGTTCATTATGATGGTACTGGCTAAGATGGGGAACATCCTTGTTAAGATCTTAACTTCTTCTACTTGGGTCACTGTGCAGACCTTCCATGGATCTGGATTTGAATCTCTGGGAAGAATAGCAGCTTTGTCTAAGCACCTGTGGTCCAATAATTGAACCAAGTTTAGGACTAAATATAGAGATGTCATACAATTGACATTGGTGCGGTCTGCATATTAGGCGTTTTAAACGATGAAGAAGTCAATCGCAGTATGTCTAACATTTATGTTTGATTGCATTATTCTTAATATGTTGCTGTAATCAAAGTCATTATCCCCATATAAGAATTTAGGTAGAGAAATAACATTACCTAAACTGGTTGGTGTGTTGAATTATTTCATCATCATAAGATGTTTCTTTCTCATTGATCTCATAAAGTTCATCAGCTGTCTTTGTGAACGGCAAACTTCGATTTCGAAATGCGACGACTACGACCTGTAAAACAAGTAGAAATCATCACTGCAATTTCTAGCTAGATGGCAAACTATATTTTAGCGGGTACCAAAAACTTCGTGGCAGGCTCTCAACTTGATCAATGTCAAACGAACTCATGCCCGCTAATTATGTTCTGGGCCTAAAAGATAAGTCCAATCCCAGTCCTTACGTATAGAATCCTAATGGGTCAACAAAGCCTATTGAAACTGGTCAATTTGACTCAATTATGGTTCCGTTGTTGTACTACCCAGAACTATAGAACGTATCAAATAAGTCTGTTCATGTTTAGGTACTCAGATTGGTAGAACTGGAATCAGAATAATCAGTTCATTTTCTATACTGTTTCGATTCTATTGATACAGGTATTGGCTCATTGACACCCCTACTTAACCTCAAAAGAAGTTATAAGGGCACTCCCCAAAAACTTATCGGCCGATTCATGATATGGGCTTAGTCAAGCTAAAATGAACCCGCTAACAAGAAAAAAAAAAAAAAAAAAGGGAGTGCCAATAAAATTTCCAAAACGTGAGTTAGAGAGAGAGAGAGCAGAGCAGACCTGTGCAATCCTTATAATGGGGCTATCTCCTGGTTCCTGGATACGGTAGAAAGGCTTACCAAAGGCAACAACAACAAAGCCCACAAAGGCAGTCAGCAAGCAAATCAAGAAACCTAAGTCCCAACCTTTTTTGGTGCTAACATTCACAATAATGGTGACTCCTAATGTGGCACCAACTGTGATGCTAAGTAGAAGCCAATTGAAATAGCTAGCTAGTGATTTCTTTTGTTTAGGATCCTTTGGGTCGAATTGGTCACCACCAAGTGCTGGAACTGAACCTCTCACTCCACCTGCACCCACTGCGTACAAGCATAGGGATATGTAGAACAAAAGAGCTTGACCTCCTTTGATACATGGCAACTTGTCACATTTGTCTGGCTGCAACTTATGATAGTGAGCTTGAATTGTGAGCACCATCAATCCCTACAATCATAAATGATCCTTTTGTTAATTAGGGGTGGAACCAATAATTTAATTTGGGATCCTAAAACAACTTCTATACCAAAGTCCATAATCAAAATGGCCTTCAAATGCATTATAATCTTTTATTATATAAATCTAGCACAAAAAATACGTTGCCATGGCCTCCAAACCTATGAATGACTACTGTCACTCCAAGGGTAGTATCGATGTTTGTGCATAATATGTGGTATATTATATCTTTATGCCCACAATTACACAAACATCCAACTGCCAACTGCCAAGTAGGGTATAAAATGGATCAGGTTAACCCATTCCAATTTGTTTTTAACAGCTCGATATGGAACATCAAAAAGGATATTTGTTGCATGTCCGGCTTGCACATTTGGTTGAAAATTAATATTTAGATTAAAACATAAAACCAGGTCGAGTATATATGACCTGGTTATTTGATTGATCCGACCCATTTTATGGCCTACGGGAGCCGGGGGCAATATAATTATGCCAGCCATTACAACAGTTTCTTATTTGAACAAAAATAAGGTTGGTGAAATTTGTAAATTAGTGCTGAGAGGATAATATTAATTTTCTGATAATGAAAAAAGAATTAATTAAATGGGAATTAGTTGAAAATTAATGTTTAGATTACCAGTAATTCGACGAATCCGAAGATGAGACAAGTAGTGAGTCGATTTAAGTAAGTGTCAGAGATGAAGCCGCCGAGGAGGGAGAGCAAGAAAGTTGCGCCCATGAAGTTGGTAAGAGTAGTTGCAGAGCCCGACAGATCGAAGTACATCACATTCATGAAATATAGTACCAGACTCACCATATTTGCTACGAACCCCATGTTCTCCAATCCTGCTAATACTGTAAACCCGTACCGTACGTACATCCCAGCCAAAAAAAAATATAAATTAAAATTAATTACAAAAAAAAAAAAATTGTTCTCTTTTTTAACAAAAAAAAAAACAACAATACTGTTTGGACCAACAACGTAGTGGGTCCCACCATAAGCATCGACCACCATTTTTTTCAGTGGAAAAGGTATTATTGTAAAAAAAAATCCATATTTGATGCAAATTCAAAATAAATAAAAAATGATTTAGGGTGGCTTTTGTATGTTTGCTCAAAAGTTGGGTGATAATACCATAAAAAAAAATTGTAATTAAAAAAGAAATGGATAATTATTATCCTTATACACTCGGATTATTTCTATGTAAACCCTAGGTGTACAAAGATTGTACAAAAAATTAACCATTATATGCACGGATCGTAAGTCTTAATTAATAAAATGTTTACCAAATATGAACGTCGTAGCCCTGTATCCTCCCCGTCTTATATTGCATTGGTTGCTGGAAGGCTTGGTGTCCGGTATAGCTGCTTCCTTGGTCTCCTATATAGTGTACGTATGTGTGTACAAGAAATTAAATAACTGTGTTAATGTATAAACTGTTTAAATACTACTGCACGTACGTAGAATTCACATAAAGAGATAATACACACAAATTAAGTTATTTTTTGAATAAAAAAATTGTAGGCAACACCATTTAAGGCTCGTTAGACTTTGAACTCGATAGAATTTAGAATATGGATAATCTTTACTAAAACCAATCTTAAGTAAACCAAAAAAAAGACATGCAGGACCTAGAAGTAAGAGAGCCTTTCATTTAAAAATACTAATTGAAAAAGAAAAAAATCTTTTTGTGAGATTCGAATACAAGACTTTCGAATTCAAGACTTCCACTATAGGAAGCCACGCTTCCAACGACTTTTTGAGAGTGGTCTTCGGCCACAAATTTAGTTCATTTGGCATATGGAGATGATGGGACTTACCATTGCAGAGAGATTGTTGGAAGCAGCAGGGACGACGAATGGTAGTAGTGAGACAAATTTTTGGAGGAGTAGTGAGACAAATGCCTTTAAAGAAGTGAATTGAAGTTAACGTATCCCTACCCTACGTACACATGATATAGTGAAGTAGCAAGGCTGCTTTGTATGTCCCGCTCATTGCATAAGATCCAACGCCACCTCTCTCTCTCTCTCTGCTCCATCGACAAACAAATCTTGCTGTGGAAAAGACCGGCCAATTATTTGCAAAGCATCCATCGAACAAGAAAGTGACCTCTTATTGGCTGGATTAGTAGAATAATAAAATCCATTGACATATATCTAATTAGCAAAAATTATTTACCATTGTTTGACTCGGAATGGAATGATCCTAGATTTTTATATATTGGGTTTGCAAGACTTTCATTTTCTATGTGTGACTATTCTCAACACGCTCTCTTACGTGTGGTGTAGAGCACGTGTGATCTTTGGACATATGTATGGGCTTATTCTGATACTATATTAAGTTTGTAGGCATCCAATTCAAAACTAATTGACTATGAGTGAAGTGACCTGAGATCTTTATATATTAGGTTTACACTTTCTACAAAACTCTTTCGTTCTTAGATGTAATAATCTAACAGTTACTGACTCGTTGATGTATCTCTTTAATTTCTGAGCTAATAAAGATCAAGTACATTTTAAACCCTTGGATTTAAGAGTCAAGACGAGAGATATTATTGTCAAAACCTAGTGTTCTAATAACCTGCAATAATTGAGATACAAATTGTAAGAAAATGTGATGTGTGACCCACACGGGCCACAACCCATCTTATTAGTCTGGAGACTGGACAAATAGACCGGACTGAATCCAGAGCTTCCTGAACTCAAATTTTGGTTTGTCAAATTCCGAACTCAAAAGAGATTAAAAAGAATATAGAACCCTATTCCCGAATTGGTAATAATTTGGTTCTGATTTGGTACTTAGAAGTCTTCACTTTTCTATTTTGGTTTCATGTCGACGGACGAACCGATACTAAAGTTCTTTAACAGAATGCTTACGACTTAATAATCTCCGTCTTATGCTATTTTATTTATCAGCGTCTAAGTTTTTGTTCCCGAGTCCAGTGTAAGACAAATAAACTGTTCACAGTTTTAGTTGTTTTTGATCGGGTTGAGCTTCAAAACTCAAATACAAGCCCTCTGTGTTCGCTGGGGGCCTCGGGTAAGGTGTCAACGGGTTGGTTTCGGTTACGATTATCTGACTACTGGGACCATGATATACTAAACATGTTGGTTCTGGTTCCTATAAGTGCCGGTTCTAGTTCAAATAGATGAGCAAAATTTGGTAATCAGAAGATTCAGAACTCAGGGAATTGGTTCTGGTTTTCGTTGCTATTTCAATTCGGTACTGTTTTGTTTAAAGCTTTAGAAGAAAATAAAAATAAAAACAAAGCTAGTAAAGTAGATGAACTTGTAAACTGATTTTGGGTTCTATTGATTCAACAGTTCGATTGGTTTGGTCCCAATACTCGAATTAGTAGATTTGGAACAGGAGATAATCGGTTCTGATTCTTTTCGCATTTCTGCATTTTTTAACCTGAACCATAAAAGACAGCCATGAAGACGAAAGTAGTCTTTAAATCAGATTAGGCATAAAAAAGAACAAACAAAGATTAATTAACGGAACCATAAAAACCGAATCCAGGGAGATTCTGTCACCTAACAGGTTCCAGCTAAAAACAAATCAAACCAACGGATTTGTTAGTATTATAAGGATCTGTTTTTCTTGTCGGTTACAGTACTTATCAAAATTAATAAATATCAAGCTCTAAAGTGAGAAGCAATTCAGAAATCAGAAATCTTACTGAATCCACCTTACTCTGTAATTATGTAATTCATTTTTTTTTTACCGTGGGATATTTTTGGAAGAGAGTAGATATTTTCATTTAGTATTTTACATGTTTTACCTACTTTAATTTTACACTTTCCTTCCACCTGTAGGGCTTATATAGAAATGATTTAATTTTTTTTTTGAATAATCTCTTCATCTTCAGATCATCTTCACAAAAAGTAACATGGTTTTAAAAAATTTAACCTTATTGTTATCTCATCAAAAGATAATTAAAATTTTAACCTTTGGATTGCCTCCTTGCGCCCCCATAGATGGATATGAGCAAAGAGTATAAGAATAAAATAAATGGAATATATAAACTACTGGGTGGAAATATCGAACCCCTTTTTTGAAGTATGCTAAGAAAGACATTTGTGAGTTGCACACGACTTTGCGCTTAGTTACACGAACATATAAAATTTCTTTTACAATAAAAAATAAAATCCTCATTTTCAAGAGATATGTTTGCATGCCTCTTTGTCAAAGATTTTGAGTTTTATCACTCAATTTAAAACATAAAATAAAAATTTATTTTGACATGATAAAGGAGATCATACGGATAAAAAATTAACCTATAAATAATCACAACGCAAGTCCAAAGTACAAGTATTTGCGAAGTGTATACACCTACTCCAACAATAATTAGTTGGGATCACTTTGAAATGATCCATAAAATGATGTTGATCTAAATGATGAAAAAATTATCGTTACGAAAAAAAATCAATCATTTGATACAATCTCACTGACTAGTGTAAACTGAGTGTGAATATAGAAATTAATTCGGATGGCAAATTCAATATTAATGAAAAAGCGGTATGTAAAGACAGAGCCGCATGTAGCCCCTTTATATATTAGAGATTTCTTTTAGTTCTAGGTTAAATTCCCGTTGTTTTCAACACCCATTTCAAATTTATCCAAACTTCAATTTTAACGGCTTAAGATTTATCTTTGGGCCATCACGATTTTAACTGAACCCTTGTTTATTCCTTTGGGGGACCATTTCCCTCGAAGAGATATATTTTTTTAATTGCAAAAAAGAAGAGTGTAATTAAAATGAATTCGAATTTAAAACTA
>MVGT01001777.1:140169-164478 GCA_002174775.1 Macleaya cordata
TTGGAAAGAATTGGTATTAAAATGAAAGTTCCGTCCATGTAGTCCTGGGAGCCTAGCTAGCTAGAACTTTTCTAGGCAAGCAAAAAGAATATACTAAATAAGAGAAAATGTACAAAAGGGCAAAGCCAAAGAAGAACAAAAAGACGGGGGAGGGGAAAGTGCCCAAGAGCATCATAATGAGAATGGACATCCCAATTAAGATGGCATCCCAAGCTTAACAATTTACCGTACCCTAATTCATACATAATCTACTAAATAAGAGAAAATGTACAAAAGGCAAGGCCCCAAGACGAACAAAAAGTCCGAGAAGAATAAAGCGCGCAAGAACATTATAATGGAACTGGATATCCCGACTAAGTTGGTACCTAACCTCAACAATTTGCGGTACCCTATACCATATTGAATCTAAAATATTTACAACTTATACCTTCCACATTCTTTAAGAATGGAGGTCTACCATCAAAAGAGAGGACCACACCCAAGTCCAAAGAAGTGACATACCTGCCCATGCATACAATCGGCCCCAAAATTAACCTCTCGAAACACTGACGAGAAAGACAAAGATTGAAACTTATTTTTAACATCGTTCCATCTATGTCTTAAGGTCCATGGGTTATGGAGTCCTTGGAGAAAACCTTAATCCCTTCTGTAAAACCTAGCTCATACAGAATCTAAAATATTTACAACCTGCTCAAGATCCATCGTATGTTAATCCAACCAAAAGTAAACAACTGGCCTTAAAAAAAAAAAAAAAAAAAAAAAAANAAGAGCATCATAATGAGAATGGACATCCCAATTAAGATGGCATCCCAAGCTTAACAATTTACCGTACCCTAATTCATACATAATCTACTAAATAAGAGAAAATGTACAAAAGGCAAGGCCCCAAGACGAACAAAAAGTCCGAGAAGAATAAAGCGCGCAAGAACATTATAATGGAACTGGATATCCCGACTAAGTTGGTACCTAACCTCAACAATTTGCGGTACCCTATACCATATTGAATCTAAAATATTTACAACTTATACCTTCCACATTCTTTAAGAATGGAGGTCTACCATCAAAAGAGAGGACCACACCCAAGTCCAAAGAAGTGACATACCTGCCCATGCATACAATCGGCCCCAAAATTAACCTCTCGAAACACTGACGAGAAAGACAAAGATTGAAACTTATTTTTAACATCGTTCCATCTATGTCTTAAGGTCCATGGGTTATGGAGTCCTTGGAGAAAACCTTAATCCCTTCTGTAAAACCTAGCTCATACAGAATCTAAAATATTTACAACCTGCTCAAGATCCATCGTATGTTAATCCAACCAAATGAAAAAGACTGGCCTTCTTACAAGATAATATTTAACAACAAAATACATATATTATATATGGTGCTGCTGATATTTAAAGATTTCTTAGGAACACACGCGGGAGCACGATCTCTATTTTACTTTAAAAAAATAAAAAAAAGGTCTATCAATACAGTCCTACTACTCCATGACCTGCGCCGCACCCTTTTTCTCAATCCCACGCCCACATGCCTTCATGCTTCAATTTTACTTTTTTTTCAGTGACGTTTACATTCTTCTGCAAACATTTCCATTTTTATATTTTCATTTACTGATCTTATTTCTGTCTTATTATATTTTTCTAATTTTACTTTTGATGCTGGTGATTTGAAATCCTGAAAAAGCAAAAAGAAGAAAAAAAAAAAAAGCTGAAGGCTTCCCATTGGCCATTGTTTGTTGTCTCACTCTTACATCTCCACCACTGGTTGGTTATTAAATTTAGACGAACTTTTGATCTGGATATCTCTGTTTATGGTTTGTGATGTTGGCATATTTAACCATTTACAATCTGACTTATGGCTTTTTTCTATTTTGTTTTTGCTTATCCTACAAAGTACTAGAGTGTTAGTTACTTAAAAAAGAAAAATGGGCAATGAATCAATTGTTACTTTTTTTTGTTTTTTCTATTTTACTAGATGAGACTATTGCCTAAGTTACATGTTACAACGACAACAATGATATGGATACGACACTAGTAAATGGGTGATGAGTCAGAAGTATTAAGAAACTACGAAGAGCATATTAGAGAAAAGCGACGGATATGAGCTAAGAGAAGCCGTCACCGCATAAACCTATATGTAATACTCCAACTGAGGTTCGAACTCACAATTTCTCCTAAAAGGAGGAATATACTTACCAACTTGCTAAACGAATTTTGATATATATAATAATCTCTAGTATGATATGAATATTTGCAAATATTCACAGCCCAATTCTGTTAGCGCCATGAGGCAAATTTGACCGACGGAGTTGGTTTTGTAAATGGACTCGATACCAAATGCATAAAGGGGTGTCAATGGGTCAGCTCAAATTATTGTACGCGCAATAAGATCTAATTTCAATCAATTATCAAGTACTTCGAATTCTATTCTTAATTTGTACAAAATCGAAACTGGTTAAAATACTTATGATCCTATAAGTTCCATTATTAGATATTAAACTACCAAGAATTGAAATCGATTAAAGGTTGGTATTCATCTTTCTTTTAGAAGAGGTTATGGGATTAAACCTTATGACAACAATATTGTGGTATAGATTCATTTGCGCTTCTCAACCATTATTAGTTATCTACCTATGGCGTTTTCATTGTGACCTATGCAATAATCCATATATCAACAAAATAATTCGATTTTGACACCCCTAGACTTGTATGGAAATAAAGATAATTAAAATAAAACAAATATTGGTTTAATAGATAAGTAAAGATCAACCCCACAAACCTTGTTTTATCATCTCAACAACCATTGGCTTCAATTATTTGAGTTTTTATAAGTTGGAGTTGGCTCAAAGAAAAATGAATTTTTTTGGTTTTTTGTGATGGAAAAAATGAATTTTCTTTGAATTAAGTAATATCTTACTTACCCACTTCTCGTTGGACCTTCATATGAAAAATGATTCTGATCAATCATTTTTAGCCGTTGATTTGAGTAGTTCTATTATAATACGAGTTTCATTATGTACCTAATCTTTTTGATACACATGTCTATGGTGTGGGCCATATATTCAAATTACTGTGCCACGTGGCATATTTGGGTGGATGGAAGACCAAAGTTTGCTATTCCAGAAGTGTCGCAAAAATTCCAGTCAGTTTCATTCTATATATACAAGTTATCTATCTTGACTAAAATTCTTCAAATAAATCTTGTCTTTTTCATCCTTAATTGAAATACTAAGTAGAGTAATTGATCTTGCTTCCTAATTGAACAGATAGCAGAGAGACCTACCTATTTGAAGAAGAAAGTCTTGTTTTTCTTCTTTCCTGTTCTTAGGGTTCATCTGGAGTAGTTTCGAAATTGATTGAAAAATGAAAACAACAAATTCCATTAATTCTGTTCTGTTTTCTTTCTTATCCAACTTTCATAAAATCTATTCAAACATATCTTAAATCTCACTACAATATACGCAAATCTCTCTCTAACCTCAGAAACATCTTCTCACTCAATCCTTAACAGTCTTCAATTCTTTCTTTCTCTCCCTCATTTTCTCTCTCTAGATTAATGGCGGAAAACCCAAACTTGGTAATAGTTTTTTTCGTGGATTTCATGTTCCAATTTGTGTTTTTGGTTTAACTGTTTTATTGAATTCGATTGTTCTTATTGATTTTTCTTTAACTGACACAAACTACCTCGCTCTTTCTCTCTGTTTCTCTCTCTAGGTTTGTCCTTCTTCTTCTTCTCTGAGTTTCTGTTGCGAGCTTGAATTGGGAGAAATGGGAACCCAGAAAATGAAGATTTCTGATCAAGAAGAAGGCTTTGTTGTAAACATCGACAACTTGTCTCATACCATGGATAAAGATATTACAGCGAATTCAAGAATCACAGTAAGAAATCAAATTCATTCCTTTTACTTTTCTGGGTCTTAATTAATTTCTGCTTTCTTCATCTTTAGTACCCATTTCTTGCGTGATTCATCTCTCTAATAATTTTTGTATAATATCTTTTGAAAAGAACTACTCTGTTTTTAATCAGAGTTTAATTCTTAATTGAGACTTTAATCTTTATTGAATCATACTTGAAAACGAATGATCACTTTTGACATAAAAAAGCAGCCGTCCTTACTTTTATTCAATTACCGCCATTACAGAACAAAAATGAACGTCTTTTTCGATCTTTATCGCATAAAAAAGATAATTAAAAAACAGGGCTTTCTTGTGTTTCATTAATTCAACTGTATATGCTCAAAGATTTCATGATTAAATTGTTTTTTATTTTATTGGTTTAAAATTTGTAGTTGCAGAAAACCTTTTCCAGAAAATTGTCTCAACGAGGAGAAAGGAAGATTACTTGCCAAGAACAAGAAGATTGTCTTCTTGGTGGTGGCGGCGGTGGTGGCGGTGGTGGTGTTGCCGATGGATCATTCAAAGGTACTTTTAAATTTAACCTAACATCTTGTAAATAACAACCAGATTTTTAAAAATTTTGTTCGTGGAAATCCAGAGGCGGCTTCGGTTGGGGATTGCAAGCAGTCTGATAAGTCAGTTATCGTCAACGTTGTGGGGTTAGGGCCCACAGAGGAGCCCACCATGATTAGTACTACTGAACAATCAACGCAAAAGCAACAGATCGTAATCAAATCCAACGGTGCTGATCAAAGCAAATGCAGGAGATACAACAAGCAACGCTCTCCTTTTTGGATGGATCCCAGACGGGTCTTCCTCTTCTTTGCTACCTTGTAAGTTCTCTCCCCTTACTGGTTAATTAACTTATTATCACCCACCTGTTAGATAAATGTGGTCCATCAGGGTCCACCTAAGTTATTATTTGATAAAACCCAACTTATTGTTACACTCTCATTACACCCTTAATGTGGGGCATACATGAATCTAATCCCCAAACGGCACCACAAGAGGAGTTGCCAAAAATACATAAAATTGGTTAAAAACGCTACAAAAAATAGTTAGTGTTTAGTATTTGATATTTTTAAAATACACAAAAGATCTCGTGATCATTTTAAAAAATAGTTACTGATTTAGTCCACCGTGAACGTGAACTATTTTTTATAAGTTAAATTTTCTTTATTACCCTTTTGTAGACACTTCTGAAACAGTTTAAAAAATCAATGTAATAACTATAAATTCCATATTTTTAGGAATTCTAATCATTCTTATCTTCTTCATAATTGTGAATAAGTTATTACAAATTTTTATATTGATTTACACGCGTATGATTATTACCCACGTGATATGAATCTCAGTCACTAGTTTTAATATTTTTTTAATTTCGATGACATCGGAAGCGTATATCTAGTTTTAATATATAATTTTACAAAATTAAAAAAAATTAGAAATTTTAGTAAAAGAATATTTTGTTAATATGAGAGAAAAAATAGGAATTGTAGTGGAGAATATTTAGTTTGGTTACAAAATAGGGGTATTATTGTCACTTACAATACAAATGTTTGACTAACTACCATTTAGGATGAAACACATATTTTAAAATTGTGAAATACTAAACACTAATTAATTACTATACTCAGAAAATTGGGATTTAGACCATTATATAATGATTAATTAGTGTTTAGTATTTGACAATTTTAAAATATGTGTTTCATCTTAAATCGTAGTTAATCAAACGTTTGTATTGTAAGTGATAATAATACCCTTATTTTGTAACCAAACCAAATATTTTCCACTATAATTCATATTTTTTCTCTCATATTCTCTTAACCGAACAAAATATTATTTGACTACAATTTCTAATTTTTCTTAATTTTGTAAAATTATATATTAAAACTAGATGGACGCTTTGGATGTCATCTTAATTCGAAAAATATTAAAACTGGGGACTGAGATTCATATCACGCGGGTAATGATTATACGCGTGTAAATCAGTATAAAAATTTGTAATAACTAGTCCACAATTATGAAGAAGATATGGATGATTAGAATTCCTAAAAATAAAGAATTTATAGTTATTACATTAATTTTAAACTGTTTCAGAAGTGTTGAAACAGTTACAAAAGGGTAATAAAGGAAATTTAACTTATAGAAAATGGTTCTGGACATCACGAGATATTTTGTGTATTTTTAAAATATCGAATACTAAACACTAATTATTTTATGTACTATATAATGGTCTAAACTCCAATTTTCTAAAACTTGGAAAATTTACCAGAACCAGAACAACAAATTTTTCTGGTTTCTATCAGTTATCTAATTAATTTGCAAAATAATGTTTTACGACGAACTGAATTTTGTTTTGTTTGGGGATTGGCACGTGTGTAGGTCGAGCATGGGAACAATAATACTGATATACTTCACTCTCTCCGTCGGAAAACTAAGTGGGGATGATCATGCACAGTAAAAATGAAAACCAGCAGGGAAGCAGAGTTGTTGAATTGTAGTTCTTTACATTTTTTTTTTTGGTGTGTTTCTTTTGGGGATAGAATGTACATGAGTAGTAGTATACTACATTGTTAGGTACTTTAGAACTGATCATCAGAACCATACAATCAGTCCTCGTTCCTGGTTTGGTTTTCAGATTGGTCTCTCGATCTGATCTCTCTCTTGATTTCTCTTTGGGTTGGGTACGTAGTAAATATGTACGATTTTGCACCGCGAATTGTTATATCTATCTTGAGATTACTAATACTTGAAAATTAGTACTGTTTTGTTGGTTATGTTGGACGTTTCCCTTCAGTCTAATTCAACTTGGGAAATTTGATGCAGTATGCATTTTGTTGTTTGCTGGGATCGTTTTTGTTTGACGGATGATGATGAGTCTACACTCATTGTAAGCCCACTAACAAAGTTTTGAGCAGTTCAAAAAAAAAAAAAAACTACCGGGTACAAAGGAACTCAAAAGAACTTGGTTTTTGCCTTCTTTTTTTTTGTTCCCTCATGTTGGGGTTCGGTTTTATCTAAGTTGGGCTCGAATTTTATCTACTAAGGCTCTGTTTTGTATCTTGTTAATATTTGCATGATTCAAAATAATGGAAATCCCTCAATCTTTATATGTTTTTTTGTAGTATAGTTTATAATGATTTGCATAAGCCCACTAATAAGAAGTTCAAATAAAAAGATATTGCACTTCAATTCCATTGAACATGGCTATTTTCAAAGAAGAAATGCAACTATGGTTTTTTTGCATTTCAAATCCGAATAGCTGTGTTTGGCCATGTACGATTCCATAAGCAACCAAAAACATCCTAAGATCATAACATCCTAAGATCATATTGTCCTGATCGTCCAATTAAGTTCTTATATGAACTTGCAAATTGCATTACATTATTCAACCCGAGATTGGAGCACTGCAGTATTACACAGACCTGCAAGAGGGGTCGGTCACAATCAACCTCAAAAGTCAACCAATCAGCGGCGCATAAAAAAGTGTCGTGGTGCATTAGGTTTTCCTTGTAATTTCGTTCATCCTTCAAGGTTATTCCTGTAATTTGGTTAGCTAACTGAGACTTGAAAAACGTAATCAATAGGAGACTTCTCTTTTCTCTTTTCGGAGCCAAGACTGTAAGCGATGGCGCCACCAGCGATGCGGTGGTTTGCGGTCGCTGCTCTTATACTCTGTCTTCTTCTGCCACCGTCATTCGCCATTTACTGCGACGAAGACGATTGCTATGATCTCTTAGGGTAAAATCAAATCTCTCCCTTTCTTCTTATTATCTGCCCGATTTTACCCTTTCGTTTATCTTCAATTTACCTGAATTACTACCTCCAATCTTCTGTTATCTAGGGTTTCACAGAGTGCTAATGCTTCGGAGATCAAGAAAGCTTATTACAAGCTATCCTTGAAATAGTAAGTTTTGTTTTGTTTGGACTTCATTTTCTTTTTATGCAATATTTCGTAAGTTTTGAATCCTCATTTTTAAAATTTTCAGTCATCCAGATAAAAATCCAGATCCGGAATCACGGAAGCTATTTCCGAAAATTGCAAATGCTTATGAGGTACGGATCTTATATTTCAACTGTAGATTACTCAAATTCTTCAGGTTTTAAGATTACTCTGAAAACATAGTTATTATAGCCTATGAGCATGATGATAAGAACAATTCATTGCTTAATTATCGATTAAGAACAATTCATATTGGAAAAGAGTTAATTTGCTACGGAATACGGACACAAAAAAGGAGTTTATTTGATGGAGAAGAAAGAGGAGATCTAGTTTTTCAAGTACTGGGTAGTTGTGATTTTTAAGTAGATTCATTTTTTAGGGATGCATATCAGTTTCAGAATGTAATTTAACTGCTAGGGTCATTAAAATCATCACTTGGCTCCTTGAGATTAACATTTTATAAATCCAGTATAACTTTTTTAGGTTTCTTGTTCTTGTGGTAACAAAAGAAACTGATATTCTCTTACTGCAGATTCTGAAAGATGAAGCAACACGGGAGCAATATGATTACGCAATTGCGCACCCAGAGGAGGTAATCATTTATTTTTTTGTTTCAGTTCATACCTTTTTATTAGTTATTACAAATTTGCCGTTATTGTTTAGATTTCCTGCCATGAAACTACTTCAACCTTAATCCTCAGTCAAAAACTTTTTTATTTCCACGTTAATGTTACTTCTGAGATAAAAAAAAAATGATGGTATAGACCAGAAAGGACTTGAAGACACAAAACTGCGAATTTTATAATTCTTTATTTTTTTTGTTCAATGGTTGAAGTTTTTCATCCTTTCTTTTGTCATTTACATTTTAAGTTCTGGATTTTTGAACTGACGAGGGACTTTCAGATTTGATTGGTTAAAACAAGCATTGAAAGAATGCTTAAAATCATTGAGTGTGATGTGTTCACATCCTTGCTTTTTGATTCTAGGACATAAGGTTTTTTTTTCCTGTAGTTTGTCCCTCGAGATGAAAGAGCTACCAAACATAATAATACTTTAACGCAGTACTAGCAAGTCCAATATGCTTGGTAGTTGGTAGCTCTCAAAAAGAAGTCAATTGTGAGAAAACCATAAACAACTGATATATTCATGGTCAGGTTTAACAAAAGACATGATCCTTTTAAGTGATGCTAGAAGCCTAAAAGGTTGGATTTGTTGAAAAATATTGTAACTATCTTCTCCATTTCAGGTATTCTACAATACAGCTCGTTATTATCATGCATATTATGGCCACAAAACGGTGAGATATTTTTTTAAATTTTTTGTAATTGGAAATCCTTATCTAGCTGTAGATAAGATTTCTGCTTGCAGAATGTGTTTTATTCTTTTTCTTTCGCTTGCAGGATGCCCGTGCTGTTATTCTGGGCCTACTTTTGGTTCTCTCAGCATTTCAATATCTAAATCAGTGGACAAGGTATACACAGGTATCGAGATTCATCAGATATGAACTGCACATGATATCATTAGTCTTCTTCTGTATATTCCTATGTGGCTTAGCGTTCTAGTATAACTGTGAAATACTAGTATTGGTTGTTGCTTTCAATATAGCTCTTAGTATAGAAAGGAAGTATTCCTTGAATGGTTTTTTTATCTTTTTTTTTTAATTATAATAAGCACATTATGAATTCTCCATGTTTCTGAAAATGCCGTCCTCTTAATTTGAAATGAAATTGTGGAGTCTTTATGAAAATTATCCTGATGTGCCTCATTTTGATTGAAAAGTATGAACATTCCTTGTGGAATATGTAGCCATTTGTTATTATTTGATCTGTTAGTACCGATGAACATTGAACAGAGATATAGATGTCTGTGTATGTTTATGAAAACATTGTGATCTGTTATTGTGGAAGTCTATCCTGATCCATATTGCTTTTCTACCAAAGAGTGTTAACGATCAGTTAATATGGATGAATATATATACATGTATGTTTATGTAACTGTGTTGGCTGTGATCTGCCTATCTGGTTTTTGTATCCTTTGTCAATTTACTAGGCTATACTTCATAAAAAATATATATATATATACTAGGCTATATAAATTAGTGACTGGCGTACTGTACTTTATGCTTCTTTCTCCAAGTCACTGTTGCTGCTTCTCAGCTCTTTTACACAGACACAAACCGATCAAGAAGAAAAGAAGAACAAAGAAATGTTGAATAATATGAAGTTCTGAAACAATTGTTCCACGTTTCTAAGCGATTCAGTTCTGTTTATGTTTTGCAGGCCGTTGATATGGTCAAGAAAACACCTGCTTATAAGAATAAGCTACGGGCACTCGAACTTGAACGAAGCGGAGGAACAATGAACAAGAAAAAGGGTCACAAGCAGATAGACAAATCTGGGTTTGTGTCACGAACTTTCTTTCCAGAAAATTTCAGATTTCCCAAGTTCCATCTAGAAATAACACATTAGCTTTTCGTTCTAAATATTTAATCAAGCTAATCATTGAGGAAAGGATGTCCATTTGAACTCTTCAGCACGGCTCTTATATTCTCACTTCCATTCAATCTAGATTTTTAATCTGTGGGTGCTCCTTTCTTTTGGCTCTTAAGTCGTTGTCTAAGATATTATCCATTTTATCGTGCCAGGAAGATGGATGAGGACTTCAGCAAAGAGCTTGAGCTGCAAATAAACGGAGCTGAAAAGCCCTCCATGTGGGGACTTCTTGCTGTCCGCGTTCTACTCTTACCTTACACTCTTGGCAAGGTTAGAGAATTGACAAAAAAACAAAAACAAAATCTGACACTTGTATTATATTGTGTTCTTTGATTTTCTTTCTGGGAAATATCTGTAGTTGTAGTTAAAATAGGTCTAGCTGCACGAGTACTGATCTTTGTTAGTCCATGCAGCTTTTGCTATGGAGTGGTTGTTGGTTTTGGAGATACAAGGTGAAAAGAGCACCATATGCATGGGAGGATGCCTGTTACTTGACACGAAGATGCCTGAGAGCGACGCTCGATGCTTGGAGGAATATTGGTGAAGTCTCTAAACCTAATCCCTGAACTTCAATTCAACTCATTTTTCACTTTTCCTAATTAACTGCATGAATTAACGTCGTATCAAAAAAAAAACTGGAGGACTATCGGTGAACTCTCTAAACCTAATCTCCCTGAACTACAGTTCAACTCGTTTTCACTTTTCCTAATAAACTGTATGAATTTATTAGATGAATCAACGAAGGACGATCTTGTTCGACGACGTTTATGGGAGAAACCCAACTTGGAGAGTTACCTTGCAGAGATGCGCAAAGAGTCGAAGCGAAGAAGATAAAAAGATTTCATTTTGAGCTAGATCAGACATTAATGTCTTCTATTCTTCATTGCTAATGTTTTAGAAAAATTTTGCATTGAGAAATAACTTTTGGCAATTAAATATAGTTAGTATGGAAATACTATAATCCAATTTGTACGCCTGAAATTGAATCCAGTGATGGTAGAATTGCTGATAGATACATCACATCGACTGTTGAAGATTAAAATATGTTTGTCGAAATGAAGGGAATCGATGGGCTCGACGTAAACCTGTTGGGTCCATATCCCATTCCTGTAGCCTAATCACCAAATATATTGGGTGTTTGAGCCAGGATGGTCTTTGGGCTTGGGCCATCTTCCTCTTTTACTGTACGAATTGGCTTACAAGTAAGCTATACAGGTGCCCCTTTTGTTATACTGGAAAATTTTAAAGCACACCGCCATGATGATGTTTGGAACTGTGGTGGCGGGCTTGAATTCGCTTGACATTGCCCGCCCAGTTTTTGGTGCCTGCTAATATAACAAGGAAGTGGGGACCAAACGTTGAAGTAGGTATTTTTTTTTTACTAATTTATATTTTAAAAAACTATACGTTTTAATTAAATAAATGAGTATAAAAATAGGCTTTTTTTAATTGTGAACAGTTAGTTATTCCTCATTTGCTCCACAATTGACAATTCAATTTCATGCTCTCAATTATAATAAAAACCATTTGAGAAAATCATCTAATTTATGTATTCGCATTATGAAGTTGACTAATAATATTAAACAGAAAGGTCCGTTATGGTGAATGAATCAAGTAGTTTTGAAAATTCTTCTTATCCATTGTTTTGACCTTAGTAACTAAAACCTTGGTATAGGGGTGACGCTCACGCTCCAGAACCTCGTGCTCCCGCTTCGAACTACGCTCCCGTTCCGAAGGTATTTTAGAACTAAGAACATTTTTTGATCGGCCGCTCCGACGCTCTCGCTTTTACTTTCGTGGTTATTTAAGTTTTGACAATAGAGAAATATAGAAGACATCCCAATGAATCATTTCTATGCGGCCCAAACAACTAATCTACAATGCTAGCTTAAATAGAGATATAGCTCTTTTTTGAAGGTATCACCTAATTTAAAGATTGTTATTGGGAAATATTAACAAATATAAATTGGTCTAAGAAAATCATAGACAAAAATCATCATCTCTCTTTTATCTAGTGGAAAGAACTTGCGGCCTTCCTGCTGCCTGCCCCGGCCACCCCACCCACTACTCAAAAGATTAAAAAGCTAAAAAAAAAAAAAAATAGGGTTTTAAAATTAAAACTGGTGGTCCATTGATATGGTGTATATCATTTTGGATGGACACCTAATGACTCAAAATTATATGATATGATTTTGAAACTTGTGGTCCTATTATATGATGTATATCATTTTGGATGGACACCTAATGACACAAACTTATGACTGTTTGAACTTTATCCTTAATCTATAGATAACCACAAAATAATTAAAAATTAATTAGAAAGAGGGATATCAAATGCTCATATTTAACACGTAGAACCTACATCAAGATCAAGGTTGATTTCCAGTGAAATTATTATCTTCGTCATCTACATTATATTTAAAAATCACATCAATTTAAAATTTGTATAAAAATCAAAAATTCGATTGAAACTAAATATAAAAATTGATAATTTTTAGATTATTTGGCATTTAAATTCCCAAACGGGTTAATTCCGCATAAACCTTTTGTTAGTTTTCGAGGCCAGGTTCATTTTATCTCAAACAACTTTTTTTTTTATTTAAATAAGCAATAATTGCTTTCGGTCCCACCGGGCCACCACCGAAGGAAAAGACGACAAAGTCGTGCTCAAGAAAGGCAAAATAACGGAGACGGACGACGTGCGCAAAAAGGAGTCCTAACCTAACGGCCGTTAGTTTTAACGTCGTTTAGTTCTGGGGAATTGTATATTGCTACGGAGTTTCCGAGTTTAGCTAGGCTTTTTAACGTCTACCTATTATTGACCTGATTTCCTCCGTTTTCTCGTCGTTTCCGGAAGATTCCCCACCCCGCTTGGGTGTACCAGGTCATACTTGACACGTGTCCTTTTATAATTAGTAATTGCTTTGGCGGTTCCGTCACGGGTGGTTTACCTTGCGTGCTCAAGTTGAGATGCTGAGATTATAAATAGAGACCTTGGGAGCCTATCTTCTCCATTCTATTTTGTTCGTAAAATTTCTCTCTTTGCGAATTCGAAGAAATCTCTCCTTCTCTTTTACGCTCTTTCAAGGTAAGCAATTAGGGTTCTTGAGTTTTTAGTTTCTTCTTTTAATTCTTTATCATATTAGGGTGTACCGATTACTTTTTTGCTTTTGCTTTTATATTGAAGATTTTGGGTTTCGATTTTTGTTGTTTTGAAATGGGATTGGAAAAAAGATTTAGGGTTTTTATTTTTGTTCTTTCGATATCCGATTGGATGCAAAATTTAGGTTTTCATCTTAGATTGTTTTGATATCCGGTCAGATGGTTGAGAATCTTCTTTGTTTTGCAAACAAGACTTTGAGGGTTTTGGTTTGTAATCTCTACGTCTGAGAATTTCGGTTGAGGTTTTTGTTTGATCTGTTTTGTTAGTTTGTAGATTCGTACTTTCCCGATTTTGATCGATTCTGATTTTTGGCCTTTTTTTTAATTATGTCAGCGATTCAAGAATTTATGTTTTGATCTGTTTATTGGAATATTATCGTTTTTTTCTTTTGTTTTTTGGTCGATTTGTTTTCATCTTCTTTTATGGAGGGATCACACTTTTTTGTTCACTCTTTTTTGTTGATCAATTTCTGAAGAATTCTACGTTGTGTGGTTTCAGATGCAAATCTTCGTGAAAACCCTCACCGGAAAGACCATCACTCTCGAGGTCGAGAGTTCAGACACCATCGACAACGTCAAGGCTAAGATCCAAGATAAGGAAGGTATCCCCCCAGACCAGCAGCGTCTGATCTTTGCCGGAAAGCAACTTGAAGACGGCCGTACCCTAGCCGACTACAACATCCAGAAGGAATCCACCCTTCACCTAGTCCTCCGTCTCCGTGGAGGTATGCAGATCTTCGTCAAGACTCTTACCGGCAAGACCATCACCCTTGAGGTTGAGAGCTCCGACACCATCGATAACGTCAAGGCCAAGATCCAGGACAAGGAAGGCATTCCCCCAGACCAGCAGCGTCTGATCTTCGCTGGAAAGCAGCTTGAGGACGGCCGTACCCTCGCCGATTACAACATCCAGAAGGAGTCCACCCTCCATCTTGTCCTCCGTCTCCGTGGTGGTATGCAGATCTTTGTTAAGACTCTGACCGGCAAGACCATCACTCTTGAGGTTGAGAGCTCTGACACCATCGACAACGTGAAGGCCAAGATCCAGGACAAGGAGGGTATCCCACCGGACCAGCAGCGTCTAATCTTTGCCGGCAAGCAGCTCGAGGACGGCCGTACCCTCGCCGATTACAACATCCAGAAGGAGTCCACCCTCCATCTTGTCCTCCGTCTTCGTGGAGGTATGCAGATTTTCGTTAAAACCCTCACTGGCAAGACCATCACCCTTGAGGTCGAGAGCTCCGACACCATTGACAACGTCAAAGCTAAGATCCAGGACAAGGAAGGTATTCCCCCAGATCAGCAGCGTTTGATCTTCGCCGGAAAGCAGCTTGAGGACGGCCGTACCTTGGCTGACTACAACATCCAGAAGGAGTCGACCCTCCACTTGGTGCTCCGTCTTAGGGGAGGTATGCAGATCTTCGTGAAGACTCTGACCGGAAAGACAATCACTTTGGAGGTTGAGAGCTCGGACACCATCGACAATGTGAAGGCCAAGATCCAGGACAAGGAGGGGATCCCTCCAGACCAGCAGAGGTTGATCTTCGCTGGTAAGCAGTTGGAGGACGGGAGGACCCTTGCTGACTACAACATCCAGAAGGAGTCTACCCTTCATCTCGTCCTTCGTCTGCGTGGTGGTATGCAGATCTTCGTGAAGACCCTTACTGGGAAGACTATTACCCTGGAGGTGGAGAGTTCGGACACCATCGATAACGTGAAGGCAAAGATCCAAGACAAGGAGGGGATTCCCCCAGACCAGCAGAGGTTGATCTTCGCTGGTAAGCAGTTGGAGGATGGCAGGACCCTTGCTGACTACAACATTCAGAAGGAGTCCACCCTTCACCTTGTCCTTCGTCTCCGTGGTGGTGCTGCTTATTGAAGATGGTTGGTGGTTTGTGTTGGTTCTTAGTTTGTCTAATGTTTGACCGTCTTGTCTTTAATCCTTAAAAAACACTGGTGTGATTTCGTTTTTTATTTTCTTTGAATTTTCTGGTACTTTGTTTTGCTGTTCTCTTATCATCCCCCCTGCCGCTAATAGATGCGTGCAGTTAAATTTGGGTTAAATAAATAAATTCCATCTTTCTAGTATGTTGTGCTCTATTGTGAATCTATAAATTCCTGTGGATTGGAGTCAGTATTGGTAGCTTGTTTGCTTCTAACTATTGTTCAGTAATATGACGAATTTCTGCTTTAATTTTGCGGTGTCTTTCAAATTCAACAGTACAAGGTGTAGTGCTAACCAGTGCTCTTGGCCTGGTATCCTCATGGCCACTGGTAAAGTTGTCTTGGACAATTACCATCCATTAAGAGTACATGTGTCATAATCTACACGTCGTTGGAATGCTAGAATTATTGTGCTGTTGGCCGACCTTCTTGCCATGCCAGTGTCATCATACGATGACCCCATTAACCAACGTTAGCAGCGCTGCAGATTTGTGTTCTCTTCAAGAATACATACTAAATACCAAGTAGGAGAAAGTAGAAACTGATAACGTAGAAGCATAAACATAACTGCCTAAGCATAAACTAATGTAGGCCTCAACTTGTGGATAGCCCATGGTGCAAAAGGAAAGCAAGCACCCGCAATCTCAAGCAAACAGCACCAAAAGGAAAGTAATTACAATGCGGGAGTTTGTTGTCCATCCCCGTAGAAAAGCACCCGCAATTACAACCAAAGAAAACAGAACCACGGACAACACAAACAGAAAACAGAACGAAGGACAACACAAAAAGGAAAGCAATTACAATGCACTTGGCTGTCCATCCCCATAGAAAATTTCAAGCAAAGAAAACAGAACCATCGACAACACCAAAAGAAAAGCAATTACAAAGCCCTTGTGAGTTGTAAATTATTTAGTTAACCACACTGTAGGAATAAAATGTGTATTATGCGGGACCACTAGTAAAGGTTATAGTTTGATGTGATAGACTTTGAAAAGATTATCGTTAAAATACATTATTATGCACTGTCCCCTAAAAACTGTTTCTCACTCCTATCTTTTTTTTTGTTTATTTGGCTGGAAGGTCTCTCCCACCTTGTTGTCGGGGCTCTCGATGTGGTCCCAAAAAGGAGTCCATCAACAACAAAAATATGTAATGCCAACAAAATTTTCCATATTAATTTTGAAGGCACCTCTGAAATGTCAATGGCAGGCCTCGATAGGTTGCACCTGATCAATTTGATTTGACTTTACTAGTCTCTATTTTGATCAACCACTTCATTATGTAAAACTTTCTTCCCCGTATGATTAAAGAGGGCATTCCGTCTTCCAATTCTTCAAAAGACCATTAATCAGCTTCATTTCAAGTTTATCTAAATAAAATTTTGAAAGGAAAAAATTCCATTTCAAATTAGGAATAAGATTGAAGCCTGCAAACAACAACAAATGCAAATTAAGAGGGTGCCTATAACCAGGGCCTACCAATAAGACTTTGGAAGGTGCCTATGAAACGATTCATTTTAATTCTTACCATGATTTTCAAACTAGGGAGAAGCCCAGACCCATCAATTCTATGGGCTTATAAGTTTAACAGGGTTACCTCAACTGGCATCTCATTAGTTAGCTCTAGTAGAGATGCTAATTAAGAAGATTTAAGATTCTTCGTTAGAAGCCAACCCAAAAGAAAACAAAATATGTATAAAAAGATATGCATTTTGTTTACACGCGTTTATTTGGAAGGGGAATTTTAAGTAAGAATTTTGTGAGGACCAAGGATTTGATGAAAAAACTAATTATAAATCTAACTAGTTTTCCACCAAATCTCTAAAATTCTCCATCAAAACAAACCATTAAAGAAACAGAATTACAACATAAGTCTCTCGTTGGCGTGCTCCCCATAAGTGCAAACTCACCATAGGTTAAACCAAAAGGAGCTCGTCAACACCAAATGTCTAATGCCAACAAAATTTTACTTAAATTCTTACGTGTAGTTTTATATAGGTGTTCTCCAAAAATTTATTGGTAGGCACTAGTTATAGGCACCTCAAATTTTCATTTATTTATTTATTCTTTTAAGGTGAAAGACAACATAACCTCAAAATTTCATTTGTTATTTTTGGCAGGCCCCATTCTCATTGGCACCCCCTAATTTTAAATTTATTTTGTTTCGTTTCAAAACTACAAAATATGTTAAGAAGTATGTAGGAATACATGAAAAAGAATTGATTGATGCATGGTCTTCTGGATGATTCGAAGACTCAATGCCTTCTTCCATCAAATTGGGAATAATGTTTTACATGACAAAGTGGTTTAATTAAAATGGAGACTACCGCTAGTAACTTTGGGGTCAAACTAAATTGATCAAGTCCAACCTATCGGTCTGCCAATAATAATATTATTGGGTGTGCCTTTGAAATTTCCAAAGTTCTTACTATGGTTTCCAAACTAGGGAGAAACCCAGACCCATCAATTCTAATGGGCTAAGTTTAACCGGGTTACTTCGATGCAACTGACGCCTCATTAATTAACCCTAATAGAGGTGCTAATTCAAGTATTAAACAGATTTAAGATTTCTTCATTTAGGTATTTACGAAGTGAACCCCAAAATAAAACAAAATCAGTTAATGGCAGCATTTGCATTACCTAGTACGTGGAGGTCAGAATCCCAATAAGACCATAAACCTAGCTTACCTGCACTCACCTAGAAGTAACACCTAATTAACCTGACTATGACACCCTCTACCTACCCATCTTCTTCTCCTCCACGTACTTCCCATGCAAACCCTAAAATCTCCTATAAATGTCCCTTCACCCTCACCACCACATCCCACAGTACTCAATCAAACTCACCTCCACCATTAAATTCATCCTTTGTTGCATTCAAATATTACAGCTCAATTAAGAAAACAATGGCTAGGTTCACAATCATAGCGGCTCTTTTGGTGGCACTGTTGGCCGTAGCGGAGGCGTCGATTTATAGGACTACAATCACCACCACTGAGATCGAAAATGATTCGACCCAGTCGGAGAAATGTCGTCGAGAGATGCAAGGAATGCAGATGAACGAATGCGAGCGATATTTAGAACAATCGCGGAGGGGATTGATTATGATTAACCCAACAAGACAAGTGCCGGAAGAGTGCTGCAGGGAGATGAGAGAAGTGAGTGAGGAGTGCAGGTGCGAAGCCGTGAAGCAGATGATGCATCATATGCAGCAAGGAGGAGAATACAAAGGTCAGGAGATGCGGGAGATGATGCAGACGGCCAAGCAACTGCCATCTATGTGTGGGATGAGGCCTCAGCACTGCGAAATCCCGGGAGGTGGCTACTGGTATTAGAGGGCGCGGCCTGCCGGGGTGACATAGTCGACCCCTAGAGCTGGTCTCTCTACGTACGTAGTCGTGCATTATGATGTTAATAAAAATTCACCAAAACTAGTTAGGGCCGGCCTAGGATGGACACATCATCGTGTGTAATCTGCTTTTGTTTTCTGACTTCTCTTGTAGGCTCTACGTAAATAAATACATGGTGAAATTTTCTGTTTCAATTTCTCTCTCTTTCTCCCTCTCATTCTTTATTTGGAAAATATTTTCCCTAAAATTGAAGGTTACTGCTATTAGGGTTCCCTCGCACAGTTAGAAGGCTCTCCAAAATTTCCCAAAATGATTAGGAGGGAAGAGTGATTTTATTAGGAGGAGTCCTTAACAGGGGTGTAGATTTTTGTGATGGTGGGATGTATTTAGTTGTTTTGAAAAATAAAGTTCTCATGAAAAACCACAAAATGAGAAGAAAATTGTTATTTTGACTTTGGACCCAAAATTTTAGGATCCCCCTCACCATTTTAGGATCCTAATAATACTGGTCAAATTGAACAGAAGTCTCCATCAGGCCCATTAGATGAGGCGTTAGGCTGGGTTTTCTAAACAAGTTGATGGGTTAAACCTACAAGCAAAGGCGGTGCACTACTCCAAGTGAACCTAAGGCTCTGCTTGGTACACCATGAATATTCGCAAATGTGAAAATTCACGGTTCTTGTAGGTGCTAATTAAAATTCTATAAATTAGAAAAAATAAATAAAAAATTTTAGATTGTTTATTTTGTATGCCCATTGCAATTCCCAACAAATATTTGCTATTAAATGCCCTCATCAATCACCTATAAACATATGATAAACTGTGAATTTTTGCATTTGCGAATATTCACGGTGTACCAAGCAGGACCTAATTAAGTACCAACAATCAATGGCCATACTTTCATTAAATTCTATTTCACTAAGGGAAATTTTAAAGGGGGCCTAAGTACCAACAATCAGTAGCCATACTTTTATTAAATTCTATTTCACTAGTGAAAATTTTAAAGGCACCTCCGAAATATTATTGGCAGGCCCTATAACATAACAAATGCAAATTCAAGGGTAGGGGATGCCTACAACTGGGACTGCTAATAAAATTTTGGAGGGCGCCTATAAAATAACCCTTTCATTGATATAACAAACATGATCTAAAATCCAACAACTATGACTTTAATATGTCGTAGGGAGCGAGCTTGGGCTCAAGAATAATCAACTTCCGGAGGATGGATATGTAGATTTTCCACCTCGTTGTTGTATGATTTATCGTTGTACCACATGGTCTACACGTGTAATTTTTTTAGTTTTGCGATGTACGATATAAATTTAGTGGCGATGTATAGGGGCCTACCCATCACTATTCATAACATAGGTACTGAATTTCATTTGCTAGCAACTGATTTTATTTTTTCAGACTCTTCTTTTCCTCTTTTTATTTTCTCTCCCTTTAATTTAAATCATCAATTGCGATGCAGTAAAAAAACATTTAATTAAACAGTAGCACATAAAAAAAGCCCAAATTGGGCTGATTTCGTTGGAGTAAGTAGCATTTTTTTCATTTTTTTTGCTCATATAACTATATGCATATAATTAATCGTGATTCTCATACAATATATTATATAAGTCAAATGGAGGTTTCTCTTACTGAGGTCGATCAGTTTATTTAATTGGAGTCATCCCCACATCCATCAAACAAGACCCCATATAAAAATATTTAATGGGGTCGCTCATGTACGTGGATTGCAACGCTGGGTTTGTTGCAAAAGAATACCGAGGCATTATTGTAATTTTTATTTGATGGTGTAGGCATGCATTTTAATAATTTTTAAAATTAGTTACTTTGAATTTGCCAAATTGTTTGAAAATGACTTTGTAATTTTTTTCTTGCAAAGATATAAGATAGAATATTATTTATTTTCACCCTGTACTTGAATACCTAGACTGCATTTAGAAATTGAAATATTTGACCAAGTCAATTTATTATTTAAAGAGATTAATTGGGCCTACAAGTGAAGCCATTTACAAAACACAAGCAGCAGATACACATGATGATGTGTTCTTGCGGCCCTAGCTATATAGTTAGCTAGGGCGAATTTTATTGTAATAACAGGCAAGTAGGTAGGTAGGTAGAAGCTAGTGATTGATCGATTCATGTTCTTAATAGCCGTATCCGGGGATGTCGCAGTATTGAGGCCCCATCCCACACATTGATGGCAGTTGCTTTGCCTTCTGCATCATCTCCCGCATCTCTTCTCTCTCGTACTCTCCTCCATGCATCTGCTGCATCATTTTCTTCACAGCTTCACATCTGCACTCTCCTCAGTCACTTCCCTCATCTCGCTGCAACACTGCTCCGGAACTTGTCTCATTGGATTAGTGCTCATCATCAGAATCCCCCTCTGTGATTGCTCTAAGTACCTTCGGCATTCGTTCAGCTGCACCCCTTGCATCTCTCGTTGACACTTCTCCATCTGGTGGCTGCCAGTTGATTCGTTTTCAATCTCGGTGGTGGTGACCGTGGTCCTGTAAATGGATGCATCCACTGCTGCCATGGCAAACATCACTCATTAATGCGGTGGATGAGTTTGAATGAGTTTGGAGAGCGGTGGTAATGAGGGGTACTGAATGAAGGGGAATTTATAGGAGAGTTTAGGGTTTGCATGCAAAGTACGTGGATGGAAGAAGCAGATGGGCAGGTAGAGGTTGTCATGGTCAGGTTAATTATGTGTTTCTTCTAGGTGGGTGCATGCCGGTTGGTTCATGTACGTCTGAAATCCTTAGCTCCACGTAGTTGGCAATGCAAATGGCGCCATTAACTGATTTTGTTTTGTCTTGTGGATGTGGCTTGGCACTCTGAGTAATATTCTGTCACCTTGCCGCCGCCTGCAGGCTTTGATCGATCCCTGTTCGCAAGAAGTCTATTTTGATGCTCTCCTTTCCCTCTTCCGGTTACTTCTGTTAGAAAACTAGTGTAAATCTAGCGTGATAACAGTAAGAAGATCGAGGCGTGTAAACACTGCCCTTAAGAGAAGATTCGCCCCCTCTCGGAACTAATCCGGGTGCAAACAGGTTCTGTAGACGATCTCTCTCCAGGGTACAACGATCTATCTCTACAAGGATGCACTCCAATGTAGAGTTCCGGTGAACAACTTTGAGTATTCCTCTGGTGTATCAGAAGTCAGTAACGGGGAAGAAGCAGAAGTTCTGAAGGAGAGGTTGTTTCTGTGTAATCTCCAGTTTCGTCCCTCTCGCTCTAATATCAAACGGGAAACAAGAGACAGAAGGAGACAGGCAGGGAACACGCGTGGGTCAGCAGGGAACACGCGTGAGACAATAGGGAACACGCGTGAGTCAACACCAGTCTCTATGCATACACGTGGGCTGAACGCAAAAGAAAAAAGAGCAAAACAAAGCCAACCCCTGCACACACGCGAGACCCAAACCGGTGGATTTGTACCTCCCCTGCGCGCGTATCGCGCGGGCGCATGCCCGATTAATGGGTCTCCGGACCAGGCCCCCAAATCCCAACGTGGGCCGATTTTGCCTCGTGCGCGCGAGGCCCACCTCTATTACTTGTTTACCACTAAGAGATTCAACCATAACTTATTAACAAGGTTTCAAAAGGTTTCTCAAGCAATATGGGACTAAAGGGCCTCTAGTTGTAACACAAGAGAGTAGACAACTAACCTAGTTAAATGGGACAAATGACTAAAATAAGGGAGACAAAAGGGTGTTCCATCACATGAGAGGCATTATTTAATTAATTAATGAAACACAAAAGACATGGGTATTTTGAAATACTCAATAAAATACAACAATCCCCCACATGTTTCAAAATACATGAGTAGGAAGGAATACACAAGAGGAATATGAAGATCAGTGCATCAGGAATGGTGCCTTTCGGGCTATGAACCACCCTTAGGACAACAGATCGTCATTCACGGAGACATGGTGAAGCATGTAGCTTCTATGAACCATAGTTTCCATGTGTGAACAAGAGGACCTGTCATCCACACTAATCCCCAGAACTTAGCTGTTCGTGGTTTGGCGCCTTTTGGTCCTGCGCTCCCTGGTTTTCATGAGTGCTCTAGAGAACTTGCCTAAGTTCCCATAGGAATCGACCCAATTCCACACTCATATAGGTGAACTTTCATCAAATATGTACTGCAGTATTACATACCACCCAAATTAGGGCAATGGAATTCATTAAGAGCATAGCTCATCCTCTCATCACTGCAGTAAGCACTACCACGCCATAGGAAGGTACTTCTCGAGAATATAAGTGTAGTGCATGTGGGATGACATGTGACTTGTTATTACCCTTATGAACCTACTTCATGGGATCTCCAATCACATAGGTGGGGTTACCATCATTGTCATCCCGTAGTATAGGCAAAAGACCCATTCCCCTCGACGCTTCAACCATTATCCTCCTATTTAGTGGTTTTGTCAAAGGATTGGCCAAATTCAACTCTGACCTCACATAGTCCAGGCTCACTACTCCAAACTCAAGCAACTGCTTAATTATGCTATGTCTTAGACATATATGTCTACTTTTCCCATTGTAGATTTTATTCTTTGCTTTTAGTATTGCAGCCTGACAATCGCAAAGCATATGCACGGAATGAGGTGGTTTTACTCCAATAGGAAGATCTGCCAAGAGGTTTCTAAGCCACTCAGCCTCAGAACATGCCTTCTCTAAGGCAATCAACTCGGACTCCATAGTAGACCGAGATAAACATGTTTGCTTGGAAGATTTCCAAGTCACTACTCCTCCACCAAGGGTAAACACATAACCACTAGTGGCTTTGATCTCGTCTGAATCTGAGATCCAGTTAGCATCACTATATCCTTCTAGTACTGGTGGAGAGCCACAAAACCTTAGTCCATAATCAATTGTGCCTTTAAGTACTTAGCTACCCTATCAAGTGCAGTCCAGTGATCCTTGCTAGGATTCTGAGTATATCTACTAAGTCTTCCAACTGCGTAGGCAATGTCAGGTCTAGTACAATTCATCAAGTACATTAGGCATATCTAGGTTGTGAAACACTATGTTCTTTATTCTTTTTGAGTTGAAAATTAGCATCATATGGGGTGGAAACAGGATTACATAGTGTTCCTGGGATAAAATGAGACAATCGCAAGATTTAATAATCTTGATCCCCAGTATCACATCTGCTACACCCATGTCTTTCATGTCAAATTTAGATGCAAGAAATAATTTAATCTCATTTACTACATCAAAACAAGTACCCATGATAAACATATCATCAACATATAAGCATATAATGACATAAGAGCTGGAATCAAAAGTCTTAAAGTAGACGCATTTATCTGCCTCATTAATCAGATAACTATTAGCAAGTAACACACTATCAAATTTCTCATGCCATTGTTTAGGTGCTTGCTTCAAACCATATAGGGATTTAACTAGTTTGCATACTTTATGCTCATTACCAGAAACAATGCAACCTTCAGGTTGATCCATGTAAATCTCCTCTTCTAGTTCTCCATTTAGAAA
>MVGT01001777.1:181008-192736 GCA_002174775.1 Macleaya cordata
CTCTCTCATTTAGTTTACATTTTGTATCTATCTTTTTTTTTTTTCTCTCTTTTTAAACCCTTTTAAAAGGTTATCCCACCAGAGAAAATGGATTCCTCAATCCCTCCCCCAAGGTTTTAAGGGACCTATTTTGTCATTTTCCACTCAACCTACCCTAAGGATCTTCATAAAATCACTATTAATTTTCACTCACCTAATGATAAGGTTAAAAGTTTTTGAAATTTTGCATGTTTAGTGATATATATGGGGAGGAAAACGTCGTCATACAAAATCAACCTTAGATCTTCTAAATAAACAATGCACAACAACACATATCGTGCCTCATAAAGTCGTTGGAGCAGAACACCTGATGTGGGTCACACGGGGTCTGATTTTTTCACCCACACGTAAGTTGGGTGAGGTAAAACACCCATCATGCATCTATCTATGATGTTTAAACGGTGCATCTTGCAGTCCTTTGACATCGTATTATAGAGGATGGGTGCTTTTGCTTACTCACTTTAAACGTGGGTGAGCAAAATCGCACTCGAGAGACACGTGGTCCGGGGGCTTACGCACGAAAATCCAGCGTCTATCCTACGCACGGAATCAAACATCTTTCAAAGAAGGACACCCATAGATTCGATACTAGCGAAGTACAATCAAACGTAATCACAAATATGGACCGTTGATCTTAATCAAGATCGAAAGTGGGGTTAGGTGGACTTTTGTTGAATATAATAGGTCGGCAAACACTTTGCAAATCCAACCACCGCCCAACCTTATCTCTCTCTCTAGAAATTGCTCTCATCTGTTGCTTTTTGTTCTCTTTCTGTGCAGTTTCTTTGCTCAGAGCCTCAGATTTCTCCGATTTAGGGTTTCTTCTTCAACCTTCTTGAAACCCTAGTTTCGGATCAGGTAATTTCTCTTCTCCTTCCCCGTTTTTTTTTTTTCATTTTTTTAGTGTTCTGATACTTGCTTATGAATTTTAGGTTTTGTTTGATCTCTCTTCTATTTTCATTTTTGTAAGTAGGATTTGGGTTTATGTATTTGTAAGCTAGGATCTTTAGGCTTGTTCAGGGTTTTGAATCTTTGATTGATTTTTCTAGTTGTGTATTCTCTGTCGGTTTTGGAGATTGATTGTTTCCAGAGATCTCTTCTACTACTGTGTATGTATTAAAATTAAGTGATTCTCTGTTTAGGGATTTGGATTTATGCTTGTTTTTATTGATTAAAGGTGCGATCTTTACCCTTCTGGCATGCTTATGCTTGGCAATTTCTAGATTATAACGATTTTCTATCTTTTCTATTCTTTCTCTGTATTGTTTTTTGTTCATTTTAAGCTAGGTTCTCTGATCTTTGTTGGTTATTGTATCTTCATCCAATTTATTGTAAGTTGCTATCGAAGTGGCTTCTGCATGCTAGTTTTTTCCCCTTCTTATCTAATACATGAGATTCTTTTGACCTTTGTACGGATCCTTGATGTACCTTCTATTATCTGTCCTGGGTTTGCTTAATAAAAAAAGATTATGTGAGCTCCAACTAATTTAGGGTGGGGGTTAATGCTGCAATCTGGTCCATGCTGCTTGAAATATAATAGCCTGCAACATAGCTAGTATGAAGTCTTATCAGTATGATCAATAGAGTTTGGTTATAGGGTTGCTGGGGTGAGGCACATCTAATTTATGGAGTTATTTGTTTCCTGAGTTGGTTTATCCTTTTGACTGAATTATTATTGTGTTGGGGTGATCTTTCATACTCGCCGCATGACATCGATCCTGTTTCATCCTTCAATGTAGTACTGACAATTGAAGCATCATGACGCCAGATCAATGAACTTTGAGTGTTCTTTAGTCGTATTCATTTTTGTACCATATGTTAATTTAATGTGAACGAACTATACATTGATTTGGGTATAGGATGTAATGGAAAGTAGTGCTGACACAGATGACAAGTTTAATTTAATGGCCCATAAGATTCAATGGTCACACATGATGCAAACCTCCTCTTTTCTCTGTTGAAGTTCATTTCTTTGATTGAGGATTTGAAATTATTTTTGCGTTGTTTATCAACCTGATGAAACCCACCTTAACTTAACGAGTCTTCTATATTTTCAATGAACACAAATTGTCAAGTTCATGTAAGATGCATGGAAGGAGGGCATATATTATTTAGTTTTTGAAAAGCAGGTTATTAAATATTTACATGTAAATTAATTTAAATAACAATCTCTTCTTTATTCAGAAGGGCTTAGCACATTAGTTGTCAAATGTTGACATGCAATGTAATTTACCGATTTCATGTTTGATTTGGTATACTTATGTTTTAGTTCTGGTTGACACATTCAAAGAAGTTAAAAGGTCAATAGTGGTTCTTGACCTTCAAAATGTGCCTGAATTTTTTTTAATTTTTTTTGGGTATAACTGTTTGATATCTTCTATTCTGTGTTTTAGATCTGCAGCTAAAGCAAAGAGGCTCCACTTCGGTCAATTCCCAACAGCCAAGGTTCATGTCTGAACTCGACACCCAGATTCCTTCTGCCTTTGATCCATTCGCTGATGCAAATGCTGAGGATTCAGGCGCTGGGACTAAGGAGTATGTGCATGTCCGGATACAGCAGAGGAATGGTAGGAAAAGCCTGACAACAGTGCAAGGCTTGAAGAAGGAATTTAGCTACAACAAGATCCTAAAGGACCTTAAGAAGGAATTCTGCTGCAATGGTACTGTCGTCCAGGACCCGGAGCTAGGCCAGGTAATTATTTGCTTTGTCAAACTGTTCTTTGCATGTACTCGTGTATTAAATGTTTTTAATCATTACCGTATGATATCTGCAGGTCATTCAACTCCAAGGTGATCAACGGAAGAATGTATCCACTTTCCTTGTTCAGGTAAAATGGCTGTCCTGCCCTTACGAAGATGCATCAAGTTCTTGGTGTCTTTTTCTTCTTTTAATTACAATTCAATTTTTGGTTAATTTGGTGAATTTTATATTTGATGAACCAATGAACAGGCTGGGATCGTGAAGAAGGAACACATAAAGATTCATGGTTTTTGAGCTGCTGAAGTTTGGTCTTTTACTCTCTCCTCATATGCTGCTGCTGTGCCTGCTTATTAAAAGAATTGGGGTATAAAACTAGCTGTGGTTTTTTTTTTTTTTTTATTCTCAAAGTCAGTAGTTCTGTTGGGTTGTGTAATGTGGTGGGAGGATCATGGATTCTTCCGAAGTCTTATTAATCTTTATCCAGAATAAGAAGACCTCTCGTTTACATTCTCTCTGTTATTAACTCCTATGTTAGTTTGATGGGCTCTTCAAACTTTTTGGTTTTTAAACTGCATCCTGATCTAACTTTCTTTTTTTTTAATTTGTCAGACTTTCAACGATTTTTTTTTTTTTTGGGCTTTTATATCAAAAATCTCTTCAGCTTGACTCAAATGAGCCTTGCCATAGGAATAATTTGTCAGACTTACAGGGATTGTTTTTTTTGTTTTTTGGGGCTTTTATATCAAAAATCTCTGCAAAGGCTCGACTCAAATGAGCCTTGCCGTAGGAAGGCTGGCTTCCAACCACTCGGGCAAGTGGTCTTCCACAACTTACAAGATTGTGGTGGGGTGTTTTTATGGCCTGTCCCAAAGCTGAGTCCCTTTGTTTTTTCAACTTCTTAAAATTAGTATACATGTAGTTTGGACCTTAGTAACCTAAATCTTGGCATAGGGGTGACGCCTTCGCTCCGAAATTTTGCGCTATCGTTCTGAGGCTTCCGCTCTCACTTTCGTTCTCGCTCCGACCTGCGCTCTGGTTACTTAGGTTTGGACTTGAGTAACCAAAGCGCGGAGCGGGAGCGAAAGCGGGAGCGTCGGAGCGCCAAATTTAAAAATGCCTAAGGCTCGGAGTGCTAACTTATTCACATGTAGTTGAAGTTTTAATTGACTACTATTGACTAGATTATGATTAACTAGATTATTAAATAAATTTCTATTAACAAAATCATTGAATAGTTAGTAAAACAATTTTTAAATTTTATTAAGTATTTTTTGTAATAATATTCTATTTTTAAAAAATTATTATTTTATATATTTCTTATTTGTTAACTATATTAATGCTATTTAAAGTATACTATATATTTAATAACTAAAATTTATTGTTTCTCATATTAATTATATTTTATTATGAAAAAAATTAATTTTTACTGACCAAAAAGTAAGTGAGAAACACAACCATATAACGTGTGCTTTAAGGGCACTTAATAAGGTTATTTTTGAACGAGTTTTTTTACAAGTTAGACGTCTTCAAATCAGCTGATTTTTTTTAGATATAATATTATCATTATTTATAAGATGTCCACAAAAAATCAGCTCAATCAGAGATATCTAACCCTCCAAACAAATCACTTTAAATACCAACCGTTCATTCACACTATAAAGTCTAAATTAAGTGTTTGTAGTGATATAAGTCTCCGATTGAGCTGATTTTTTTAAAATATGATCCAAATAGTATAAATAATATACATGTAAAACAATTAGTCCATTTGGACAAACTTAACAAAAAAAAAATAGACATTTGAAAATATTTTGTTGATTAGGCGCTCCGAAAATTCTCGAACCGCGGATCGAAGGCGCTCCCGCTCCCAAAACGCGAGCGCCAGCATGTTTGGGCGTTTTTGGTTAATATGGTTTGGACTTGGCTAGGGAGCCAATCAAAACTAAAATTCAACATACAGAGGCTGTTCGCGGATTGTGTGGGGTGGTGATTTGGGATATACCTCTGCTAGGTTCTGAAATTCCACCTACAAGGGCCCATCAAAACCTAAGTTCCGTTCTTCGGCAATGGCCTTCACTCTATTGCATTCTCTTCAATTCTCGAAACCGTGTTATTATGGCCCTGTTTGGTGGTATCCTACTAATCAAGAATGCTTTGAATGCTTGCAGCACTACCTACAAACTATAATGAAAATATATCAAACAAGCTTATATAAAAGCAAACAATTGACCAAAAGGAAAAACTGATTCCTGCGAGGAAAAACTTTTCCACGGAAAACCTACATGATTATAACGCTGCTACGTAGGGAAGGAAGCAATATTAAAGAGCAACGGGGAGAGGTTTAAAGTTCACACAAGGGTTCAAATTAAAAGAGACTCCCTAGAGGTGTCCTTGTATATAGCACATCGCCAGGTCTGCAGTAATTACTGAATGTGCTCCAAGGGGAGTCTAGCGACCGAATCCTTTTTTCTTTATCAAAAAAACGCTCTTGTTCTGAAGGCATTATGAGCAGATGATAGGCGTCAAACCCATCATAAAAATGCTCCAAATCAGCTAATCAGGTCGAACAAGAGCATGGTTGTACTACCCCTTAGATAAACGGTAATTGTACTTTCTAGCTCAGGTTTTCTCATGTGATATGGTAGCTGGTAAATATGTCAGTCTTCATTTCTAACGTACAGTTCAGTTTGTAATCTACATAGTTGATTTGGAGTATTCTCTCCGTGGGTATGAAACTAAACAAATGGCGCAGAAATCCTTGGTCTGGATCTCCAGTGTCTGAAAAAATTAGGTCACAAAGAGGTGCTCCTAAACTCCAAAATTTCGACTCTAATTATATACTTAGTGGCTTGGTGCAGTACAATGTGTTATGTTTATCAGATCGTTTTTCATTCATGCAGAAGATAACTCCTAGTTCCGAAATCTTAGACTTCCAGAAGAGAACCAAAACTTGAACACCTAATTTAAAAGATAATCAAACTGTTCAACACTCCAACCCATCTGTGAGTCGATAATTTCGCCTCATCAATGTCATCAATGTGCAGACGTGAGAACTTATCTTGATCATCTAACCGATGAATTCACAAAGCTACAATCTTAAAACTCCCAGTTAATTTTGATACACAGTTTTAAGTAAGTTGAAGTGAACTTAACATAGTTAATTGGATTCTGCATCAGAATACAAAACAACCCTTCCACAAAGATTACAGAAAAAATGAATATGTCTGCACTTCTTCGACACCCATAACAAAGTAGTGCTTGCTTTAAAGATGGATTTCATTCTTTGTTTCTTTGTGGTTAGAGAAAGAAAGAAAGAAACAAGATGGGTTATACCAATTTACAGAGCTAATAATCAATGTAGAAGCAACAACTTGGCGACTGGTGAGCTGAGTAACATAGTTAACACCTGGTTTCTGTCAAACATTGCTTTGCTTGTAGGTCTTGGTGTCAAGTACCTGCTTTCCGCACATAGCACAAACTCCTGGACAAGAACAAAAAGCACTTCAAAAACCTTTTCCTAAATTTTCTTAAAAACATCCAAAGTGGAAAAAAGAAGAAGAAAAACACAGAGAAAGAGAGAGAGGAAGTACACTTCAAAGCTTCAGTTTTATTACCTTTGGTATAAGCACAGGTGTGACAATATTTGGCATCTTGGTGGACTTGTTGCTTGCAAATGATGCACTTGGTCGTTCCATAGGGAGTCCATCTACAGAGGAATCAGAACAGATAAATAAATAGAATCAAGCATGAAGAAAACTATGAGTAGAGTCAGAAAGAAGCACTCAATTTGCACATAATAATTAAACATGTGAGCAAGAATATCAGGCGCTACTTCAGGGAATGGATGTCTCCAAACTTCCTATGGGATTCATGGACTTTAAGGTGGTTTGGTCATAGAAGCATGTTTTAACCATTAGTGCAGGCAAACTGACCATGAAAAACCCGATACTCAAAAGCAGATAGACTTCATTATGATTAAACATTAAAACATACAAGAATAATTTAAAAAGTGTACGCAATTGACTTGCAGAGTTGACAGACAAATTAATATTCAACCTGGACAGGAACTCATTCAGTTCTATACAACTTTACTTTCAAAAGTGGCACTATGGTAATCGGGAGATTATTCTTTCGCATACACTTGAGTAGTTCGTAATCAAGAGGAATCTTCTAATCCAAGCTCAAGTACTAATCTGAGGTTAATGATTCCCATTTTACGAGAGCCATTGGTTGTCTCTTCTGAATCCATTACAATTCCACCTTTCCAACCTGCTTTTCTAATGATTTATCTAGGACGGAAGCAGTTTCATTAATATCTAAGGCATGTTTGTGCAGGGGCGTGCTGTCTTGTCAAGTGTAGATGCACTCCTGCACCCTTAGTTGTCAGTGATCTTGCATGGAGAATAGTGTGAATGGTTTTTATTTTTTAAAAGCATGTTTGGAACAGAAACTATAAAAGAAAAACTATAGTCCCAAATCTAATGGTACAATTGTTTAAACCATTACGCGATGCCGGTTTAATATCAGAATAGGGCAATCCAAGCAAAATTGGCCAGTTCAATGACATTTAAAAACCATCATGTTCCACTAGTATTTCTCATTTACATGTGAAGATTGCTCAAAGCTTGGTACAGTGGCACCACAGGATTGAAGGCGGTGTTGGGAAATGGGAACCACCAAAGAAATATGCGTCTAAACTTCTTTCTGCTATCCCTGACAATGAAACTACATGTGAAACTGACAAAAAATGGAATAACTAGCAGCTGGTTCAACACTAATATTGCATATATGGTGTATGTATTCTAGTAAGAGTGATGGACGACTTCGAATCCTACGGAATGAAGGAGGACTCCAAGGACATTGGCTTTTCTATTAAATCAACAATGCAATTGTTTGATATAAAAAGGAAACCTATAAGAAATATAATCCTACACTAATAACAAGCTACAACAACGATATCAGAGAAGGTGTCTAAATAACTACAGAAAGCCTAGACATTCCATCTTTCAGATAGGGAACTTGACTTATTAGTTGCCCCTCTATTAATGTAATTAAAAGAATCTTCACATCAAGATTTGCCTCTACTCAAGAAAGTCCACATGCCATCTCTGGAGCCCACCAGCTTATGGCCTGTACATTAGAGGAAAATGTGCAAATCACATTCCACTATAGAAGGGAATGAAAAGGAGAGTTTTCAATAGCAAGGGTCATGTGGCAAGAAGCTGCGCAAGACATACAAAAGGCACTGAAACACCATTATTGGATGCAGGAAAGGACAGGCTACTGGGGTTGTACATAAGGAGAACCTCAATGAAGGTGCAGGGTGCCAGAGGATCCTAACATCTAAAATGCCCTTTTCCCTGTTATGAACCTAGTTAAGCACTTAAGTACGTCGACTTTCCACTCCTTACCAGAACATGTTTTTTGAGCTATATTGGTTGGATAATTAATACTTGGTATCAGAAGCACCACCAAGTCCAGGGAGAAGAGATGACTTGTAGCCTTGTAGGCTGGATAAGATGCGTTGGTATGACATACTGGCATAGTGTCATCGCATCGGATACTAGTAGGGTACTGGAGCCACAGGCTACTGTCGGGTCAATTTCAATAGAGTGGGTATCCTTGATGTCAGCTGTGGAAGCGTGGTGGAATCTTATGATCGTAGGTTAAGTACATAGACTTTCCGTTCGTCATGAGCACTAGCTTTTGAGGTGTATTAATTGTACCCGCTTAACTACTTTTACAGGTTTTAAGCTCGTAATTAGGGAAAACCATGACTGTTGGTAACTTCAATGAGTAAAATTGAAGCTCATCTACATACTATCATTAACAAAGTTTTCAATTATTATTTGGTCACCATGAACTGTCCCCCTAATTACTGAAGTTAGACAATATTCGACCACCTATGAGCATTTGTTCTCATTTTTTTTTTCCGTGAAATTCACCATCTAATCTCTTAGAAGTTGCAGGATCAAGATACAATCTCAATCGCATACGTCGAGAAGAATAAAATCACAATCGCTAAACCATCAATTACGATACAATTCACAAATAAAATTGGGAACAGCAAAACCCTAAAAAAAAAAAAGTGGATTGCAAGTAAGGGATGAGAGGTTGATGAGATGTGAAGAAAGGAACCTGTTTTTCTTGGAGAGGAGTTTGTTCTCGTTAATCTTACGGCCACCGCCTTCGGTGGTGTTGCTGGCGCCTTCTTTCCACTTGTCCGGCACAATCACCTTCGTTAGCTTCTTCTCACCTGCAAAATTCAATCAATCAATGACTCACCTTTGTATGAGAAAATTGCGAGCTTTTATCAGATGATGGATGGATGGATGGATGGATGAGAAGAGAAAGAACTTACACTTCTCGCAAACCATTTCTCCCTCTTTCGTTTTTGGAGAATTCCTTTCTAAAAATAAAAAGTAGAGCTTATTAATATAAGTACTTTACTTAATTAACCCACCACCACAGGTCCACCACCACCACCACAGAGCGGCACAGCCTAACTTTTTCCAATCGAGAAGTAAAATTGTTGAACTATAACAGTCTGATTGTTGGTTGCTAGCAGTTGATTTTCAACCGCACTTTTTACTTCCTACGCCAAACTGATTGTGGAGTTTATTATAAGTACTGTTTACCAGCCTTGTGGAGCGTAGAAGATGAAAGGCTCATATTTATTTAAAGATGATTCCCTGATCTTGTCGATTTCACAAGAAAATCACATCCTTTTAGAATTTTAAAATCATCAAAAGTACAACAGTAATTTTTTTTTCAATCAACTTGATAGAATTTTTTTTTTTTTTTGAAACCATGTGATTTTTGGGATTATGATCTGTAATATTAATTAAGTCGATTATTTTTTTTAGGCTTTTTTACATGAGTAATAATTAATTTTTATAAACAAATTTTCAGCAAAAATTGAAGGTATTAGGGTAATTTTTTACCCTTCAAAACGATTGTAAAGTGGACAAAATGGACATTTCGCACTCTATATACTCAACTCCGTTAACTGCATGTGTATACGGTCTTGTCTACAATCTACATGTTGAGAGATCATATTCACATAATACAATCTAAATGTTGAGAGATCATATTCACATAATATTAGTCCTTAAATCAAAGAGTTGGTTTGTGTTAGCATGAACTAGAACGATTAGATTATGTACACATTCATTTTAAGTATGTGTACATCACATCTCTCATCCGGTCATTAAATGAATTTGTGTTTATGATAAGATAAGAAGAAAGAGTGTTTATGATAGGTATATTAGTATTTTTCCGATAGGGTTGTTTTCTAGAAAAGAGAGGAAATAGAGAGAATTAGAAAGAACTAAAGAGAATTAGAGGGGAAGGGAGAATCAGAAGAGGAAGAATTCAACAAGAGAAGAATTAGGCTCTTCATAGCTTTCTCTTTATTAGATAGCTCATCCTTATATAGCACTCAATTTCACCTGCTCACCCACTTCACATAATAAACAATCTCACAATAACCCACTCACAAAAGCACACCAAGACACACCAACCACAATCCACTTACAATCCCTTTCATGTTCCCCCATGTCATAATTATGCACATATCATTTTGTTTCTTTTGCTAACCGGTGTATTCGGACCCTTTTAGAGTACCATATCTCATGGATCAGTGCGCACCTCTAGTTTACACTACCGATTAAGTTAGGGAATCTATTATAATATACTATAAGAGAAGCCTTTGGGTTAACAAAACCCTCTCTCTTAGGTGTGGGTTAACAAAACCTATACTATAAACATATGACCCAATCTATTATCTATTATTGGGTTAACAAAACTCTCTCTCTTAACTGTGGGTTAAAAAAACCTAATGTTTTAAAAATTGGACCGGTAATCGAACCGGAGAAGCTAGTGGGTTAGGTCAATCTGGTTCAACCAGTGGGTTAAGTCTAAACTATTAATACAATAACAACAATAAAAATATATTGTTTTATGCAGCACAGTTGGTAAAGTGTCTTTTTGAAGTCACTTATAGGTCTCGTGTTCGAAACTCAACAGTTTAAATTTTGGAAAATGCTAAAACTCATAATAACAACAATCTAATAGTAGCTGAAATGGTAAGAGGTTTGGTAAGAGGTTTGTCACTTTAGAGTCCTGGGTTCAAAACCCAGCAAGCTCATTTTTGCAAAATACAAAAAATTATAACACTTTAACTTAAAAAACCAGTTTAAAAATCGACTGGTTCACTGGTTCAACCAGCCGGGTCGACCGGTTCACATTAAAAAAGACAGTTTTTGAGAAAATTACTGGGTCAATATTGACCCGAACCAGAAATTTGACTGGGTCATCGGTTCACCGGTTGAACCGGTCGGTCCGGTCCGATTTTTAAAACACTGAAAAAACCTATATTATAAATATATATAGCCCAATCTAAAAGAACTAAATTTTCTAATTATCTAATAAAAAAATTCAATTTTTTTTTAAAAGAAGTCCCATGCCTTGCACGGGATATGGGGACTAGTTAATTTTATGGAGCGGCCCCAAGGAGAGTCGAACACTCGACCTCCAAATTAAGTGAGAGAGCTTTTACTAAGTGGTTAACTCCCGTAGAGTTGCCTTAGAATTTCTCCTTGTTGACATAATTAAAACGTCTATTTTTTTTTTTTTTTTTCCTTCCATGGTTAAATGGACACTTAAAACAGTTAAAAGTAACGCTCAAATTCTTAGTCTAAAGTCTAAACAATATGACCCAACATGAATAGTGTTTCTTCTTTGGGAACTACTCACCAACTTGTCCAGCCATTGAAGACCCTAAACTCCAACACCAGTGTGTTCATGAGTTCCTCAAATCCCATTAAAGAGTAGAAACATGAGCTTGTGATATAGCTACACCTAATTCCCGACCTGTTAATGCAGCCGTTGGACCCCAGACAAAAACGCCGTTACGAAGTGGCTTGTAGTAGTGATAGGGCAGGCTTGGCCGTTTTCCTTGCAACGGTCTGGGACGAGGAATCAAACCAA
>MVGT01001777.1:205320-219445 GCA_002174775.1 Macleaya cordata
TGCAACCGGAGGTTGCCAATAAAATTTTGGTAGGCACTTTTAGATTTAAATGATTGGGTTTGTGATAAAAAAAATGATTGGGTTTGGGTTGAGGGTTTTGAAACTCCTTAAGAGTCCATACCTATCCGGGCGCTTCGAAAAAAGCACACTCATCCATTCAAATTTTATACGCTGCCTTGTTTTGGAAGTTTGGTAACTTTGGTTGAGGCCTGGCCTGATGCCTAAACGTTGGCTCAATAGTTAATACCCAACCCAAGCCTTGTCCGACCCATTTCTATCACTAATCAGTAATCCGATTAGTCCATGACTCCAGGGAGTTGAAGGAACGGACGACAAGTAAAACAGAACTGGCTTACCCTCAAAAAAAAAATTAATAATAATAATGTACTGGTGTGAGCCATGCCTCATGTTAATAAGATTAGGGCAACCCCATTAATAAACCTCCTCATTTGACAGAAATGGGGGGTTTTGGAGGGGTTCCCTTATTAATTCATTAATAAAATCTGATTATGGATTAACTCTCTAATTTTTTTAATGGTCAACCTCATTTACATGCCTATACGTAGGCTCAGTAGTCACTAATAATAAATCCATCAATAAAAGGGCAGGCCAAACGTTCACGATCCTAATTAAAGGGTACTCCATCGAATCTAATTTGTTCACCAACTTCTATGTGGTTATGCTCACCCATTTGTATAAAGTGGGTGCCAAATTTACTCCACTAGAGGATAGACTGATTTTGTTCACCTGCGTTTGACATTTGGGCAAAAAGATTTATTATGCGATTTGAAGTAGCATATTTAAAATTTTGACAAATGTAATTGCTGTCGCATAAAGTAAGTATTAACATATATGCATATGAATAGCATGTATCGCATACTCTACATCTAATATTGGTCAAGAAGACCCCATCATGTGATTAGTGGAGACTATAAGAGGTGAACTCCATCATCTTTAAGGTCATCTTTACTCTCCACCACCCTCATCTTGCGATCTTCATCTTTAGCAATCTTAGGGCCCGTTTGGTTTGCGATTGGAAAACTTGTTTTCAAAAACTAATTTACACCTAAATTAGCTACATTTTGTATCACATCTAAAACTATTGTTTTGACTTTACTATAAAATCCTTAATAATTTCATTGAAAACAAAGAAAATAACATTTTTTTGTTTTATAGAATCCTACATGATTTTATTGTAAATCTTAAAACAGTTTTGGATGTAGTACAATATGCATATAAATTTAGGTGTAAATTAGTTTTTGAAAATAAGTATTTGGATCACAAACCACACAGGCCCTTAGATTTGGGTCAACAAAATTGAATCATAATTTCCCAATCAATGACATGGTGTGGTTTTCTTCACCCATGTTACACGTGGGTTAACAAAATTGAACTCACTATAAGAGGAAAAAAATTAATCTTAGCCCATCAAAAGATTGCCTTCTAATTCAAAGCTTAACAACTTCCATTCATTGACCTCTATTCTTTATGACTTCCTATAGAAGTTATTCATCTAAATAAATTGCTTTATAATGAAAAACATTCAGATAATTGGTTCAAGAAAGTCAAAGAGAAATCATGTTCAGACTAAATCAACTTGGGTTCTTCTATTTCTTCCTCTTCTCTTCAATCAACTTCCCTCTTACTACTCTGTCTTGCCCTGAAATTCACAGACAAACCCTCCTCCAATTCAAGTCCTCACTAGTAATCCAAAAGTACTCATCATCATCATCATCATCATCATCATCATCAACCCATGAGATAATATTTGATTTAGAGACATGGGATTCTAATTCTAATGATTGTTGTCAATGGGACAGAGTCATCTGTGATCATCATTCTTCGAGCCCGAATCCACGAATCGTAGAACTCGATCTCTCGAAGCTTTATCTCGACTCTTTCGAGGATTTGGTGCCAGTGTTTAACATAAGAAGTCTGATCAAACTCGACTTGTCCAAGAATTTTCTACAAGGTGAAGTTCCATTAAGCATGATTAGTAACTTAAGTTTATTGGTTTATCTTGATTTGAGTTATAATAATCTCAGTGGACAGGTTCCTTCTCAGTTGTTCAGTTTAATTAGAAATCTACAACACCTTGATTTGAGTGGGAATTCGTTTTCTGCTGGAGAGTTAGGCTGTGAAGTACTGAAAAATCTTTCAGACTTGAAAAATTCTTGAATTTGGCAGGAAATTCTGTCAATAAATTGCACCATTTCTCCTATTAATTGTACAAAACAAATACTATAAGCCTTTGAATAAGAAGTCAAAGTTTGGTTGTAAATGCTTCAGTTGGAGAACAATTGTTCCATTTGTTTTCCGAGATTAAGACATTGAAGAATCTGTTCTTGGTGAGAAGACGGTCTAGGAAAACTGTCTTGAATTTATACGTGCCAATTATAGAAATAAATTTCATTTTAAGAATTATGGTTCTGTGCAAATTTTTTCCAAATTTGTCGTGTCACATGGGTTACATTTTTTTTTCGTGATAAGAACATTTACTTAACAGTAGAAGATTGGAATTTTGAGAATTATTTCTGGTGATTCAATTTCCAAATTTAAGTGGGTGAGCTAGCTACTGATGTAAATGGCATGTGTCATAGCTGCATGTGTCAACTAGCACAGCTTGTACTGTAAAAAAATAAAAATAAATAAATAAATAAATAAAACAACTTAGCCCCGTGTATATGTGCCAACTAGCACCGCTAGAAGTGTCTATTGTTATTAACAATTTAGACCCGTGTTTCGTTTTTATTAGCATTGAATTATTGATCTGAATAAAAACAAGCTCACTTTAAAAAATAAAATAAATGTGATTTAAAACATGGGTATAAATCATTTTATGAGATGAAAGTTTAATAATTTATTTAGTAAAGATTCTATTCTCTTATTGACTTATTCCTTATGTATATTAAATGGGGTTGATATTGGGTAAGCCGTTTCGGAGAGGGGGAAGCTCAAAAAATAGATTTTAAACCCAAAGCTCATTTATTGGTTTTGGTTAAAGGAGAGTTTTCATATAATAATATTACATCCACAACAACAAACACAATTTCAAGGGTGTCTACAAATGGAGCTAGCCTGCCCATAAGATTTTGGTAGGCGCCTTTTAAAACTCTCCCAAGATTTAAATGGGTGGGTTTGGGTTAACTGTTTCGAAACTCCTCCAGAGTCCAGACCTAAAGCCCGAACTGGGAGCTCGGAAAAAAGCCCACTCATCCATTCAAATTTTATACGCTGCCTGGTTTTGGGAGTGGTTTTGAGGCCTGTCCTGATGCCTAAGGAAAATTGTTGGCTCACTAGGTATAGAGATTTTAAAGGCACCCCTAAATATTATTGGCAGGCCCTGTGCAAACAAAAAGTGTACGGGATGCCTATAATTCGGGCCTGCCAATAAAATTTTGGAGGGCGTCTATAAAATGACCCGTAAGTAAATACTTAATACCCATCTCGAGCCCTGGTCCGACCCGTTTCCATCCATAATAAACTCTCTACTTCATTAATCAAATCTATCTTATAAAAAGGAACGCCAAAGGTTCATAAATCCGAGTGGATGTCAAACAGTCAAACCTCACCATCCTTTTCCCCTGTAACATCAGGTTCCAGATTAGATGGTGTGTGTGTGGTTCTTCTGCTCGATCGTCAACTTGTAAAACGGGTCCCAACTTTGCTCTCCTTGAGGGTAGAGTGTGATTTTGTTGACCCAGTCTAACATCTGAGCAACAAGACCCACTATGCCATTTGATGCTGTCACATTAGGCTCAAATGAAGGACTACATTTAAATGTTGGTCAAGAAGACCCCGTGATTGGTGGAGACTTAGGTTCTTCTGCTCGATCGTCAACTTGTAAAACGGGTCCCAACTTTGCTCTCCTTGAGGGTAGAGTGTGATTTTGTTGACCCAGTCTAACATCTGAGCAACAAGACCCACAATGCCATTTGATGCTGTCACATTAGGCTCAAATGAAGGACTACATTTAAATGTTGGTCAAGAAGACCCCGTGATTGGTGGAGACTTAAGTGGTCAACTCCATATATCATCTTTGTGACCATTAATTAAGATCATCTTAACTCTCTACCAATCACATCTTGGGATCTTCTTCTCGACCAACGTTAGATGTGGGTTCTACAAAAGTTATCAAATTCACCATCTAAAGTCCCCAACCAACGACATTATCTAGTTTTCTTCACCCATGTTACGCGTGGGTTAACAAAAGTGAAAACACTATAAGAGGCCAAAATTGATCTCTGCGCATCAAAGATTCCCTCGGATTAACTTCCACTCATTGACTACACCAAGTCTTTCATCTAAATAAATATATACAAGGAATATTACAATATAAATTATTGCGACACTATTGCAACATATTATGTCTAAATGAAGATAATTGAAAGGTTAAATTTTAATGAGGATGTTCTTCTCATCATATAGATCAGCATATTCTAGAATCAACCCGTTCTAAAATTTCTAACCCTATCAAATCAGCCTATGAAGTAATAGCCTTGACCTACTTGTGGTAGGTCTCGATTTGAAAATGAAATAGCCATATCGGTCGAGGTACAAGGTAAAGGGTCAAAACGGGTGTTAGAAATTTTAGAATGAGTTGATTCAAGAATATAAAGATATACATGATGAGGAGAACATTCTAATAAAAAATTAACCCTTAAATCATCTCCATGTGGATTTTACAAAAAAATGTATTACAATACTCTCCTAATGAGATATATTTTTTTTGAAGGGTCTCCTAATGAGATATATTGCAATGTCCCTCTCTCTCTCGCACACTCTCTCTCTCTATATATATATATATAATCAATTAATTGGTGCAAGAAAATCAAATAGAAATCATGTCCAAACTAAATCCACTAGGGTTCTTCTACTTCTTCCTCTTCTCTTCAATCCATAACTTCTCTCTTACTACTCTATCTTGCCCTGAAATTCACAAACAAATCCTCCTCCAATTCAAGTCCTCACTAATAAACCAAAAGTACTCATCATCATCGACCCATGAGACAATCTTCGATTTAGAGACATGGGATTCTAATTCTGATGATTGTTGTCAATGGGACAGAGTCATCTGTGATCATCATTCTTCGAGCCCACGAATCGTAGAACTCGATCTCTCGAAGCTGTATCTCGACTCTTTCGAAGATTTGGCTCCAGTGTTTAACATAAAAAGTCTGATCAAACTCGACTTGTCGAAGAATTTTCTACAAGGTGATGTTCCAGTAAGCATGATTAGTAACTTAAGTTTATTGGTTTATCTTGATTTGAGTTATAATAATCTTAGTGGTCAGGTTCCTTCTCATTTGTTCAGTTTAATTAGAAATCTACAACACCTTGATTTGAGTGGCAATTCGTTCTCTGCTGGAGAGTTAAGCTGTGAAGTACTCATGAGTAATCTTTCAGACTTGAAATTCTTGAATTTGGCAGGAATTTCTGTCAATAAGTTGCACCATTTCTCCGATTAATTGCGCAAAACAAAGGGCAGGGATATTGCAACATATTTTATTGCGATACTATTGCAACATATTTTTTTATTGGGTCCATATGAAGATGATTTAAGGGTTGATTTTTTGGCTAGGATGTTCTCCTCGTTATGTAGATCATTATATTCAGAAATCAGCCCCTTGTAAAGTTCTAACCCCATTAAAAGTTTATCGGAAATCAAAGAAAATCAAGGTCTCAAAAAAATATTTAAAATTTGTCAATTTTTTATTGGCTAATTTGAGGGTGTTAGAAGTTTTAGAATTGGTTGATTCCCAAGTATGATGATCTACATGACAATGAGAACAACTTCACCAAAAATCAACCATTAAATCATTTCTATGTGGCCTCATAAAAATGGTGTTACAATAGTATCGCAATAAGGTATGTTGCAATATCCCTCCTCCAAAACAAATACTGTAAACCATTGAATAAGAAGTCAAAGTTTAGTCGTAAATGCTTCAGAACAATTGTTATGAATTTTTACTTGCCATTTATAGAAATAAAATATTGTTTTAGATTTATGGTTTGGTTCAAATTTTTTCCCAAATTTGTTGTGTCCCATTGGTTAAATTTTTTTTTTCGCTGATTCAATTTCCAAATTTAAGTGAGTGAGCTAGCATTTGGGATCCGAGTTTTCTAAACGTAACGGAAATTAATGTTTTGAAAATAAATCAGCGATCCTCATTGATCACTTAACAGTTGTATTTAATCTACCGGGTCACATCTCCCTTTCTTCTTTTATTGTAGAAGTTAAACCCTAGCTTGAACTTGAACTAGAACTAGAACGGGCATTGCTACAGGAACATCAGATTTTGACACCAAAGATTACATCTGCTTATTTTATTGATTGGAAACCAATTATAATAGTTGCTGAAATGACATTAATTCTATTTCAGCCTCTCATACTACTTTTAAAAAGCAGATGCAATATTTTAGTGTCAAATTTTGGTGTTATTCTAGCAAAACTCAACTAGAACTAGATGGAGACTAGGTTTCTTTTTCCACAATATTAAATTAACTAGAATTAGGATATAGAGATGGGAGGCAACGTTTTTCACAAGGGTGGTCTTGTGAAAAAATGCCCATCCCTTATTTATAAGAGAGACCCACCTCTTTTCTTTTCCACTTATAATTAGATCTGTATGGGCTCACTTTATACTAGTTAATTATTTTATTTTCTAAATCATTATATCTCATATAATATTTGAAATAAAATAATAATTATAAGTAGGTCCATCAATAACTTGTAATTGAACCCTCCAATAAAAGTGATAATTAAATAAACCCTTCTACTATACTTTAGATGTAAATAGTCCCTCAACTAATACTGATATTCGTAATAACCCCAATTATATCTTCATCCTTGACAATCAACAATACCACAATTATTACTATTCTAATAATCTCCTAAACAATTTAGGAAATCACTGGCCAGTATAGAATAATAAACTTGTGATGTGATTCAAGGGAATATCAAATGGAATACGTGGATTCCATATTGGACAATATGACGCAGCGAAAAATAATAGAAAATTCTAAATCACGTTTAGAATTTAAAAACTCGAAATTAACTCTCAATTAAAGAGAAACTCAAATTGTATTAAGCAAAAGTAGAATAAGAATAATGAAATTCGTCCCTTACATCTGTTTATATAATAATTAAAGTTTCCTAAACCTAAAAGAAATCAAATTAGTAACNAAGTTCTAACCTCATTAAAAGTTTATCGGAAATCAAAGAAAATCAAAGGTGTCAAAGAAATACTTAAAATTTGCCAATTTTTCATAGGCTGATTTGAGAGTGTTCGAAGTTTTAGAATTGGTTGATTCCCAAGTATGATGATCTACATGGCAAGGAGAACAACTCACCAAAAATCAACAATTGAATCATTTCTATGTGGCCCCATAAAAAATGTGTTACAATAGTATCGCAATAAAGTATGTTGCAATATCCTTCTTCCAAAACAAATACTGTAAACCTTTGAATAAGAAGTCAAAGTTTGGTCGTAAATGCTTCAGTTGGAGAACAATTGTTATGAATTTTTACTTGCCATTTATAGAAATAAAATATTGTTTTAGATTTATGGTTTGGTTCAAATTTTTTCCCAAATTTATTGTGTCTCATTGGTTAAATCTTTTTTTGGGTGATTCAATTTCCAAATTTAAGTGAGTGAGCTAGCGTTTGGGATCCGAGTTTTCTAAACGTAACGGAAATTAATGTTTTGAAAATAAATCAGCGATCCTCATTGATCACTTAACAGTTGTATTTAATGTACCGGGTCACATCTCCCTTTCTTCTTTTATTGAAGTTAAACCCTACCTTGAACTAGAACTATAACTAGAACTAGATGGAGCCTAGGTTTCTTTTTCCACAATATTAAATTAACTAGAATTAGGATATAGTGATGGGAGGCAACGTTTTTCACAAGGGTGGTCTTGTGAAAAAATGCCCATCCCTTATTTATAAGGGAGACCCACCTCTTTTCTTTTCTACTTATAATTAGATCTATATGGGCTCACTTTATACTAGTTAATTATTTTATTTTCTAAATCATTATATCTCATATAATATTAGAAACAAAATAATAATTATAAGTAGGTCCATCAATAACTTGTAACTAAAACCTCTAATAAAAATGATAATTAAATAAACCCTTCTACTATACTTTAACTGTAAATAGTCCCTCCGCTAATATTGATATTCGTAATAACCCCAATTACATCTTCATCCTTGACAATCAACAATACTACAATTATTACTATTCTAATAATCTCCTAAACAATTTAGGAAATCACTGGCCAGTCTAGAATAATAAACTTGTGATGTGATTCAAGGGAATATCAAATGGAATATGTGGATTCCATATTGAACAATATAACCATAATAAGATATCACAACCATCCATCTTGCTGATAATATTGGATCACTTTTGTCGATACTTGACCTTACTGTTTGCAAAATAAAATGATTATAATATAATTATAGGGTATATATTAATTTTCAGGATTAAGAATCTTTACCCAAAGTAGTAATTCAAATTTCTTTTCTATGCTGACATACAATAAAAGTATTCGAGCGATCTAGTTCAACGTAATCTTGTTACATCAATATATTAGTTTAGAATATAATCTAACGATCTCACATAGATTGTTTTAGAGCATATTCTCCACAATCCCCCACTTAGTATATCATAGTCTACCAAACAAATAGTTATGTTTGTCTAGACCATGAACAAAAAACATCCAATAATGAATTATATCTCTCTACTTACGTAACACTTACATATGAATAATTTATTTCAGATATTATCTCACAATACATGTTAAACAAGAATAATAACAAAATATTAATCTAACGATGTCAAACAGATTATTATTTTAGAGCATATTCCCCATAATCTCCCACTTACACTACAACAATGTATTCGACATCTGTCCCATCTACATATGAGAACCAAAAACCTTATGTGTTAAGGCCTTAGTGAAAAGTCTGCTAACAAATCCTCTATCTTGAAGTTAACATATTCTTTCGTCACAGTTTGACTAGAAGTCAGATTATTGTTGACAGCTTAGACTGTGTTCAATTATCTCATTAACATCAAATTACCGATCTCATAAAAAATAAGCCCACCTCTTCACAAAGAAAAAAAAAAAGACAGCTTAGACAAGCTCACTTTGAAAAATAAAAATAAATGTGATTTAAATCATTTTATGTTATGAAGGTTTAATAATTTATTTAGTCAGGATCCCATTCTCTTAATCTCTTATTGACTTATTTCTCCCATATATTAAAAACATCTAGTAGTAGTAGTCCACTAAGGTAAGCCTGAACATGACTAACTCCAAAAGGTTTTACTTTATAGTCTGTTTGGACAAGTCTGTTTGGACAAGTCTGTTTGGACAAGGGATTTTAGGGAGGAATTTTGTGGGGACCAGGGATTTTGAGGAATAATATAACATAATTTTTCTACCAAATCCCTGATCCCCAAAAAATCCCTCCCCCAAATCCCTTGTCCAAATAGTGGACGTTGACTTCAGCCTGACCCAAAGTACGACCATAGCCAAAATTCAACTTGGCTTGGGCTAGAAAGTAGGCTAACCTACTAATTATAAGTAGAAGCAAGGATGCAAGAGAAGCACTATTTGCAGTGCAAAGAACGCCGCTGTTAAACGGGGTAGAAGAGGCGAGAAGAAAANAATCTTGAAGATCTCGACGTTTCCAAGTGACCGTGCGAATTTCACGCGATTCTGACACTGGGAATCCGAGATTTCAATCCTGTCTACTATTACTTTTTTGTCTTCTTCTTCTTAGACTTCTTCTGGGACTTGGACTTGGGCTTGGGCTTGGATTTCTCAATTGCCTTTATGAACTCCTCTACATCACAATATAACCATAATTAGATATCACAACATCCATCTTGCTGATAATATTGGATCACTTTTGTCGGGGTAATGCTACAAGCACCCCGGTTTTGCACACAAAATTGTACCCGGGGTCTAATTTGGGTCTAATTTGAGTCTAATTTGGTCTAACGTGGGTCTAATTTTGGTCTAATTTGAATAAAATAATCTGAGGTATTAGCAAAGGTGCAAATCCAAGGTGCTTGTAGCATTTTCCCTTTTGTCGATGCTTGACCTTAATGTTTGCAAAATAAAATGATTATAATATACTTATAGGGTATATATTAATTTTCAGGATTAAGAACCTTTACCCAAAGTAGTAGTTCAAATTTCTTTTCTATGCTGACATACAATAAAAGTATTAGAGCGATCTAGTTCAACGTAATCTTGTTACATCAATATATTACTTTAGAATATAATCTAACGATGTCACATAGATTATTTTAGAGCATATTCCCAACAATCCCCCACTTAGTATATTATGGTCTACCAAACAAATAGTTATGTTTGTCTAGACCATGAACACAAAACATCCAATAATGAATCATATCTCTCTACTTACGTAACACTTACATATGAATAATTCATTTCAGATATTATCTCACAATACATGTTAAACAAGAATAATAACAAAATATTAATCTAACGATGTGAAAAAAATTATTATTTTAGAGCATATTCCCCATAATCTCCCACTTGCACTACAACAATGTATTTGACATCTGTCCCATCTACATATGAGAACCAAAAATCTTCTGTGAAGGCCTTAGTGAAAAGTCTGCTAACAAATCCTCTATCTTGAAGTTAACATATTCTTTCGTCACAGTTTGACTAGAAGTCAGATTATTGTTGACAACTTAGACTGGGTTCAATTATCTCATTAAAATCAAATTACCGATCTCATAAAAAATAAGCCCACCTCTTCACAAAGAAAAAAAAAAGGACAGCTTAGACATGTAAGAATTTGTAGCCCACATAACCCAGTATGATGATCCATTGAGTTTGCAAACCATGGGCTTTGTGTAAATCCAATCCCTTAGGCTTGTAAGTTATTGGGTCTATCTTATTAAGTTGTGTAGGGAAACACCCAATCACTACCTATGATGGAATAGGTAGTATATAAGTATTAGGGGTGATTAGGGTTCTTACTCTCACCCAATTCCAGTGCCTAAAACTCTCCATCAGTTTTGCACTCACCTCTCAAGTTCAATGGTGTGTTATGGNCTACTAATTATAAGTAGAAGCAAGGATGCAAGAGAAGCACTATTTGCAGTGCAAAGAACGCCGCTGTTAAACGGGGTAGAAGAGGCGAGAAGAAAAGGCACCACGATGATGTAGAGATACTAAGCATAAAAAGTCAACAAAAATATTGGCGGCGTCTTCTAAGGAACACCATAACAAACTAGTTTTGCAATAACAAAACTAAATTAGCAAAATGCAAAACAAATTTTGTAATAACAGAACTAGATTTGAAAAATGCAAAAACTTATTCTTTTTAGAGAAACTAATATCAAACTTTTTAGTGATCGGCTTTAAATCTTGAATATGATGAAAGAACAAAAACTCAAAGAAGAAGAAAATAAGATAACTAGTATTTGTTGAAGATAATAAATAAATAAAATCTTTAAAGATTTTGAATATTCCAAAAAAAGTAACTAAAAAGAGTTTGAACCTAAACAGGAAAACAAAAAAAATGAAAAAACCTGCAATATTTAGGGAAGAGAGAATATATGAAAGAGATATTACGTGCTAATAAGGATAAAATTGAAAAAAAAATATTTATGGTTTAGCACACAATCGATGGAAGTGAGGTAAATAGATATTTGTTCCCTAAAAAAAAGGGAAAACGAAAAATTCAATCAAAAAAAATTTTAGCCATTATGAAATGTTTGTAGAATTTTTATATTTGACAACCAATAATTGAGGTTTTGAGCAAACTTTTTTTTTAGTCGGTGATTTTGAGCAAATTTATATATNTTCTGATATTCATGCTTTCTAATTTATGAGAGTGATCATACTACCCAACGTGTTCTAATTTTTCCATCTGTTGATAAAGATTAAAGAGGGTTTCAATACAGCCAAGGCACATACGTTTTTTTTTGTCTATTGGTTTGATGGTTTAATCGGCTGATTTTGAGGCTTATGAATTTGCTATGATTAAGGTTGCACTATCATTATTTTATTTAATCTTCTGTTTTGTTGAATATATAAAGTGGATTCTTCACTAAACAGCTTTTCAATGTTGAGAGGTATTTAGAGAACTTTAATGATTAGGTGTTTGTTTCGGTGGAAGTTAGGGCTTTGATCTCTAAATACCCTATTTAATTTCTCCTGTGTAATGGAAGAAAGAAAATAAAAGTGCCTTAATTTGGTTTTAGATTTATCGATAAGGTTTGTAATGAATACAAAACTTTTTTTTTTTATTGGAAATAAGGGTTTTGATTTTATCGATTGTTAGGTTGTAAATTGTAAAAACCATGGAAGAGGGTTTTCAGATCTGTCGAAATTTTTCGGCCATTATATGGCGGCGGCTTGAGGTCTTATTTTTAAAGTTAGGGTTTTGGTTGGTGAAGAAGAAGAAGGCGACGTGGGTTATTGGGTTTCTAATAAAAAAAAAAAATATTAGAAAGACAAGATTTCTAAAAGCACCTGATTTATCACCTTCTCTTTTGGTATAAAGTGGTCACGTGGGAAATGGGTATTTTGGTTAATAAATGTGTATGTACAGTATATATGAAGGGAAAAGTTGAAATCCTGTACCTGGTTGTGAGTAAATTCGATTTTGATTAGTTGACCCTGTTAAGTTGGGTCGCACTTGCTAATGTGAGTCGGGTTGACTAACTAATCCGAACCGAGTTAAGCTAACTGAATTGAATTTAAACCCATTATTCGAATCAAGTTCAACTTGACCCATATTTATTTAATCTTACCCTACCCAGATTGCCTAAATTTTCTAGATCTGAAACCTACTTTCTGAACCGGTTCTAAACTTAGATTCAAAATTGTTTATTTGGAACCATCATGTGAGAATTGGTTATATAATTGGAACTGAACTAAAATATTGGACTAGGCTGGGATCGGACCAATTAATTAGATAAGAACATAACCCATGTCTAATTAGAATCGAAACGGTCCTAGTACTAATCTAAACTGAATCTGATTAGAACCGAATTTACTGGAACCAAAATTAAATTTTTGAAATTAAAATTAAATTGGAACCGGTTAATCGTCTATCGATTTTTATGCTATTCAGGGCTCATTTGATGTCCGTTTTTGAGCCGTAAAGGCCCATTTTGAACGATTTTTTGAGCCGGACATATTGAAATCATAATATGATTAATTTGACATGATTTTGCATGATTTAAATTAATGTTTGCCTACTTAGGGTCTTTTTAGTTTCTTATTGTTTCAACTTAATGTTGACTCTATTCATAATTTAGTCTTGCATGTTATTATCACATTGATGAACTATAGAATGTTATAGTTTTAACCAGTATGGTGGTTGCCAAAGTGACCTATGGTGAATGATAAACTTATATTTTAGCTCATATTACTGGAACTTAGTGAAATAGTTAGTTACATTTCTTATTTAATTATCAACTAGGGATTGGTCCGAAGACACATCGTTAGTTGTGATAATTATGAAAGGTTATAGTGTAATTGATTTATATTTGTTTCCCCAACTCAGGATATATTGTGAGTGAACAATTTGTATGTCACGGTTTTAGCCTAAAGGTAAAACCATGATGATACTACTAGTTCATCATTAAGAATACAATATCCTGAATTATGATTACGGGGATCACCCACATAGTGTAGTGAAGAGAATTGTAGTTTAGATGAGCACTTGGTATGTTGCAATTTTAGCCCAAAGGCAAATTGTGATGATACTACCTGCTCAACATCAGAACATAAGTTGTAAATGAACACTCAGTATGTTGCGGTTTTAGCCCAAAGGCAAAATTGTGATGATACTATTAGTTCATCATTAAAGTATACTTGTGTTTTGAATTATAATATATGAGTTTCTCTTCATCTTTAAGTGAACGCTTAGTATGTTGTGATTTTTGCCCAAAGGCGAGACCATAATGATACTCTTTGTTCACATAGTGAAGAGACTCATTGCTTGTGAGAGCGCTTGGTATGTTGCAATTTCAACCCAAAGGTGAAATTGTAATGATACTACATGCTCAGTTTTAGAACATATGTTTTGAGTGAACACTTTGTATGTCACGATTTT
>MVGT01001776.1:0-13868 GCA_002174775.1 Macleaya cordata
GATTATTTTTGTTCTCTGTTCTTCTCTTGAATTTGTGGGTATTTTTTTCGGGGATTGCATGTGTGAGTTTCATTCTACCTATGCTGCCTCGGTTGATTCCTGACCTGGGTCACACTGATGTGATCCTGTCAGCTCTCCTCCACTCACTTGAATGGTTTGGATCACTCATCCCTGAATTTCATTTGTTGTTGTTTTTCGTTGAATATCTCCGCACTATAATCTTTGGGAACTTGTGGTTCTTGTCCAACGCGTGAATCTAGTTCTATGTTTTTGTGTGTGGGTCATGCTTTGACTGAGTGTGTGTGGATTGATCCTTGTCTGTGTGTTCATATCTTCTCTCAATCTATCTTGAATCAAACTAGTCTGGTAGACGAACTCTTCTAAATCATTGGATTCTCCGTTATGATGCATCTTCGCAATACACCCCAAGAGTGAGTTCTTATAAAAAATTGTTGAACTCGGTGTACCACCTAAAGAGTAAGCTCTCGTAAAAGATTTTGAGCTTGGTGGAGCCACCTAAAGAGTAAGCTCTCGTAAAAGATTTTGAGCTTGGTGGTATGTGAGATTGTAGTGTGACCACATGACAAGTCTTGGTGCTTTGAGAGCAAATCAATAACAAATCTATAATGAACTCTCAGGCAGACTTGATGAGTCATGATACATGCTCTTGGGTTATTTGTATTCTAAAATACACCTCTTTGGTAGAGCCCTATCATGTTGGTCATGAACTACCTTGTTTTGGCTTGTGTTTCGTCCTCTACACTAGTGTGGTTTGAAATAGCTAAGAGAGAATAGAATCTTAATGATAATCAGCTCTCAAGGATCTCTCCTCATTTTGTGACGTCAGCTCATGTCCCACACACCCCATGGTCTTGATGATCTGCGTGAACAATCGAACTTGTGGTCTCTCTGATTATACCTAGATAGTCTCTGAAAAACCAGTCGCTCTTGAGACTATTGTGATCGAGTGTTCCCTTCTCATCTTTGGGATTGGGAGTCAGCTGCAAAGATCAGGTTGTGTACACATATAGGTGTTGTGATAAAATCGCTTCAAATGCAGCCACATGTATTCCTTTTCGTGTGTTCAAAATTGACTCTGAAAAACTCTTTAAGTGATATGACTAAAAGAGAATGCACATTCATGGTTCAAGAAGTTTGTCACTCTGTTTTTCCTACTGGTATCGATACCCATAGGGGGTGTATCGATACCCAAGTCGTTCTATTGACTTTCTTCAGGCAGTATCGATACAGCTCATTATCAGTATCGATACAACAGTCTCCTGTAGTCATTGGTATCGATACTCCTTCCCGGTGTATCGATACCCAAGTCGCCTGATCAGGTCCAATCTTTTCTTCAGGGTGTATCGATACAGGTCGTTCTCTGTATCGATACAGCACTCTCCTGTCATCATCTGTATCGATACTCCTTCCCGGTGTATCGATACCCCCTGGCCAGATCGTGTTTTGCGCCTCAATTTTTGCGCACGATCAACCCCCTTTTAAGAGGGTTATCGATTCGTATCCTTTTCTTTCTTCTTAGATAGAGTTTTGAGAAAGAGTGTGAGGGTGCTTCTTCAAGGAGGGAGTCAAGTTCTTGATCTTCTTCCTCTTTTGGGCGTTTTCTTCGGCGATTCCACTCGATTCCTCTCTTGGCCAAGCGTTCTAGGGTAAGTTTTTGTTCCTCCTTGCATTTCTCTTGCTAAGTTTTGTCTCTTTGCCCTAGAAATCGTGATTGTGCCCTAGATCTCTTTTCTTCCATTGTGTGGCTGTGCTTTGATCCACGATTGGTTATCTTTTTGCAAAGGGTAGAGTTTTTGTCGGTGTTTTTAGACCTATTCGTGTGATTATCTTGCATCTCTATTTTGTGTCGTGTTCAAATCTCTTTCTAATGGCTGGTGGACAAAAGCGAAAAGCACCTACAAATCCTTCCAAATCCACTACCCCTAAAGGAAAGGGTGTATCTCGACAATGGTCACCCGTCACCTGTCCAACAACTGGGGAAAAGTTTTACTCTGACACTTGTTTGAAATCGTTCAATAAGTCTTTCTCCAGACGTTCTCTCATAGTAGAACGTAAAGTTCGCTACAATAGGTTTGGTTTTGATGAAATTCGTGAAATCTTGCATATCTGTCACAGTCTTAACCTATTAGATGGTGCGGGAACCGCCTATCCTAGGCTTGTTCGTTTGTTCTATGCCAACATTCATGAAATTGATGCTGAGAATTTTTCATTCAAAACTTTTGTGTTGGGCAAATTCATCACAGTCAACCCAGAGGTTATCTATACCATCTGTGGGATGAGGCCTATCGTCGATCCTATTGTCTTTCCCCCCCCCAAGGACCGGGCGGAACCCATCGTCCCTACTCCCGAGGACATCTCCTTAGCATTGTCAGGTGGAGTCCATCCCTGGACTCCAGCCAACAGATTTCTACTCAAGCATGCTCATTCTCAGTATCGTCTGTTTGCCATAATCATTGCCTACAACTTGTATCCCACTGGTGGGAACAAGAGCTTCATCACCCCTCTTATGGGTGAATTCATGTTTCACATGATCAAACATTCCAAGTTTGACTTTGGCATATTCATTGTTAGGCAAATGATTCATCTTGTCCAATCCAAATTGTCCCAGTCTCTTATTTTTCCAAAACTGATTAGTCGGATCTTGGACTACAACGATCTCCCCATTCCGAGTTCTGAGCCAGTTCAGGTAGCCAAACATGATATCGATGAGTCTACAATCAGCAAAAGTGCTTCTCATCTGAGTGCTCGTCCTCGTGGTCGAGCTCCTGCTCAAGCTAGTGATCCTGCTCCTGCTCGTGCAACTGATCCCGACGCTACTCGCCGTACCTGGGAGCAACAAGTCATGGACATGCTTCTCCAGCTGAAAGACGCCAACTTGAACACTCAACGGTGCTTGATTGACACTCACCGAATGCTAGGTCAGATGGTGCCCATCCACAATCATTATGCCGCGGCCCACAATCTTCCTCTCATTGACCCTCCCAGCGGATCCTTTGTACCTCATGATGATGACGAAGAGGAGGATGAGGGCGATGATAATGAGGATGCTGCAACGGAGGATGAGGGAGAGGAGGATGCAGAGATGGATGAAGATGACTAGTCTAGGCCACACACTAAACTAGACTCCCTTTCATTTCGTTGATGTTAGCTAAACTAGTACATGCCTTGTTTCTTATTTTCAGATACTCATGCGTTTGTTTCCTGTTACTGCTACTACTTGATTTTGAATTGCTCTTTCGACGTGTACCTAGAGTAGTTTCAGTTCATGGCATATTCTCGATCTTTCTCTTATATCTGCTAGCCCATGGGATGTCTGCTCTTGCTTTGGGCGTTGTGGTTCTCCTATCTTGGGACTCTCCATTTCTTCCTTCCACCTTTGTCTATTTCATTTCAAAAAGGGGGAGAAGTCACTATGGGGGAGTTGCCCAGGATAGGGGGAGTTTCTCACAAAACTCAAGGACGTGATTGAATTATATATATTTTGTGATACCTTGATGATAAGTGTGTGTTTTTGCAGAAACTCTCTTGTCTGGTTTGTTTTCTTTCTATTGGGGAAGGTTTGCATCCTTGTTGAGTCCCTTGTAAGAACAGTCGTGGTGTAATGTAATTTTATTCTCGAAACTTCTAATGTACGGGGTTTTTGTCATGAAATTGACAAAGGGGGAGATTGAAAGGTCCCCAGGGTTTGTCAATATTCATGATAGAACAACTCGATCAAATGGAGACCTATTTGAGTCAAGAGTCAGGCGTATCCTCCGTGCAAAACTCACTCATCATCAAGAACGGAGGAAATAGCACCTCATCGGACTCGGTCTCGCATCCGGAACTCTCTGTGTATTGGTAAGTGACCTATCGACTATCATAGGTGGTTAGACATGCACTAGGACTCATTGCATATAATTAGAAAGCATTTGGATTGCCAAAATTGTTTGCAAAAACGTTTTTGCCAAAATTCCCAGTCTGTATCGATACCCCTTAAAGGGTGTATCGATACTGGACTCATCTGTTTTTCAAGTGAGGTCAGTATCGATACCGCCCTTGGTCAGTATCGATACTGCCCTCACCTGTCTAACAGGTGGAGTCAGTATCGATACACCCTGTTGATCAGTATCGATACTGACCTCACCTGTGAGCTCAGTATCGATACAGATCAGCTGTGTATCGATACACCCTACTGGGTTTTGGCTGTTGCGCGATTTTCTGACCTAGGGTTTTTGGTCCTTTTGTCCTAAAAGCTCACATGTGTTGTCTTCTCTATATATATAGCTAGAGAGACTAACCATGTGAGCTAGAGCTCCAATCTAAGGAAGAAGAAAGCATATTTGTGAGCCTCAAGAGAATAAGGAATATTCATGAAATCAACCTTTTGTCTTCTTCTCCATTGTTGTCTTTTCTAGACCTGAGTGTGGAGTTGATTCCTTCTTCCCTGAGAGTTGTTGCTTTACAAACTCTCTCTCTATTTCTTCATCTTAGCTAGAAAGACTTAGAACATCCATATAGCATGAAGATCTAGTAGGGCCAGAAACTCAAAACAGTTCATCCACTCTTATTGTCACCGGTGAAGTTCCGGTGAGGTCGCCGGTGGAGCTCCGGCGAACTGAAAACTTGATTGATTTCAAGTGAAACGTGAAGATTCAAGCACAAGTGTGAGACTTGGAGGATTCTGAGTTGGAGGCACACTCTCTCACCATTGAAGAGGCGGTTCGTGGATTCGAGCTGTGAAGAAAGACCGGTCGAGTTTTGCACGAGGGGATTCGTGTGTTCGATGTGAACGGTTGTAAGATTTCTATAAACTCTTAGTGGAAATTTCTGGACTAGGTCCCGGGGTTTTTTCCGTTTGGATTTTCCCCGTCAACAAAATCTTTAGTGTCACTTACTTCATTGTTGATGATTTTTTGTGCAAGCTTGAAATATTTGATTCTAGGTCAATTCCGCACTTGAGAATCGAATAAGTCATTACTTGGTTGTCTTAATATTATCTCATTGTGAATTGAGTTTTAAAAGAATCGAAAACTAGGTAGAAATTGATCCCCCTTCCTCATACCCTAAAGAAAGGTGATATTTCAGATAGTTATTTCCATTGAATAATGGAGGTAAATTTACTGCACTACCCTCTCTTTGTGATTCCATAAGTCATAACAAGGATCACACTTAGGTTGTTAAACCCAGCAAGTGAACCTGCTCTGATACCAATTGAAAGTCTAAATTCACCCTACGGTTAATGAATTTAACTGTAAGTCAATGTGACTATGGTTAAGGATCACACTATCACCTAATTAAAAATTACTAAGGTGATAAGAGTACAACAAAAATCTCTAACAAGAGTATTGACTTATTCGATTCTTAATATGCGGAATTAAGAACAAGAATCGAATATTTCAATCTCACAACAAGTATAGAAATATGCACAAGAGATTTTGTTAACGAGGAAAAACCCAAACTGGGAAAAACCCCGGGACCTAGTCCAGCAAAAATCCACTAAGAGTTATTGAAAACTTACAACCCGATTTACCACTCGATGGACACGATTTACGACTCCCTCTACGCTCCAACAGCTATGGTGTACAATTCTTCTACAAATTCGAACTCCACGAATTTGCCTCTTAGTAGACGATGATGCATCTCCAACTTGAACTCCACAAGTCCCACACCTTGAACCAATACTTGACTCCTCAAGTATATGTACCACAAGCTCGGAAGCTAAAGAATTAGAGTTGAAACTCTCCAAGAACTTGTTGATAAATAGGGTGAATGGTTGATTAAACATTGATGGTTCAATCCCTATTTATAACTCAAAATGTCCAGCACAAACCCAGAAATCTCTAGGTTGTATTAGGTCAAAAGCTAGACACAATAATGGAGATGAGGAGACATTCCATTGATCCCTCATCCCATTTAGAGGTGTTCCCCACGCACCAATAATTCCCCTAAAATATGCTAAGAGGAAATGTGCAAAAAAGTGAAAAGGAATCACTTTACAGCTCACGAAACAGCTGAAATCGCACATATCTGGGCGTTGGTTTCGAAACCAAGAAGGTTGGTTTCGAAACCAAAAAAGGCCTGGAATGATTTTCATAACTTTGGTTTCGAAACCAATATGTTTGGTTTCGAAACCAAAGACCATCTAACATCATTCTGTAGCTTTGGTTTCGAAACCAACAAGTCAGTTTCGAAACCAAAAACCATCTGTTGGCATTTTTCAGGGTTGGTTTCGAAACCAATATGGTTGGTTTCGAAACCAAAAACCTCCTGACATCATTTTTCAACTTTGGTTTCGAAACCAACCTCCTTGGTTTCGAAACCAACCTTTGGCCACAGTACAAATGGTCACAGTTTCCCGAAAAACCGTGGTATTCTGACAGCATTCTTTCAAACACTAGTTTTAAGGGGTTTTGACATCTTTTGCCATTCCGTAGTTTCTCATATGATCTAATATGAACTAACCACCTATGGTATTGAGTTTCTAAGTCACTTACCATCCTAAGATGAGTTCCGGTGGTGAGTTGAGCTTCTTGAAGTCTTTGCTTCGCAACGAACCGAATGACTCACTAACTCTAACTCAAGTTACATTGGCCATCTTGAGTTTACCTTTGACACGAAATTCGACAAATATGACATGAGTGAACTCATGGACCTAACATTTTTTTATTTCCATGCTTGTTTTTAGTAGCATATATATGGAAGGGGCATAAGGAAAAAATAAGTCTTTTTTCGGATTCCTATTTCTGCATGAACCAAACACTGGAATATGAATGTGGCAAGGCAAGAATCATATTCCTATTCCTGATTGAACCAAACATAAAATAAGGGAATGTGATTCCATTCCCGCATCCAAACATGCCATTATTTTTTTTTTTTATAGTAGGAGATGACTAATGCCCAAATTGGCGCTCTCGATGGCTACGCCACTAGGGAATTTTTGTCCGCCACTGGAAATACCACTTCCCATCGGACTTGCATGTGTTAAGCATGTTTGGCTAGGAGGTTTAAATTTTATTTTTCTTTACTTTTCTTGATTTTTATGTTTTTTTAATGAAAAGTAATTTGGTCACACAGTCACACTTTATAAACAGTTCTTTTTAGAAGGGAAAAAAACTAATAACTGTCAAAATATAATGTGCAACTTCCTCTGACAACCTGCTTATTCTCATTTGAAGTATAACCCTAACACGTAACTAAATAGACGTACAGAGTTTTGACACCTAGTCAACACAAAATTACTATTATATGCAACGAATTAAGGAGGAGCAAAGACCATTACTACTAACTAATTTGTAGTTTGTTGTAACCTCTTTGTTTTTTTTTATTATGTTTTAATAATTATTTTGTTTCATATATTTTACTACTGATAGGATACATTTTTAATTAAAATGAAAATACACAATTTTTGTATGACTCACGAAACAAACCCACAATCTCAATTTTTAAAAAATTTATAAATCCAAGGAAACGTTAAACAATAAAACTTTTTGGACCGACCAGTTTACAAAACTGGTGCCAGATACTTATGTGGCAGGATGGGACCCACCACTTTTTTCTTCCCAAAAGTGTTATAAGGAGATTTTCAACTTATGTGGCAGTGGGACCCACCATACCACTTAAGCGTCGAACATTTATTTTGTAAGTTCGTCGGTCCAAAAAGCAGCACTCGACGTTAAAAGATCAAAATTAACTGATTTTTCTCCTTAAAAAAAATATTTATGTTGTTTGCAGGCTAACTCGGAACCTCGTCTACCAAACTTACTCTCAGAATCCGCCAAATCGTGGGGATCCCTTTCAAACCTCGCCCAACAACTCACGAGCTCCCAAAATTCGCTCTGCTATTTTTGCAAATAATTTTAGAACTTGTCTATGTTCCACAATTCTCTCTTATGGTTGTCAAAATTTAACAATTTATACAAATTGGTGCGGCCCGTGAGGGATATTTTTTATACACAATTTTGTATTTTTAACATGCGGCATTGTGATGCTCTTCACCATGATGCAAATTCTAATTTGTAGTCCTTTCTTTTCACTATAATGCAACATATAGGCCCTGCTTGGTATGCAGGAAAAATTTGCAGAATGCAAATTACCACAGCTATAGTAGTTGTAGTTTGCATAGAAAAACAAGGTCATAGGTATCGTAACTAGCAGAAGAATACCATACCAAGCAGCTGATTTATCAATTTGACTGGTAATAACTGCAGATGCGAATTTTTCCTGCATACAAGCAGAGCCATAATTACATAGCACGTAGACAATAAAAACTGTAGTGCACAATTTGACCACATAAACTATAACTTCCATGATGCTAAACTTATACCAAAATCTTACATAATTTCCTACCGAAAGTTAATCCAAAGGTAGAACTATTTCTCACATCTTCTCGTAATTCGCATCCATCCCAAAGTGAAATGCATTCACCGTAGATTGTGCCTTTAGTAGAAAATTCTGTAGACTTTTCAGTAGCTAGCATTACCGTTTTTTCTTTTGACCTAGATTAAATTGTAATTGTATTGTTCAGTGACAACACATACTAAGACTTCGCTGACAACTCTGTATACAACTCTGGCTACAGCCCCAACACTTCCACAACTCTGGCAATTGGTTTACGACAGTGCATCAACAATTTGTGACCTACGGTATGTTTGGCACAAAAAAGCAATTCATTAATTTTTTTAAAAAAATTTATACTAGTCAAAATCTTTTTACATCAACTTATGGTTTGTTTGGATATGGATTTTAAGTAGAGATTTTGTGGAGATTATGGATTTGGTGGAAAACTAGTTAGAAATCATGTTATAATTCTAACTAGTTTCCCACCAAATCTTAGGTTCCCACAAAATCCCTACTTAAAATTTCTCATCCAAACAAACTATTAATGTATATTCAATACAGTATTTTGTGGGTCCACATAGAGATTATTTAAGGGCAGATCATTTTAGATGAAGATGTTCTCTCCTAATCATGTTGATCATATCGTCACTCAAAATAGTCAATTCTAAAACTTATAATCCCGATTATCTTGTGATTGCAATGTCAATGATGATTAGACCACCTATTTAACAATTAATTTGTAATCAATGGAGAGAAATTTGAATTCAGATTTTTACTATCAAGTATCAACCACAGTAGATTGTCAATGGACTTTATCAAAATCCAGTGTCCACTACCAATGATTTCTTCTATTTATGAATCAAAGGGGTGTGTATAAATATCTTAGCATTTAATACCACCCCAAGAAGAAAACCCAAAAAAGAATCTGAGAATAGAGCAAGCAAGACATGGGTGGAGAAATATCATATTCCCTAGTAATAAATATTGAAAAAAAAAAAAAGGAAAGAATTTGTATAAAATCGATCAGGTGGTGGGTGGGATATTTGGATTTTGGACATTGGAGCGTGAGGAACCGTGCTTTCAGTTTATTCCCAAAATTCGTTGATGGGTCCCACTCTTTTGAAGACGTGTCACGTGATCTTAAAGAATTCAATAGAGACGTTGCAGTGGTCCCCACATAGGTAACAACTAACAACTAACACCATCCGTCTATAAAATAAAATAAAAAAATCATCCACGCCCTTCTTTACGTTAACTATCCTTTTACGTCGGTATGTTCATTCTATGAATTTTTTTTTTTTTTTTATTTGGGTTAAAAGATTAGTATTTTGTTTAAGAGAGCCGGTAGAGGGACCGGCATCATTTGTATTGAGCTGCAGCCCAATATCTATTATTCATTGTGTATTTATAGGCTTCACATAGATAATGAATGGTAGATATTGGGATCCAGCTCAATCTGTCTAGCTAGACAGATGAATGGGCCAGTCCTAATATCATTTTTGTTTGTTTAGTCTGTTAAGGTTGTAAATATTAATGTTTTAAAAATGAGTGTTATAACAGTTATAATGGCTTTAGGCCGTTATGTTATTTCACACTATATTACTATGACGCCGTTATATGATAATGATCGTTTTTATCGTTATAACGGTTATAACGGCTATGATAATGATCGTTTTTTACCATTATAACAAATATAACAGCTATAATTTTATTAAAAAATAAAAAATTACATAAAAGATTATTTTGGCCTCTTTAATATTTCTTTAGAAATTTAAACATCGCTATTTTATATTATAACGACAGTTATTTTCTGTGGTCATTTCAAATATTTTCTTAATGTAACACAAATGTCAATTTGGGCTTAAAAATTGTTATAACGGTAACTACCCCTACCGTTAAACCGTTATAACAAACATTGGTCAAAATAGGCTGATTTTTTTTGTTATAAATGGCATTTGCACTATTAAAATCATATTTATATTATATAACATAGCGGTCTACAACTTGAAAGATAAATCTAGCCATCCATCTTAGAGATTTTGGATTTATGTTACTCATCAAAGACGGAGAAACATCAACCCAAAGCATCATATGGCTTCTAATCAAATGCATATTCGGTAAATAAAGAGTATCTAAAGGTTATCGCTACTCTATTTAAAATCAGTTCAATTAGAGACCTATAGTCCAATCAGAAACCTATAGCATCACAAACACTTAATCTAAAATTTTATTAGTATAAATGAAGTGAACAACTGAATTTTAAAGTTGATTGTTTTAGATAGTTAGAGATCTCTAATTGAGCTAATTTTTTTTGGAGACATTACTTATAAGTTATGACAATATTATATCCACAAAAATCAATTGATTCGAAGATCTCTAACTTGCACAAAAAATATTTGATTCTAACCTTATCATATGCCCTTAGGGCACACCTTTACGTGATCCTTCTTTCTGACACCTTATTCAACCCCATCGAAGCCCCATATTAATTAGGTGAGGCTCACATGAAGATAATCCAATGGTTAATTTCAAATGAGTATGTTCTCTTTCCATGCAGATCATTATATTTAGAAATCAATCCATTCTAAAAAATTTAATCCCGTAAAAAAATTTATCGGGGATCAACGGTAAAAAAATTAAATAAAATGTACCAATTTTTTAAGAAATTACTTAAGGGGCAGATATGATGTTCTATACACTGAAAGAACATACTAACTAGCCCCTGTTGACCCTACAAAAAAACAAGACTTCAATGGAGTTGAATAAGAACTAAGGTTGGTTTAATAACCCTTCTCTTTTAAAATACCCCACCTAATTAAACAAGGCTTCTCACACACTTCAATGCTGATTTTTGGTGTAATGGTTTTTTCCGAGTGAAGATCATCCTTGCAAAAAATTAATTCATTCTAAAATTTTGATTGTTTGATTTTAAGATGTAAGTGGGTTTTGAACGTAAGTCATGAGTCCAACTCTCAAGGACTTTGAAGTGATATTTTATAGTTTTATAATTAGTTTTTTAGATTAAAAGGGATATCTTTATATTTAAAATTTGTTTTACTCATTTTAATTAGTGAATTATAGTAAGTTTTTTATGCTTTCCGAAAAAAAATTTATATTTATTTTTAGAGTCTTTTACCCTAAGGACCCCAAAGTTGCACATCAATTACATTTACTACCTTGAACTTAAAACAACTCTCTATAAATCTTGCTTTTTGAAGTTGCTTACAAAAACTACCTTAATTTTTTAAAATTTCACATTTGCCCTTCATTACCCAACTAACCTTCTCTCTCTCCCCTCCCCCATCACCGATGGGAGTAGATGGCCTGGAGCCATCACTCTCCCCCCTTTCTCGCTTGCCCCTCTCTCTCTCTCACTTCTCTTTCTCTGAAATTTTTTTCGATCGTACCCATTGAAGTCCCAAAATTTTTCAATTCGACTTTGGTGCTCGGATATGTGGAGCAAAATTAAGCAAATGGAAGTAAATAGGTACCCATTGAAGTCCCAAAATTAAGCAAATCGGAAACACCTATTTCCAATGAAAGACTGGATTTGATGCCTTTACAGGGAGTAGTAGTAGCAAAGAAGAGAAAAAAGCCCACTTAATAACTGACTATCACTACTTGAAATTTTCTATAAAAAGGCTGAAAGTTGTAGCATAAAAACTGGGAGGTCACTTCTTTGGTTACAACGACCAGCAAGTAAAAAAAAAGAACAAAATAACAGATTGAGAGAGAGAAAGAGAGAGAAAATATAGGGTCCTAGTAGTAGTAATTTCATGAGTTTTGGAGATAATAACAATAATAATTTGTCTCATCCCATGATGATGATGATGCCTCTCATGACTTCTTCTTCTTCATCTCATCATCATCATCTTTTGCCCCTCTCTCTCGCTCACTTCTCTCTCTCTCCCTCACTTCTCTTTCTCTGAAAAATTTTCCAATCGTACCAATTTCGTTATGGTTCCATAGGATATGGAAGTACCGAAGTTTCGAACTGATTAGTACAAACAGTTCAGCTTTAGTGCTCGGATATGTGGAGCAAAATTAAGCAAATCGGAGTAAATAGAAACCCGTGTTCCAGAGAAAAGATTAGTGAGAGAGAAATGCAAGAGAGAAAGGGGGAAGAGAGATGGCCTGAAAAAATTTTCCGGGTCATACTCCCATCGGTGATGGGGAGGGGAGATGAGGCTAGTTGGGTAACGAAGGGTAAATGTAGAATTTTAAAAAGTTAGGGTAGTTTTTGTAAGCAACTTTAAAAAGTAAAGTTTATAGAGAGTTATTTTAAGTTCAAGGTAGTAAATGTAATTGATGTGCAATTTTGGGGTTCACTGGGTAAAGACTCTTATTTTTACTTGGTTTTGTTCATTTTTTAAAATTTATCAATGAAATAATGAATAAATAATAAAAACAGCCCATCCTGACTCCAGAGTCCAGAGTATGCTATGGGCCCTCTACTTATTTGCTACCTTCTTACACATTATGGAGTCTATGAAAAAGAAGAGCAATATTACAAGGACACCAAATTTTGACACCAAAGATTACATCTGTTTATTTTATTAATTGAAAACCAATCATGAAAAAGCATTAATTCTATTTCAGCCCCTCATACCACTTTTAAAAAGCAGATGTAATATTTGGTATCAAATTTTGGTGTTATTCTAACAAAACTCCAAAAAGAATTTGGATATCCTGACTAAAATAATGTAGTTTCTAGTGGACTGTCTGTCCATAACTTTATAAAAACATCTAGTACTATCTAGATGATTGATTTGATTTTCATGACTGTTTTCATCATTGCATATCATTTTCGGTTGAAAGAAAAGAATGAAATTATTTTGCAACCAACATCACTCAATTCCATCTTTTTTTTTTGGGAATTTTTTACTTTAGTCCCCTTTCAATGTTTCAATTAGGGGTTAGTCCCTTTTTACACAGAAATTGGACGTTGATCCCTTTTCTGTCAAGAATCAGTTAAGTAGAGCGCATGTGTCAAGCACGTGTGGCATTTTGACATTATTACCCCTCACGTGTAATACACGTGACTCACTTATGTGGGTACCTATAATTATACCGAAAATACCCCTGCTTTCTTTGATCAAAACATGGGCATTGATAATGATCCAAAATCAGCTGAAGCTGCATGCGAGAACATAGAAAAGCGGAAGAAGGGTTCACCAAAGAAGAAGGGTTCACCAAAGAAGAAGAAAAGTACAGCTGATCTTTCATCTAAGGGCAAGAAGGGTACATCTAAGGGCAAGAAGGGTACACCAAAGGGCAAGAAGGGTGCACCCAATGCGAACAAGGATTCAAACACATCTAATGATGAGGTGGATGATTATTTATCAGAGGAAGGACTTGATGAAATGCCTGAGACAGATGGGGTGCAACCAGAGATAGATGACATTCCAATCATTGACGAGTATTATAGTGATCATTCATCAGGTAGTGACTATGATTATGATCCGGAGAAGGATTTGGAGTCTGAAAGAAATTATAATAGGAGGAAACCAGCTGGAGGTAGTGATCAG
>MVGT01001776.1:22843-202538 GCA_002174775.1 Macleaya cordata
TATTCAAATGTTGACTGGAATAAGATCCTAATTAGGAGTGACAGGCAAGAAATACGCTAAAGAGACCATTTCCACTTACTTAGGTTTCGATAAAGATTATCATCAATTGAATGAGTGTTGGGTGACTAAAAAGTCTATCATCCATTGAACTTGTGTTGGGTGACTAACGCAGAAATGCATTTCTGAAGGATGTGAAGAACATACCAGCACAAGTAAAAGCACAAAAAGTGTTTACTGTCCTAGTAACAGTGCATAAAAATGTTTAGTTTCACATACTGTATCAAGCTTCTCTCAAGTACCAAAGTAGCTGGAAGTTTGATTGGTGGAGCCTGATGTAGGGAGTACTGGAACTGGATATTATAGGAATGTCTACAATTACCAAAAACATCAAAATGTAGATAACGCGAGGCAGGTAAGAGGGTGTTAGAGCTTTCACTTCATGTGTACTGATATAGTGATATTAACTTTAATTTACTGATATATTATCAATCTTTAGAAAGACTCGTGCTTGTACAAAGGTGGAACCAGTATTCATCTACAAATTAAATCCAATCATGAATTTTTGAACTGGGAAAGAGCTCATATAGATCAGGCAAACTCATAACCAGCATACATGAAACATTTTTAGGGAAACAACAATCAGCCAAACGAACCAATTAGAAGGAAAAAAGAAAAAAAGTGAATGGATGTATAGCCTTATAAGATGGTTATCAACTTATCATCAAAATAGTACTAAGCTTTCACATTCAAAAGCTTTACATACCAAAGTCCAGCAAGGATAGAAGGACCGGCTAGTACATCCCCACTCGTAGATGCCATAACAGGATCAACCACTAGAGCTGCCTTCAAAGGTATGCAAAATGAATTCAAAAGATGCCTCAATTGCAAAAAAAATTAGTTAAACGGTTAAAAAAAGTAAAAAATAAAAAACAACTGTTTACATACCTCGAACCCGAAATTCCTTAAGAATGCGACACAAAGTTTTGACTATACCAATAGAAGGAAGCATGCCAGTTTTTACCTGAAAACTTACCAAAAAGGAACTATTATTATCAATTGCACTAACAAGTAACAGTTTGGACCATATCAGTCCTTCAAGAATATTTAGCCAAAAATAATGAGTTTTGTTCCCACGTAAAAACCCAAATAATAGTTTTTAATTTAGTTATTATATTATCTGAGGGAAGCTGTAAAACTTCTTGTACATTTACTCTTTGCACAAAATTGTAGCTTCCCTTCCCCCACCAACTCCGATTTATTATTGAACTTGAGAAAGCCAGCAATGATGGAAGGTAAATCCCAAAAGGAGCCTCTTTTGAGATTGATGCCAAATAGGTTTAGAATTTCCCAAGAAATTCCCTTGTCAGAAAATTTCAAGAACTGAAATGTTTCTATTTGGACTGATTCATTAGTGTCAAATTGATTTTTGAGAGAGTAAGTATCTCTGCTTTTCAAGCAAGTAATATGCTTGTTCTTAAGCAAGTAACGGCCTGCTTCATTAGCCAATAAGTGATGCTGCATCATGTAAAGCAATTGAGAGAGTATCTTCCCTCTCTCCTTTATTGACATGTCATAACCTCTATAAGGAACAAACTAGGAAAAAGAAGAAGCTCAGTTAATATGGTTTTGTGGTTTCTATGGGGATTAATGTGCTCCAAAGCAAAAGGTTTTGTTTGTTCACCTTACAAACTATAGTACCTCTTGGGTTGCCTTTAATCCTGAAAACAATAGTTGTATCATGTAAAGGAATAATGCATTTTAACCTTTTAAGTTAAAGAACTGCTTCTACAACATATAAGATTATCTTAGTATTTTCTTGATCTTTGAAACTCATCTTGCTATTTAATCTCTGTTATATGTCCTTCAACGCATGCATACATGACAAAACTTAGTTTGAAGTGGCAGCAATAAAGCTGCATGGGTTGTAAAATACAAGCTGGAAACCAAACTTCAAAGAGTGGACATTGATGCACCATTGGTCTTCCATCCCAAACAGTTGAAAGGTTAAGAGATTTGAGCAATTCATATATTAATTAGATGTGGTTCCTCGAATTTGTTAGAAGTTTGTTGATTTTATATCCTTCTGAACTCCATGAGGTCTTCATCACATCTCAATGCCCGGGCATCCATCCAATGCATTCTTTTCGATACAGTACGGTACACTGAACACCAACCCAATCTCGATGAGAAAAAGAAAACTACAAGCAACTACATCAACAACCTCTATTCCTGACGTGAACGGCCGCTTTCTTGGAACTCATTCATAGGGGGTTCAACAACTACATCCTTGGATCATAAACAAAACTACACCCCGGCCGCTTGAAGTTAGTTATAGTGTTATAACTATATAAACAAATATAACAAACGTAGAATACGGATGAGATCAGAGACGCCATCATTGGGGCAAACGATGCAATAGCTTCGGTTAGAGCAAAGCCCAAAATGGCATAACCAAATGATTGACCGCGTTCTCCATATTGGTAGCAGGAGGAAGCGGAAGTTGTGCTTCTCGAAACAAAGAACTAACTTAGTTGTTCCTCGATTTCGCGGCGCAATATATTTGTAGTATGTTGCTTTATATCGTCCGAAGAAAAGGGGGAGTTTTCCAAACAAAAAAAGTAAGAAGAAGGGGCCCGCCTCACCACTCCCCTTCCCATTATTACTGAAGCAACCAAACGTAACTCACCATGACGAGGGCCAGCGCTCTCACTGTGAAAGGCTCCTCTCTAGCATAAAACACCGGCTTTCAAGCCCAAGCCAGCCCTCTCCACATTAGTGTTGTTCCATGAGTGCGAAGAAAGCTGACTACTTTTGCCACAATGAATTTAGAATGGCTATGTTGTATAGGAGGCACAAATGATGTCCATCCTTTTGAGATAGACTATAAACCATGGATACAAGACATCCATAAAACTGTAGGCAATCATAGTTGGAATTAGAAAAATGGATCAAGATCTTCAAAGCTGACATCCAAACACCCTCTCAACAACACCAGTGTAGGATGCATAACAACCATGGAAAATTCATCAAGACTACCCTAGTCACAAATTTTGGACAGTTCAAATCAATAATGATACATTTAAAATGTCAGAAACCATCGTACGAGTAGAGAAAGAGTCTAGGAAAGTCTTAGTAGAGTAGTATGGAAACCTTGGACATTTTGTTGAGAAAAAAATTTCCCCTTAATTTAATATGTTAACAGACATCAACCTGAGTTCCAAAAATAGCAAGATATTTTCGAACGTTATTTCATGGTTGCCAAACTACATTACATGGATAGAACAAGGGCAAAACTTGGCAGTTTGTACTTAACAATTAAGTCTTTGTGGAAGTAAACTGTTAACAAGAAAATGTCAAGCACTAGTCACATGACTCACATTAACAAGTGCAAACATATGAAGGAGACTTTAGTGCTACAGTAGTTTGCTAAGACTTTAAGCTTCTAATTAACGAGAGGTCAAGAATTCAATCCCCCTCCCTCAAACGAGGAACAAAGAAGAATAAGAAACACTCGGATATTTGTTTCCAGCTACTACTTATTATATGTATCGCATCCTTCTCTAACTTTGATACGTGATGCATATCATCTTGCCTAGGGACATTCTCATTTTTTCTTCTTAACTGAATGCAGACTAAAATATATCAAGAAGAGATAAGTTCAATATATAAAATAAGATTTACCGTTTGCACGACCATGTCTGGTTATTGGGTTATGTGGGAGCCAGTGTTTCTAACACCGTATTAATATAAGAGTTAAATTAATGTGCCCTGGTATTCATCAATTGCCCTTTCATGACTTACCACATCAACCTGCATGTCAGTCAGCACAGACCTCAATTGCTCTGCAACAAATTCCTCCGGCACAGGATGAACTCCCTAACAACAAAACATAAGTTTTCAGAAAATAAAAATAGAAATGTCAAATTGAGTCCAAGACAGACAGAAACAACAAAACTCTTTAGTCCTATTTTAAGGTAAACATGAATGTAACTGTCAAAATGAATCTCTTGCTTTCGTCAAATTAAATAACATATATATATATATATATAGAGAGAGAGAGAGAGAGAGATAACCCTATGTTCCCGTGGACCTGCACTATGATAGAGGGTGATCTAAAGTCTGATTCTTTGTAAGGATGTTCTACTCATCAAGCAAATCATCGTATCAAAAGTTCAGCCCGTTCCAAGACCTCCAACCCCCTCAAATCAGCCCTTGAAAATAAATAAATTTTAGATGTCTTTTGTATCGTTGATTTTCAATCACTAGATGATAGAGTTATAAGTTTTAGAATGGGCTGATTTTCAGTGAGGATGATCTACATATTAAGGCTCGGGTAACTCTGGGTTACGTGACCTAGGGTTATTCGATCATATATATATATATATGAAAATGAATCACAGATTTATGATACAATGAATTCAATTTAAGAAGAGCATCAAAAAATTCATTAGACACAATCTGTCATACTCTTATCCAAAACTGTGATAGTGATGAATTTCTGCGTCTTTGGCCTAGGCCCATCATGCCTGAAGAAAGAGGTGCTGAGGGTTTTGGCGCAAGAAACTTTAGCTGCCACCCCCTAAATTCCTTTTATTTCCTGTTTTAACCCACTTTCTTTTTTGTTGTTTAGTTTGCCTTAAATAGGTATTAGGGGTTGGTTTTAATTAATTTTGGAACAGTTTGAATCAGTTCTTGAAGGTTTTCATTTTAGAACTCTAGAAACTCAATTAAGTTTATTCATTTGAGAATGTAAAAATTCAATGAAGTTGTGCGATTGATCTGTTTGAGTAGTTGTTTATTTTGGATTGCTTCCGCCTCAATACTATGTCAAATAGATTGCAACATTAGGTCGACTCCATTTCAGTATAAATCTTTGAGATACACTTTAACTAGGACTAGAACAAAAAAAACGAATTGACATCCAATTTTTTAATTGTTTGAAATCTAATGGATTTTCTACTGTTGGATTTGCATCATTTCGAGTCTAACATTTTCTCTGCAGTCTATTTCATCAGATAATCCATGTATATCATTTCCTAGGATTGCATACATACAAAGACCATAATAATGTTTAAAACATTCTACAGATTAAAAAAAATATATATGATTCTAAATTATTAATTCAAAACTGATTAAAAAAAAAAATATATGAATTCAAAATAGTAATATAAAGATTGCAACCTGAACCCCCACAGTATTTTGTGCAGTAATGGCGGTTATGACGGTAGAACAGTAAACTCCAAGGGCTGCGCAGGTTTTAAGGTCTGCTTGAATTCCAGCACCAGCTCCAGAATCAGAACCAGCAACAGTTAACACATGAGGAACTTTGTGTTTAGAACTCCTTTCTTCCAGAACTGCCATAACGGAATTCGGATTTCTGTCACTACTTGTTGAGATTGTGACTGGCAAACGAGCAGATAAAACGCCAGAAACCTGTGAAATTTGAATTCTCAGACAATTTTTTTTTATAATTTGAAAAACACAAAAACGGATTACATCAAATGAAGAACTAGAAGAACCCTAAAAATATAAACCCTGTTTGGATAGCAATTTTAGCACAAATAAAATGTAGTAATCCAAACAAGTTCATAGAGCTTCGTACTGAAGAAGTAAAGGTGATTGACCTGGAAAGAGAGGGGATGAGAGAGAAATCCAGAATAAGCCATGAAGGAGTTGCGAGGTTTATCAGTATTCAGGTCATTGTAGTTTGGATTGGCCCCTACTACCCGAAAAAAATATATATATATTTGGATTGGCCCGAGAGAACTTGCACCCCATTTTTTTTGGGAGCTGATAAAAGGAAGCAAATTTGGTGAGGGGTAGCTTTCTTTTGGGCCTTTAAGCCCAAAACCCATTAAGCCAAATAAGATAAGGAACCTCTTCTATCCCCACCCCCACTACAAGAAAAAAAGTACACCCCACCACCTTCATCTTCCCCACAACCACAACTACCACAACCACTACCACCACCACCACGCCAGAGAGAAAAGAAAGAGAAATCGAGAGAAATCTTGGAAGAGAGAGATCGGTAGAGAGCTAAATCAAGAAAAAAAAAACTCAGAGCTGAGTTTTTTTCGTTCTGTTTTTTGGGTGAGAGAAAGAGAGAGAGTGAGTGCAATAGAGAGTGAGAGGCAGAGGAATGGTGGCATGGTGGTGGAGGCTCTTTTTTTGATTGAATTTACTGCCAAAATGGATGGATTTCGTAATACGTTGTTTGACCATCAAATTTCGTACGTGTGTTTTGCACGAGTCTTTTTTTTTTACCAAAATGCCCATTACACACATAACATGTGAACTACTTAAAATATTTGTTAAAGGGGTTCCTCAAAATGTTGGGGGTGGACCGGATAAGGGGGTGGACAAAATACTTCAAAATGGTTGGGGGGATGGACATAATTTTACTAAGGGGGTGGTTACCTAAAAATGGGTTGGTATCTTTCCACCCAACCTTAAAAAATCTCAAACGGAACCATCATCTTCACCACCCTCACTCCCACTTCACCATCGGTCACCTCTTATTCCACCGCCGGCAACTCCCCTCCACCGCCGGCAACTCCATTGCCGACTACCTTTTTCTTTTTTGATTTTTTCTACCGCCTCCACCCTCAACCACCTCTTTAGAACTTGGCTTTCTTTAGATCTCACCCCTCTCTATCTAACTAGATCTCGTCCTCCCCATTGATTAAAAGAAAAAAATTCAGTTAAAAAATATTTCAAATCTAAAAAAATTTCGAAGAAAATGACGAATTCTACCATTGGTGGTTGAGCTTTTCAGGAAAACTTAACCACTGATGGTCGAATTTTTCATCAAAACTCAACCACTGATGGTCGAGTTTTGTTGAAAAGTTCGACCACCATTGGGCCGAAATAGATCTGCTACTCTTGTTAATTCACAAAAAATTTCGAAGAAGATGAGTAGTTCGACCATTGGTGGTCGAATTATATTAAAATTTTCGACCACCAATAAGCAGTTCAAATTTTTAAAAAAAATTTGGGCAGTTCAACCACTGGTGGTCGAGTTTTGTTGAAAAGTTCGACCACAATTGGGCCGAAATAGATCTGCTACTCTTGTTAATTCACAAAAAATTTCGAAGAAGATGACTAATTCGACCATTGTTTTGACCACCAATAAGCAGTTCAAATTTTTAAAAAAAATTTGCGCAGTTTAACCACTGGTGGTCGAGTTTTGTTGAAAAGTTCGACCACCATTGGGCTGAAATAGATCTGATACTCTTGTTAATTCACAAAAAAATTCGAAGTAGATGACTAATTCGACCATTGGTGGTCGAATTATATTAAAATTTTCGACCACCAATAAGCAGTTCAAATTTTTAAAAAAAATTTGGGCAGTTCAACCACTAGTGGTTGAATTTGCAAAACTCAACCACTGGTGGTCGAGTTTTGTTGAAAATTTCAACCACCACTGGTCGAATTCGTCATCTTCTTCAAGAAAAAACTTTAAATCTGAACTTTTTTTTGTTTGTGTAATGGCGAGGGAAAAGAAGGGGAAGGAATAAAAGAAGGAGAACGAAGGAAAGAAAGGGAGGGAAGGAAAGAAGGGTGTAGGTCCTCTCGTTCTTTCTCCCTCTTTCTTTTAGTCTTCTCTTTATCTCTCTCTTTCACTCTTCTCTCTTTCTATAATTTTTAGGTGGTCGGTGGTAAGGTTGAGGTGGCCGGTGGTGGAGTTCCGTTCAGTAGCCGGTGGTGGAGTTCCGTTCAGTGGCCGGCGGTAGAGGTGAGGTGTTAGTTTAATTTACACCCTCACCACCCCCTAGTAAAAAGAAAGAAAAAATTGAAAAGGTGATTTTGGACTAAAAGCCCATTTAACTTGTCCACCCCCTCCCCCCCCCAACATTTTGAGGAACCCCTTTAACAGCACCCTTTTTTTTGAGGGGGTTGATAAAGAGGAAGCCAAATAAGATTGTGGGAAGTTTTTGTTTGGGCTTTCAACCCAATTAAAACCCATTTGTTAGGGGGAAACTTTTAGATAATTACACCCCACCAAAAATAACAAAATATGCCTTACTTCATCTTCTCAACTAAGAGAGCCTCCACCACCATGCCACCGCCTCCACCTCCACAATGATGCCCCCACTGCTTTCATTTTAGATCTCTATCTCTCTTTCTCTAAACAACGATCGAAAAAAAAAATCCTAAATCTATTTTTTTTTTTAAATCTTTCTCTTATGATCTATCTCTTTTTTTATTTACCTTTCTTCTCTCTCTGGTGTGGTGGTGGTGGTGATTGTGGTTGTAAAGAAGGGAGAGATGAAGGTGGTGGGGTGTACTTTTTTTTGTGGGGTGGGGATAAAAGAGGTTCCCCCATCCTATTTGGCTTAATGGGTTTTGTGTTTAAAGGCTCAAAAGAAAAGCTTTTCTCATCCTATTTAGCTTCCCCTTTATTAGCCACAATATTTTTTTTTTAAAACCCAAAGAATTTGTAGAGACTAATAGTCTGTTTGGACAAGGGATTTTAGGGAGGGATTTTGTGGGGACCATGGATTTTGAGGAAAAATATAACATGATTTTTCCACTAAATTCCTGGTCCCCACAAAATCCCTCCCCAAATCCCTTGTCCAAACAGACTATAAGTTCAGTCTGCCATTAAAATGGCAACCTCCCAATACCACCTTCGATACCACTTCCGCAATTAAAACAAGCGACCTCCCAACACCACCACCGTTAACACGGTATAAGTATCACCCAACCCACCACCACTACCAAATACCCTTTAATCACAATCTTTATCTAAGAAAAATGAGAGCACGGTTTGCTAGGGAAATCTCACCTTATTCTAATTGATTTTCCATCTAAATTAGGGTTTTCTCTATCGATTCAACTACCACCGTCTTCTCTTTTTCTCTTTGTCCTTTAAAAGGAACGACCACAATTTCTGGGATGATTTCCACTATATATATCCTCACTGCTTGGCTCTGTGTCGATTTGGATTGATACCCACTCCATTTCTTTATTCGGCACCTGGGCCCTACTCTGTTCTATGAACACCGCTAAGTTTAAATGTTTCCTTAATCAACTCTTTGCGTCTTCTCCACAATTTTCCTCTTCGGCTACTGTCATCTCTCATTTCACCCAGGTCGGACTAGCTCAAAATGATTACTTAGAAATATATATTTTTTATTCGCCTTTTCCATACCCTTTCCTTGTTCAATTTGTTGTATTTTATTGAGTATTTCAAAATACCCATGTCTTTTGTGTCCCATTAATTAATTAAATAATGCCTCCCATGTGATGGAACACACTTTTGTCGCCCTTATTTTATTCCTTTGTCCCATTTGACTAGATTAGTTGTCTACACTCTTGTGTTACAATTAGAGGCCCTTTAGTCCCACATTGCTAGAGAAACCTTTTGAAACCTTGTTAATAAGTTATGGTTGAATCTCTTAGTGGTACGCAAGTAATAGAGGTGGGCCTCGCGCGCACGAGGCAAAACCTGCCCACGTTGGGATTTGGGGGCCTGGTCCGGAAACCCATTAACTAGGCATGCGCCCGCGCGATATGCGCGCAGGGGGGGTGCAAATCCACCGGTTTGGGCCTCGCGTGTGTGCAGGGGTTGGGCTTCGTTTTGCTCTTTTTCTTTTTGCATTCAGCCCACGTGTATGCGTAGAGACTGGTGTTGACTCACGCTTGTTCCCTATTATCTAACGCGTGTTCTGTTGTCCCACGCATGTTCCCTGCTGACCCACGCGTGTTCCCTGCCTGTCTCATTTTGTTTCTTGTTTCCAGTTTGAAATTAGAGAGAGAGAGAGGGACGAAACTGTAGACTACACTGAAAATCTCCCTCTCCTACACATCTTCTTCTTCCTCTCGTATTGTCTTCCAACACACCAGAGGGATACTCAAAGCTGTTCACCGGAGCTCTTCATTGGAGTGCATCCTTGACGAGCTAGATCGTTGTACCCTGGAGAGAGATCGTCTACAGAACCTGTGTGCACTCGGATTAGTTCCGAGAGGGGGTGAATCTTCTCTTAAGGGCAGTGTTTATACGCCTCGATCTTCTTACTGTTATCACGCTAGATTTACACTGGTTGTCTAACAATCTTAAGAGAAGATCATGGATACTGCTTTCATAACCATGAGATCACTTCCAGATACTTCAAAGATAGATCTGTTCAGTGGAACTCACTTCAAACGCTGGCAAGAACGGATCTACTCCAGTCTTGATGTAATGAATCTAGCACAGTACCTCACACTGCAACCACCTACTGAAGGTATGGAAAACTATGATGAAAATTTGCACGAATGGACAAAAGGTAACAAGGTATGCCACCATACTATCCTAAGTACCTTGTCCAATGACTTATTTGATATCTACTGCAATTTTAAATCAGCATATAAGATATGGGAAAATCTAATCCAAAAATATGTTATTGAAGATGCTGGTACTCAGAAATATGTTATAGGTAATTTCCTGCATTTCCAAATGTCTGATAACAAGGATGTATCTTCACAAATTTATGAATATCATGCACTAATTAGTGACCTCAAAAATGAAGACATTGAACTCCCTAAATCATTCATATATGGTTGTCTACTTGAAAAACTTCCTGATTCTTAGAGGGACTATTAAAACAATATGAAACACAAGAGAAATCGGATGACCCTTGAACAGATTATAGTTCGCATACGTATTGAAGAAAAGAACAGACTTAGAGACAGGGCTGATCAGGCTAAAGAGCTTAGCTCTAAAGCAAATCTAGTTGAAGGAACCTCCAGTAAACCACATCACAACAAATTCAAGAAGCACAGTCATAAGCACAACTCTAGCACCAAACACAAAGGCCATAACCCTGCCTTTAAGAAACCTGGAAGTTGTTATGTTTGTGGTAAACCTGGACACCATGCAGCTCAATGCAGGAAACGTAGAGATGGAAACAACAACCCTCCCAAAGCTAATTTAGTTGAGGGGGATGTCATTGTTGCTGTTGTTTCACAGGTGAACATGGTAGCTGGGAAGAAGGAGTGGGTGGTCGACTCTGGGGCCACTCGCCATATTTGTGGAGATAGAAATTCCTTCTCAGATTACATTCCAGTGAGGGAAGGAGAAGAACATGTATACATGGGTGACTCCAGATCCACACCAGTAGTGGGAAAAGGAAAGGTTCTTCTCAAACTGACATCAGGGAAAATCCTCTCACTGAGCAATGTACTCCATGTTCCTAAAATTCGATGTAATCTTGTCTCTGTTTCTCTGCTTGGGCAAGTGGGGATCAAACTTTCATTTGAATTAGATAAACTTGTACTTACTAAGAATGGAGCCTTTGTAGGGAAAGGGTATTGTAGAAGGGACTATTTATGTTGAATGTACTTAATGTTATAGTTAATGAAAATGCATCTTCTTCTGCTTACTTGTTTGACTCCATTGATTTATGGCATGGTAGATTAGGACATGTGAATTTTTCTTATATCAAGAAAATGAAAGAATGTGGTCTGATAACAAATTTTAATAATGTTAACCCTGATAAATGTAGCTCTTGTGTTGAGACAAAACTAACCAAGAAAACTTGTAAACCTGTTGTTGAAAGAGAATCTGAATTGCTTAGTTTAATTCATAGTGATCTTGGTGATTTGAAACAAACTGTATCCAGAGGAGGTAAATCATATTATGTTACGTTTATTGATGACTATTCTAGGTACACTAAAGTATATCTACTTAGAAATAAAGATGAAGCAGGTGAAATGTTCTTAAAATACAAAGCAGAGGTTGAAAACCAATTACATAAGAAAATAAAGAGACTTAGGTCAGATAGAGGGGGAGAATATGAGTCTAACCCTCTTAACACGTTTTGTGAAAACCATGGAATTATTCATGAGACTACACCAACTTACTCACCAGAGTCTAATGGAATAACTGAAAGGAAAATTAGAACCCTAAAAGAAATGATGAATGCCATGCTAGTTAGTTCTGGAGCACCCTTGAACTTGTGGGGGGGAAGCTATTCTCTCAGGTTGTCACATTCAAAACAGAATTCCTTACAAGAAAACTGGGAAGACACCCTATGAATTGTGGAAAGGGCATCCACCCAATCTAGCTTACCTTAAAGTGTGGGGGTGTCTTGCCAAGGTTCTTGTACCAGAGATTAAAAAGAGAGAACTGGGACCCAGAATAGTTGACTGTATGTTCATTGGTTATGCTGAACATAGTGCTGCGTATAGATTCTTAGTAACTAGAAGTGAAAACAACCCAGTTGATGTCAACACCATTCTTGAAACTAAGAATGTTGATTTCTTTGAAAATGTTTTTCCTTTCAAATTATCTATCGATAAATCTGTCTCTTCTTATGATAAACCAGTTGAACCTCCTGGAAAACCTGAGCTAGAAGTAAGGAGAAGTAATAAAGACAGAAAGGCTACTAGCTTTGGTAATGACTTTTATACCTTCCATGTAGATGATGATCCGCATTCTTATCATGATGTTATAACCTCTTGTGGTGCACCTTTCTGGAAGGAAGCTATTAAAGTTGAAATATACTCAATCTTGTGTAATCACACTTGGGAATTGGTTGACTTACCTCCTGGTACTAAGACCATTGGATGCAAGTAGATCTACAAGAAAAAGCTAAAACTAGATGGGTCTATTGATAAGTATAAAGCCAGATTAGTAGCCAAAGGGTTTTCTCAAAAGAAAGACATTGATTATTTTGATACTTTTGCGCCTGTTACTAAAATTTCCTCCATCAGAGTTTTGATTGCTATAGTTGTTGTTCATAATTTGATTATTCATCAAATGGATGTCAAAACTGCCTTTCTAAATGGAGAACTAGAAGAGGAGATTTACATGGATCAACCTGAAGGTTGCATTGTTTCTAGTAATGAGCATAAAGTATGCAAACTAGTTAAATCCCTATATGGTTTGAAGCAAGCACCTAAACAATGGCATGAGAAATTTGATAGTGTGTTACTTGCTAATGGTTATCTGATTAATGAGGCAGATAAATGCGTTTACTTTAAGACTTTTGATTCCAGCTCTTATGTCATTATATACTTATATGTTGATGATATGCTTATCATGGGTACTTGTTTTGATGTAGTAAATGAAACTAAATTATTTCTTGCATCTAAATTTGACATGAAAGACATGGGTGTAGCAGATGTGATACTGGGGATCAAGATTATTAAATCTTGTGATAGTCTCATTTTATCCCAGGAACACTATGTAGAGAAATTCTTGAGAAAGTTTGGTTACTTTGATTGTAATCCTGTTTCCACCCCATATGATGCTAATTCTCAACTCAAAAAGAATAAAGAACATAATGTTTCACAACCTAGATATGCCCAAATAATTGGTAGCCTAATGTACTTGATGAATTGTACTAGACCTGACATTGCCTACGCAGTTGGAAGACTTAGTAGATATACTCAGAATCCTAGCAAGGACCACTGGACTGCACTTGATAGGGTAACCAAGTACTTAAAAGGCACAATTGATTATGAACTAAGGTTTTGTGGCTCTCCACCAGTACTAGAAGGGTATAGTGATGCCAACTGGATCTCAGATTCAGACGAGATCAAAGCCACTAGTGGTTATGTGTTTACCCTTGGTGGAGGAGCAATGACTTGGAAATCTTCCAAGCAAACATGTTTATCTCGGTCTACCATGGAGTCCGAGTTGATCGCCTTAGAGAAGGCATGTTCTGAGGCTGAGTGGCTTAGAAACCTCTTGGCAGATCTTCCCATTGGAGTGAAACCACCTTCTTCCGTGCATATGCTTTGCGATTGTTAGGCTGTAATAGCAAAAGCAAAGAGTAAAATCTACAATGGGAAAAGTAGATATATACGTCTAAGACACAACATAATTAAGCAGCTGCTTGAGTCTGGAGTAGTGAGCCTGGACTATGTGAGGTCAGAGTTGAATTTGGCCGATCCTCTGACAAAACCACTAAATAGGAGGATAGTGGTTGAAGCGTCGAGGGGAATGGGACTTTTGCCTATACTACAGGATGACAATGATGGTAACCCCACCTATATGATTGGAGATCCCATGAAGTAGGTTCATAGGGGTAATAACAAGTCACATGTCATCCCACATGCACTACACTTATATTCTCGAGAAGTCCCTTCCTATGGTGTGGTAGTGTTTACTGCAGTGATGAAAGGATGAGCTATGCTCTTAATGAATTTCATAGCCCTAATTTGGGTGGTATGTAATACTACAGTACATCCTTGATGGAAGTTCACCTATATGAGTGTGGAATTGGGTCGATTCTTATGGGAACTTAGGCAAGTTCTCTAGAGCACTCATGAAAACTAGGGAACGCAGGACCAAAAGGCGCCAAACCGCGAACAACTAAGTTCTGGGGATTAGTATGGATGACAGGTCCTCTTGTTCACTAATGGAAACTATGGTTCATAGAAGCTACATGCTTCACCATGTCTCCGTGAATGACGATCTGTTGTCCTAAGGGTGGTTCATAGCCCGAAAGGCACCATTCCTGATGCACTGATCTTCATATTCCTCTAGTGTATTCATTCCTACTCGTGTATTTTGAAACATGTGGGGGATTGTTGTATTTTATTGAGTATTTCAAAATACCCATGTCTTTTGTGTTAATTAATTAAATAATGCCTCCCATGTGATGGAACACCCTTTTGTCTCCCTTATTTTATTCCTTTGTCCCATTTGACTAGATTAGTTGTCTACACTCTTGTTTTACAACTAGAGGCCCTTTAGTCCCACATTGCTAGAGAAACCTTTTGAAACCTTGTTAATAAGTTATGGTTGAATCTCTTAGTGGTAAGCAAGTAATAGAGGTGGGCCTCGCGCGCACGAGGCAAAATTGGCCCACGTTGGGATTTGGGGGGTCTGGTCCGGAAACCCATTAACCGGGCATGCGCACGTGCGATACGCGCGCAGGGGGGTGCAAATCCACCGGTTTGGGCCTCGCGTGTGTGCAGGGGTTGGGCTTCGTTTTGCTCTTTTTCCTTTTGCATTCAGCCCACGTGTATGCATAGAGACTGGTGTTGACTCACGCGGGTTCCCTGCTTGTCTCCTTCTGTTTCTTGTTTCCCGTTTGATATTAGAGAGAGAGAGAGGGACGAAACTGTAGACTACATTGAAAATCTCCCTCTCCTACACATCTTCTTCTTCCTCTCGTATTGTCTTCCTACACACCGGAGGGATACTCAAAGTTGTTCACCGGAGCTCTTCATTGGAGTGCATCCTTGACGAGCTAGATCGTTGTACCCTGGAGAGATATCGTCTACAGAACCTGTGTGCACCCGGATTAGTTCCGAGATGGGGCAAATCTTCTCTTAAGGGCAGTGTTTACACGCCTCGATCTTCTTACTGTTATCATGCTAGATTTACACTAGTTGTCTAACACAATTAGTTGGCAAATCAATTGGTTCTTGCAGGTCTTCTACTTAAAGAATTCAAAATTGAATTACAGTTATGCACTATCCTGGCAGCAAATGTGCCAACGTTTTCTCCTCATCAGTAACCTCTCCCACCGGAGATATCAAATAAAATTTTTCTGGCACGTTTTTCCTTGCCGCATAGATCTATTATAGCCCCAGCTTTAAATTTGATCATTTAATAACCAAACCTGCAACAATCATAAACTTATATGTTGACCCTTTCACCTTTAGTCTGTAACATTTTTTTAAGGTTTTTCCTGAAATTAATCCACCTTCAATGTCAATGAATCCACCAAGTTTATTCGTCTACAGTCACATTCCTCATCTCCGTTTATATATTTGTTATGGTCCTAGTGATACCACAAGAACCGACCTTCCATTAGGATCCTCTCGCAACCATTCCCATTCCTAAACACCTTCTACTTCAAATGAATGCCATATTTATATTATCTTATTCGAGAATGGCCTAGATTTCATGCCTAGTTTTTGTTGTATCAAAATTACCACCATCTTCAAACCTAGATGATCCCTATAAATGAAACAAAATACAATTTTTTCCTTTAGACTCCGCATAAATAGGTTGTCTAGTGCCCGAGAATCTTTTCTCTACAAAGCTTTATGCATTTTTTTTTTCTACCCCACAACCGCGAAGAAGATAAATTATACATCCAATTTTGTTATCCCTTGATGCGATGCAAATACATTAGCTTCTTGCTTTAACCCCCTTAAAAAGCGAACTGTCTCCCTCCCTCCCGCTCATTCCATTTTTTCCCCATCCTTTGTCAACACATCTAGAAGCCATCACCTGACTGAATGCCAACCAAGTCACAACAAATTCGTGTCCTCTTTCCATTACCTTAATCACCTCCATGTTCCCAAGCACCTCAATCTTGGCCGAACTAAGGATTTTTTTCTCAATCACAATCGACGAAAATTGTATTGGACCTTTTATTATTTACCAATCAGAATTGTGGGCCATTTGTTTGTCTGCTTGTTACAAAAAAACTCTTTGGTCCAAATATCATTTTCCGTTACTTTAGTAGTAAAAACCAAAATCAAGCCCATTCAACCCAAGGAAAATCTAGAAGACTAGCCTTAAAATGATAACATCCAGGCCCAAAGTCAATCCCACTCGGACAAGGAAATAGGTACAAAAATGAGGCCCATAAATATCTTGTGTGGCCCGTTGGGCCTACCAACTTATTTTAAGTTTTTTCCCCAAATCACGTCACCAATGGATTTTAAAGAGTTTTTCTTTCTTCTTTTCCAAATGATGCGATTATTGCTCAGTTACAAGTATAAATAAAGATGCAAGAGAGAATAATTGATACCAATCGGAGCATATAAAGAAGCATATTGTCTTGAATCGAGGCATCTAAAGCATCATTAATGACACAAAGAACTTGCAAATGTTCATTTTTCTGCAAAGTCCTTCGAAGATAATTACACGTGACAAATTAATGGCATTGGTATTAAGTTTGTCCCATTTAATCTGGTGATAAATATAGATACGCTATTGATGCCGGTTTATCTGTGCTCGTTGGTGGCACCTTTCTTACGTTCGTTACTGGTGACGATGTTCTCAACGGTTTCTTTACGCTTCTCACAAGCTTATTACAATGTGTATCTACTCCTTACTGTAACTTTGGCATCAATAAACCCATTAAAAAAAAAACTCATGGCAATACCACAAATCATGAGGTTTGATCCCATAATTCAGGACGGACACTAACCAACTGTGCTTATAAAGAGTATCCAAACATTTTTCATTTAGAAATTATTTTTGGACCGATGATTTTACAAAAATGATGCCAGACGCTTATGTGGCAAGGCGGGACGCACCACTTTTCTCATCACAAAAGTATTTTGAAGGGATTTTTGGACCGATGCTTTTACACAACCCATGCCAGACGCTTATATGACATGGTGGGACTACCACTTTTCTCTCCCAAAAGTGTTTTGAGGGGGGTTTCCAACTTATGTGGCAATGGGACCCACCATGCCACATAAGTGTGGAGCATCCGTTTTGTAAAACGGTCGGTCCAAATAGCAGCACTGTTTCAACTTACATAGCAGTGGGACACTCTATGCCACATAAACATCGCGCACAACTTTTGTACCTTGGTCGGTCCAAATAATTTTTAATTTTTAGTTTGTAATTTAATAGTTTTATTTTTTTAAAACACTTTTTAATTTTGTTTAACGAAGAGTTTCTGAATGACGTGTGTGGGACGCCGGAGACACACCCAAGCTAGGCGTACACTCACACCCTACTCGATATAAATTTCATAAAAATGTCGCGCACGTTGTCCCGCGCAAATTCGAAGCTCTCTCTTTTTCTCTCTTCCGACTAATGTTTCGCGCAAGCCGAGAACGGTGTAAGGTAAGTTTCCTTATCATTTCGTTGCTTGATAATATGGAATCTGTGTCTGAACTTCGAATCCCCAAATCTTCAAATGAAGCTACTTTTTTAGGTTTTCACTATGCCCTTATTTTCATATTGTGATGATTTGTTATGGGCTTTCATTTTTTCATTTATGGGGTTTACTGTTCCTTCATTTTCATTTCTTGTTTCGGATATTTTACTAAGAAGTATGAACCTTAATTTCATAGTTAAGGGTTAGAAATTCTTTCATGACTTGATATTACAGGGATTTGTTAATGGGTCTATAGTGAAAATGATCTCCTCGCATCCAAACCAAAGAATCAGTCGATTCTGATACTTTATAACCCGATTAAATGTGCAATACAAGTTTAAGCATTCTGGGTCATCTTATTTTGCTATAAACTTTGTGCCAGAACTTGGTAAGTGATATTGGCTTAGAAATGTTTGATGTTTTGTGAGGATGATCCCTAAGTTCATTTCCATGTGGGTGCTACTTTTGCATGTAGGAAAATGCATGAAAAACCTGTGTATCAACATTTTGATAATTTGTTTTCGGTTCGCTAATATTAGCATTTCGTGTTTCATGTAAAACTGATATTTTCATTGTCACCACCACCAGCATCATCATGTTAGGTTAGGGCATAAACAACGGGGTTCTGTTCAAAATGTACAAGTCTGGTTTGCTCCTTAAAGCTATTGATACAGTTGCCTCTAAATTGGGTTCATAAGATGCTTCCTTTTTTTTTTTCCTACTTTTCTTGAATATGTAAAAAAGAAGAAGACCAGGGTGCTACCATATCTCATTCATCAATGTGGTCCGTAGTCTAGTTACCGTTAATAGAGTTTGTTGAGGTTAAAGATTTCGTAACATAATTGTTCAGATCAAGTGTAAGTGTTTAATTTTTATAAGTGGAATCGGTCTTTATGCCATGCTGTAGAAGAAATGCTAAAACACAAAAGTACCTGTTTCCATCTTAACAGTGTCAATTGAGGGTTCTGGGGAAATTCTGATGATCAAGGAACAGAACAGGAGCTTTGAATTTAATAAGAATTCTTTCAGATGGTTAAAAGGAGTAATACATGAACTAAACCAAATATCGGAGTTACCATGAGTAACTCTATTTTCTGTTCAAATACCTCTAGTATCCTTGTAACTTTCTGACTTGTTACTAATGGGGGATTTTTGTTTTGCAGGTTTTTGTATTTGAATGCGGTTTCAACTAGGAGCCCATTTTTGCCATAATGCCATCATGTTAACCAATGACTACAGGAAAGTTTTCTAGGCAAGAGTAAGTATTGCATGGTGTTGGCTTCTTTTTAAAGTATTTATGTCTTTGTTGTTTTTGTTTATGGGACTATTTCATTTTTTCTCTTGGTGGCCAAACAGTGGAAGCAATTTGAGTAAAGATTCTAAATCTTCTGAAAAATGCCCTAAGTTCAATTGGTCGCAACATGCCAGTGCACATGAAGGTTTCTCATGTCAAAATAAGTTTCTGAGCTCAAATTTCCTTTTCTCCTTACCAACACAAAAACTTGGTTCTGAAGGAACCCCTGGTGCAAGGTATGCATTGAGATGCCATGTGATATGTGTTTGAGTGGTCATGTGATATTTGTTTCTCATATAGTTCCTCATATCTGTTAATAGGTCAATGGCTTGTGCAATTGTAAATCCTCAAAGGCTGCAAAATCCACATATTAAAAAGGTAAGCTATCTATTATTTCACAACAGACGTGCGATTTTGGTTCTACTGGTAACTTTGTCATTGCGGGTTATGTCATTCTCCATCCTATAATCTCTTTACCATTAGCACTAAACTTTGTTGTATATTATTTTTACCAGCTTGGCGTTTCTCAAAATTGAAAACAAAACAAGTCATGATCTGAAAAGTTCAGATATCTTCTGTTTCAAAACTGTTCATGCATATTCATGGTTGATGCTTTCTTTTTTGATTGAATATTGTGCATGAAGGATAGGCATGGCACTGTTGGTTTTAATGTTTCCATGATTAGCTAAAGGGAATCTTTTTGGCAGGCTTGGCAAACTCTTTCTAGCCTTCAGGTGACATGCAGAAACTATTTAAAACCTGGAATAACATCACCTGTAGTTCAGAGTACTGGTGCAGACAACTTACCATCCAGGAATTTAGACTCTTCTCAAGATACCAGAAAAGAAACTACTGTATGGAGCTCATCTGATATGTCTCGAAAATCTTCTGATAATTCAAGGCATGAAGAGTTGCGAAGGCATCAAAACTCCATTGATTCCAATCCCAGGGTTTGTGAATCTGTAAATCACAGCAGTAATTCTTTGCCAGAAAGAAGGATGTATGCTGCAGAAGCTGACAGAGGTGCAAACTTGGGGTTGTCAAATGGGAGAGAAGAATCAATGCTGTACAATTCTCCAGCACCTGTTGGTAATGGATCTTTTAATAATTGTACAATGGGTACTAACCAAAAGAATGGGTTTGGGGGAAATTTTGCTGATGATCTAGATGATGATGACATCCTTAAGGTAACATGTGTTTTAAAGTATTTTATGGTCATATACTCTGGTGTAAGTAGTAGTAAATTGTGATTGCAAAATGTTATGTTCCTACCCTTCATTTTTTGGTTTCAGAATCTTGATGTGGACCAAATTGTTCTGGAACACTTCCAATCAACTTGCACACCTCAATCATCAATGCCTAGGCTCTCTCCTTTCACTCCAGTTATAAATAAAGATAGTTGTACAAGTCCTGATGAAGCATGTTTGCTGCCAGAATTATCTGCAAAGTGCAATCATGGGTTTAAGGTATATTTTTAGTGTACTGATCCAACTTTCACGATCTCAAGTTTCTCTCTTCTTGATATTAACTTATTACTAAAATTGGTCCAGGTAGCACTTTGCCCAGAAGCTGCAACTCATTTGCAGGAGAAGAAGGATATGCTAATTGCCATATCGAACGAGCTTCTTGACAATGTGAATGACCTAAGTCCACTGCAGATAGAGAAACTTCGCCAGGATAGGTTAGTCCCTTGTTCATGTACATATTGTTCCCCGGCTATTATTTCCTTTTACACTCTTTTAAACTGTCGCATTTCTGATCTTATGTGTTTATTGATAGCCAGGTTGCAGTTGAATAAGCAAATTCAGCAGCTTGAGAAATATCTTCACTCTTCGTCAGTGAATGAAGAAAGACAAAAGTCACATTTTTTAGCATCCACCACTGCATCTAGGGGTTTTCAGTCTGAAGCTCCTCCAGTGGGAACATTCAAGATTGATCCTCTGAGATTTGATGCCCAAGTTCATATACATACTGAACCGAATAGCTATAACAATGGGGTCCCATCATCTGTATCATTCTCTTCTGTTGATAGGTTTGTCACACCAGGTCCTGTTGAAAGGGAAGCATACAGTCCAAAGTTGGTTGATGTTAATTACACTGAAGGATCACATGATAAGAGATGGAGTAGTGGTGACTTCCCATGGACCAAAAAGCTGGAGGTTGTTATGTACACTACTTAAGCTGAATCCTCTAAGATAGACATTTTTATCATTTTTTGTTTTTTAAAACTTTTCTCCAGAAAAACACACCAAAATATATCATATCAATCGAGTAGGGCATAGTAGATCAATAATTCTCTTTTTTTGTTCTTTTCGATATCCCAGTTTGTCCTTGGATTCATATGGAAACTGATCGGCTCCATCTGATTATTTATAAAACTTTAAAAATTGATATTTTAGATTTCCTATAATACCTTCATAATATGTTTCTTTTTGACTAACAATGAGGTAGACCAATGTATTTTAGCATTTCCAGAGGGCAGCAATTACTTGAACATTCCACACAGTTCACATGCATTAGCAAGGCTATATTATGCCCTTTGGCCATAATTATATACATGATACAGCTCTTCTAATGTTTAGTACTTTGTTCAGGCCAATAACAGGAAAGTATTTGGGAATCATTCGTTCCGTCCCAATCAAAGAGAGGTGATTAATGCTACAATGAGTGGTTTTGATGTTTTTGTTTTGATGCCAACTGGAGGTGGAAAGAGCCTGACGTACCAGGTATGAACATCATCATGCCTTTTTTTTTTTTTTCCTCTCTCCTCCTTTGGTTTTGTGTATTCGCCTGTTTCATTAAATATAATAATGTTCATTCTGTTAATTTCTAAGGATTTTATAGTTGATTGACCATTTTCCTGGAGTCTGATGTAACTGGATGCGTCAATTGCGCAGCTTTAACATGGCATATATACGCCATCTTACTCTTAATAATTGAATAATGTTACATGTCTATTACACCCAATTTGAAGTATGTGGACAATTGCTAGAGTCTCAATTTCTATTAGCTTATTGGTTCTGGTATATGGAAGGTCAAACAATGTCAGCTAGTAATGTTGTCTTTGCTGCTATAGCTCTGCCACAGCTAGTATCAATTGTCTGAGAGGCATGCCACGTGTGAAGCTCGCTTGACTTAGTATTCAGTTTTGCCACACTTGGTTACCGAGTATATGCTTTGCAAAGCAAGTGGATGATGGAAGTATCTGAGTTTTCACTAGGTTAATGGGTTTTGCAGGTGGCCTTCAGTTTGATGACAAATAAACTATCTATGACTAACACTGAACAAACCAGGAACTTTAATTTTTCAAAATTTCATTTTTGTTTTTCTTCCCTCTGTTGTTTTTGAGCTTTCTCTTTTCCCCAAAAGAATTATATGGTATAACCCATTGTTTCCTTACATAAACTCCATCATGTTATCTGCAGCTTCCTGCTCTTATATGTCAAGGAATAACCTTGGTGATTTCGCCTCTTGTCTCACTCATTCAAGATCAAATTATGCATTTGTTGCAGGTATTTTTTGTTATTTTAGTTTCTCTTGTTAATTTGATGAATTTATTTTCTTCCTCCTTGTCCTTTTAAATATTTAGTTCAATATTTGTCTCTGACTTATTCAATGTAGGCAAATATCCCTGCTGCTTATTTGAGCGCCAATATGGAGTGGACTGAACAGCAGGAGATCTTTAGAGAACTGAATTCTGGTTGCTGTAAATACAAGTTGTTATATGTCACACCAGAGAAAGTTGCTAAGTGAGTGTGGTTTACTTCAATCTAGGTTTTTAGTCAACTTTTTTTTCATAGCTAAGGCCTTTTCTCAGAACCGAAGGTGAAATGGAAACGGACAACTGAAGGCAGAAAGTTGGGCCAAGTGCTGCCATCTTGCCAGCTTCATGGAAATAAGGCAGAGTAGTATTTTTATTTTGAAGGGTTAGATATAGATTGCTCCCAAAAGAAGGTCGTCAATATTTAAGTAAACCTTATAACCTCTCATATTCAAATAAAAAATATGTATCATTCTGAAATTTAACACAAACTGATTGGAACCTTTCAAATGAAGAGCTTTTATGGCTCAAAAGAGGTAGTTGTTTTAGGAGTTTCTAGGGTAGTCTATAGTTTGTAGGAAACATTGCAACATGAAACAGTTCTGACTCCTTTGTTTTCCATTTATTTTGGGTGTCCTTGCTTTGTTTACAGTACTGAAATAGGATCAACAAGGCAACAATAAATCATTTACGTTTCAGTTCAGGTATTGGGTACTCGATTACCCATTAACTCCCTTAATTTAGCAAGAAACGATGTCTAAACTAAATTGTAATCTTTTGTTAAGAATAAGATTCTAAATGAGCTGTATAAGTGTGTATCCGGAAGATTCAACTAATTTACTGTAGTTTTCAGAAACTGATTCTCTTTTAGCTTCAGGGTTTTATTCGGTGCCAAGCACCTTAGAATCTGATAGCGCTCTTCATTTTGATATGACATTGATTTGAGTGCAGGAGTGATGTTTTGTTAAGACAATTGGAAAGTTTGAATGCTCGTCAAGCACTTTCAAGGATTGTTGTAGATGAAGCTCATTGTGTAAGCCAATGGGGACATGATTTTAGACCGGATTATCAGGTTTGACTTTCCAAGTCTTTTCAGTTTCATGCTCTAGAGGTATTTTTTCCTGTTTCTGATAGTCAACGTGTGACTTTTTTCCTTTCCAGGGTCTTGGTATTTTGAAGCAAAAGTTCCCAAATATTCCAGTGTTGGCTTTAACTGCTACTGCAACAGCCAGTGTGAAGGAAGATGTTGTGCAAGCTCTAGGTCTTGTGAATTGCATTGTATTTAGACAAAGTTTCAATCGTCCGAATTTGTGGTAAGTGTTGAATTAGATGCTTTCCTGTTACGAAGTTTGAAAAGGCTCACTAATTGTGAGTTGCAGGTACTCCATAATCCCTAAGACAAAGAAATGTTTGGAGGACATCGACAAATTCATTAAGGAAAACCATTTTGATGAATGTGGCATTATTTATTGTCTTTCAAGACTGGACTGTGAGAAAGTAGCTGAAAAGTTACAGGTTCGTCTCTTTTCATTAACAATTTATTTGCTATTCAAGAGACTGTATTGTGCCAAAGGTTTAGATTATTTTAAAAGATGTGATAGAAATGAATTAAGAGTTGGTTGAAATCCCTCGTCTATTCATCTATGTCGATGTATTGTTGATTCAATTGTCAATCATTATCAAAATTTTGCTGTAGTCATCTAGAAAACAATAACATGGATTGCAAACATGGTTTCTAATTTTTGTCAATACACAAAATGTGATTCATATTGTTTTGGACTTCAAGTATCCATATAGATCGAATTCTACCCCAGTATGAGAGGTTACAATTCCTTAATACAATGTTAAATCCATAAGCGGAGCAGAAAAGCAATCTGCAAGAGGGGAAGAATCTGTCCCTCCTCCTGTCCTCCACATAAGCTTGTATTGTGAGCAGAGTTCATCAGCATGCTCATAGTCCGTGCTTTATAAAGGCAATGAAACCTAGGAGTAAATCTTGAGCAAGTTTAGAATCAATTGAAATACAGGCATTTCCGAGGAGAATAACAACATAGTGATAAATTTAAGTTTGAGGATGTGACTTCTGTAATTTAATTTAATCATATCATATTTTCATTAAAACTACTAGTCTGTATGGAGAATTGCATTTTCCAATTTTTGAGTTTACAGTGAAAGGCTGTTGTATTGTTCAGGAATGTGGTCATAAAGCATCATTTTACCATGGTAGCATGGATCCTCAACAACGAGCATTTGTTCAAAAGCAGTGGAGCAAGGATGAGATCAATATAATATGTGCAACAGTAGCATTTGGAATGGGTAAAATCGACTTTTGTGCTAATTTGTTCTGCGGCGGCTAATATGTATCGTATATTGACCTTTAGATTTCAGGTATCAATAAACCTGATGTCCGGTTTGTCATCCACCATTCTCTTCCAAAATCAATTGAAGGTTACCATCAGGTCATTTTTTACACCTTAAACATTAAAGATGACACAGGATTTGTCTATAATAGGCAAGATTGAAGTTTTACTAGTTTTAACTTGTAAGCTTATTGTACCTTCTCCATTTCCCAGGAGTGCGGCCGTGCTGGTAGAGATGGTCAACGATCATCTTGCGTGTTGTATTACAGCTATAGTGATTATGTAAGTTGTGCACGAAATATATTCAACTCAAAGTCTTAGGTGTAGAGAAATTTGGACTTTGATCATAAACTTGTACTTAACATTCTGGGTTGGATCATTGTTATTACTTATTAGTAATTCATATTATGTTTCTTCTTTGTGCAGATACGTGTAAAGCATATGATTAGCCAAGGGGTTATAGAGCAAAGTCCCTTTGCATCTGGATCTAGACGCACTTCTCTGGCAAACCCAGAGAGGATATTAGAAACAAATATTGAGAATCTTTTGCGAATCGTATACTTCCTAAAAGCTGATCTTCTTCTTGTTTGTTCTTACATTACTGAATAAATATTTACAGAAACGCACCTTTTAAATGTTAACAGGTTAGCTATTGTGAAAATGATGTTGATTGTCGGCGCCTCCTACAACTTGTTCATTTTGGGGAAAAATTCGATCCTGCAAATTGTGGGAAAACTTGTGACAATTGTTCCAAGACTTTAGGTCATATTGACAAGGATGTAACTGATGTAGCAAATCAATTGGTTAGGAATAAATTCTTTAATGATCTGTTACAATTGCATTTCATTATTTCTATTGAGCTTTACAGTGGTTTAACTCTTTCAAGTAATCAAGTTAACTTTTTTTTTTACATGGCGCTCAGGTTGAATTAGTTAAGTCAACAGGACAACAGCATTCATCATCTCATATCCTGGAAGTCTTCAGGGGTTCCATGAGCCAAATTGTAGGTCTATGTGATAAGAAATTTTACTAATGTGTTTATTTTCCTCCATATCATCAACCTCGGTGACCTTTGCTACTGAAAAACTTAGGTTAAGAGGTACCGACACGACAATTTGAGGCTTCATGGAGCTGGGAAACATCTTGGAAAGGGTGAAGCTTCACGAATATTGCGCCATCTTGTTATTGAGGATTTTCTTGTGGAGGAAGTTAAGAAAAGTGATATTTATGGATCCGTATCATCAGTGCTGAAGGTACCCAGAGTCATTTTGTTTGATTTTTGCACATGAAATGTTCAGGTCTTGAAATACTTTCTTTCCTGCTATAATTATTTACAGTCCTAATCTTGTTCTTTAGGTAAATGAATCTAAGGTCTACAATCTTTACTTTGGTGGGCAGAAAGTTATTTTAAGGTGCAAATCGTTACTCTTTTCTTGTTGTTTCATTTTTTTTGGCTGTGGCTGTTCCTTTCTCAAACCTGGGAGTTATGTTCTTGTTTATTTGTTTCTCCTTATTTTTATGGAGTTTGTGAACCCATACATTGCACAAACTGAGACTTCAACTCGAGTTAACTTCATTGTCAATATATTCACAAGCTGTCATGCAAGGATGAAGTGAATAATGATGCATGTGTGTTTCTGTTTATATAAACTGCCAGTAGTTTCTTAAGTTTCGAAGTGGCATTACTTACCTAGGTCTTAATTTGAATCTTAATTGGAAAATATAGATTCTAGAGACAGATCTTAGTCAATTCACACTCAGTGAATAGGATTTTGGTGATGACAATAGTCAAAGATACCCTCCTTTCAATTAATGGCCTATTTTTTTTTTTTTTTTTTTTTTCTCATCTTCTTTTTTGGTTTTCCTTTCAGTTTTTTTATTTATTTCTCGCGCAAATCAATGTCTGCCAACGCAGATGCTATTGTTGAGAATAGTCCCATATGGGAAGATAAAAGCCTTGCAACCCAAATATATAAAGATCTTGGGCCACTCCACTCATTGCCAATTGGTTTTGAGTTGGATGCCCACAAACTTAATAGCTATGTTATCATCAGCCTAAGCTTCTGATTGTTGTATTTTCCTTGAGGTATGGTTATGTTAACTGTTTGTAGTAATAAAAATGCTTACCCATTGGCAAGAAAGTCAACTAAAGACCCTCAAGTCATAGAAAACTGCAAGCTTAGCTTTGCACTTGGCTTAGTTGAATTCTGTGACATTCAACTTATCTAGCAAAAGCAGGGTGGCCCAAATCCTGCACATTTGCTGCACCAAAATGCTTACCTATCTGTTGATTTTGCTATCTGATCTACCTATTAGGTTCCCTGCATCCTCAAAAACAGCTAAACCGGTTTCGGTGAAAGGCCCACTTACTTCAGGAAAGATGAGCTCCCCACAATATGGATCTCCTGGGCAACCTCAAAATGAAGTTGACTTGGTAATTAACTGTCTCTGTGATATCTTTTTGCCTTGCTATTCTTTACGAGTTACAACGTTCTGAATCATGAGCCAAATCCCTGTTTTTAAAGACACAAAAAGGTTCCTAAAGCATTACGATACTTCTGTAAGCATAAAAATGATGATTTTTCTTTGGTTGCAGACTATTTCTGGCAAACTTTATTCTGCTTTGAGAAAGCTTCGAACTGTTCTTTTGAAAGAAGCTGGTGAAGGCGTTAATGCATACCACATATTTGGGTATGCTCTATTTTTTTTCTTAGCCTAGTTTTCCCCACAGATTCTCTTTCCTGATCCAATGGACAGATCCAAGTCGTGACATATATCTCTCTCTCTCTCTCTCATCCACTACAGGAATGCTACATTACATCACATCAGCAAGAGAATTCCCCAAACAAAAGAAGAGCTTCTTGAAGTCAATGGCATCGGCAAGTAAGATTTATACAGGTTGATGTTATGACTTATGAATGCTATTGTCAAACTCTATGTTGACTAAATTCACTTGATTCAGAGCAAAGATAACCAAATACGGAGATCGGGTACTTGAAACGATTGAAACTACAATTAAGGAGTTCTATAATACTGACAAGAATAGCAGCGGCGGTAGTGATAGTACTGAAGCAACAAAGAGGAGGAGAAATTTGACAGGGACATCTAATTCAGATTTTAAAGAGGATGATGACTTCACTGATAGTACCGGCTCACTGAAGAAAAGGGCAACAGAGGAGGGCCTACGTAGAAGTGCTGAAGATTCTAGTGCATCAAAATATGAGCAATGTATAGATATTGATCTAGATTGGGAAGATCCCAACAATGACATAGGCAATAATGGCTCATACTCCAAGGGTGAACAGAATTCTGGAGGCAGAGTATTACCTTCATGGTCGAAACCAGGAAACACGCCTTATAGTCAAGGTCGTAATTTGTTCCAGGAGTTCTCCTTCAAGGGTTAGATATGTTTTCATCGTAAATGTATTTAGTCATGGCAGCCTTGTACAATATAATTCCACATTGCAATTTCAAAAGCTAAATTTGTTTCAGTGTACAGTTTTATAAAGCATCACCCCATATTCAATGTGGAAAACGTCTTTGTTCGAGTTCTTTTGAAACCGATTTTCAAGCTGTACTCCGAGAAGGAAAGCAAGGACTTCTGCCTTGATTGCAGAAAAACATTCAGATACAATCGTTGAGCATGCAAGAAAGTAACCATTTGAGTTTCTGGCAACTGCAGCAGAAGCAGCACATTTAGGCATGGTAAAATCTCCATCAACATTTAATAGAATCTGGTTCAGGAGGAGACCAAGACTTATGAGTATTGTCTTGCACCTCATTATGAATGGAACTCTGTTCAGGGATTGGATCGGAGTAATCATTTTTAAGATTTGAAGCTGCAATTTATGAAATTCTGGTTGAACTTTATCAAATATTATGCCATTTCGAGCCTTCCACAGTACCCATAGGATAAATGCACCATAACGAAATCTATCTAAACCTCTCGGGTCGATCAGCCATGTAGAAATAAGAGCAGACACTCAGATTTCCATCTTCAATTCTCAAACTCATTTGTGAAGCAAACCATAGAGCGGTGCAAAATTGCAGTGTAGGAACAAGTGATCTGATGTTTCTTCAGCACAATAACAGAAAGGGCATTCCACTTCAATGTTAGGCACAAATCTTAGTATATTGATGCTAGAGTCAGTTTTTATGGTACCAAGTGAAAATTGTTCCAGAGTAGTGTGCTAGGGTTTCTTCAGCAAGCAGTAATGTCTAACAGAATCAAATCAAGAAATGGTTTCAGATGGATAAATGGAAGGTGAGCACTTAAATCCCACTCAAAAAGTTTCTGGTCATACAAGAATTGGATGTATGTGTACATATGTTTAATGAAACTGATATTTCAGCCCATCCTTTTACTAATTCAGCCCACCTTTCCAGTTGGTTTTGAAGCCTAGTAATAAAGAATAGCTTGTTAGTTCCGTACTCTGTAGAGCTGTTAGCACAATCAATGAGTAGCTTGTCTAGTTTATAGAATCAACCAACAAGTCATTTTGTGAAATTTGTATTTCTTGTGTCCCATGTATGTGAGTACTTTTGGGTCCATTAGAGTCACCTTGAAGTCTTTTCTTTTTTCCTTACACCTAATTAACACCAACTGAAAATTATGTTTGAATACTGAAATTGGTGGAACCGCAGTAACAAAGTGGTGGAGCGCGATTTTTTGGAACCGTGGATTGGAGACAATTCCGCTCTCAAACTGGGGATCCGCGATTTAGGAGTGAGATCGCCCCACATCTAACAATTCGGATTACTTTCCTAGTTACTTTCAACAAACTTTTAATGGGTTAAAAGAAAGAATTTCACTATTAACTTTTTTAATAAAATTGAGAAACACAACCTCAATATGCATCACCCAAAATTCCAACTAGGTTGGCATTTCTAAGAGGACATCTCATCGGCTCCACTTCCAAAATATTATAAAATAAAGAAAGAAAAGTACAAGAGACTAGGGGGACATATTAGCCAAAAAAAAAAAAAATTTAAATTTTAAACTTTCTAAACTAAATTTCAACCAATTTTTTAAGAGGTTAAGGTTGTGTTTGATAGCATTGGAATTTCATGAAAATGGGTTAGTTCCGCAGAAATAATACAAATTTCGCCGTTTGTTTACATTTTTAATTCTACGGAAATGGGGGTCCAGTTACTTAAAAACGTGGCTAATAGTTAGTTTTTAATGTAATTCTATAGAATATGCTTCCTTGACCCCCAAGGAATTAATTCCGCGGAAGTGGTGAAAATGAATCTATTTCCACGGAACACATTTCCTTACTATCAAACACAGCCTAAGAGTTTAGAAAAAAAATGTTTTCCTACGAGGAGATCATTTCCATAAAAACGGAAAAAATAAAATAAATCAAAACAACCCTCTGAATTATATCGATGTGCTCATATCAAAATTACTAGTGTGACGCCCACAAAAAATGTTACTTGTCTATTAAATTTATTAAAATAGAATTGTTCATTCTTGAAAGCTGAGTGTAATTGATCATGTAAAAGACAAGGAAAATCACATCCACATTTATGTGTTGAACTCTTATCAAAAAAACATTTATGTTTCGAAATACTAATATATACACATATTTTCCTTTATCTTTTAAGGAACTTCCAAACAGTATTAAGTTTTTTTTTGAGCATTTGACTAATTGTACATTGAAACCCTAGTTACAATAAATTTCGTTATCTTTATTTAGCCATTTATTGATCAGAAAACGGCAATACATCTTATTCCACCCTTGGTCATTATTCATTAGGTCTTAGAGTCATAATTCTCATCCATAAGTTCAATGTTTTAAAGTTTGTTTGGAATGTTGATTTTTCATGCGTGTAAATGAAATACGAGCATATTTTGAAAAAGCTACCGTAATTTTCACACAAATTTTTACTAAAGCCAAACAATTTGTATTGTCTGCCGTTTCATATAGCTAATAATAATACAAAATAGTTTATCGGTTATATAAAGTTGACAACACAATTAATATAAAATAGTTTGGTGGTTTCATACAACGACATATCATTTTGTGAAATTTATACATCTAAGTAATGGACGAATAATTCGGTAAAAAGTTGTGTGGCTTTAGTAAAAAATTGTGTGACAATATCAATAGCCTTTTTCAAAACTTTTTTTTTTTTTTGTTCAGATTTTTTTTCAAAACTACTTGTTATGGTACATACCCACTTTCCTTAGTATATACTGTTGGAAACTTGGCTTGATTAAGTGGGACCCACTAATTTTTTGTGTGAGTTATAATAGTTTCCGAGTGAATGAGAAAAACCTTTTAATCCCGAAGAGTCCCATGTGGATTGAATTAGTATGTTGGTGTCGTTTCTTATTTGAATAGGTGTCTTTTAGGTTCTTACACCTTTTGTCCTAATTTGTGTCTCTTCCTAAGAGTCGTGTCATCATCTATAAATAGAGTTTTTGTTCCAGTGTTTTAAATATATAAAAACATTCTAAGTGTGTACGTCTGTTTTCAAGAGAGAATATTTTAGTGTGATTCTTGTGTTTCCTTTCTTAAAGTGCTTTATCGAAGGATTTTGATCGTTGTACCTGGGAGACTAATCGCCATTTGATTCCGTAAGCACCAGTAGCGCGGCGAATATTGTCTTAAGGACATTGAATTCAATTCAAGCCTCGATCTTCTTTGCCTTTTATTTTATTTATTTTTTAACGTTTGAGATTTTGCAGATTCAAGTTAGAGATTTTGATACAGTGGGAACTACAATCTTAAGACAATATTCACTCGTTTCTCACTGTTATCTATCTCTTAGATTTGTTTTATCCTTACAAAACTCTTTTTTTTTTCTTCCTTCTCGTTCTGGTATTCTATTTATTTGAAATAGGATACGGCTCTGTAATTTTATATTTACAGAAATGTGTTATACTGTTAAGTATTTCAATCGGAATAGGATACTTAATAATAATATGATATTATTAAGTATTTAAGTTGATATAGAATTCTGATACTTAAATAATATTAATACCTTTTGTAAGTAACGTTACTAATTAAAAAAGGTGTTATAAGTAATCTGTTACTAATTAAATACCTTTTATAAGTAATTGTTACTATTTAAATAACGTATAAATATTAGTAAGTAACGAATTCTTATAGTATTCTAATTAATTTGTTATTAGAGTAATATTGTAATTAATAGTATAAGTAACGAATATTAGTATTTGTTATTAAAATACTATTAAGTATAAGTAACAAATTCTAAATAGAGTAATACTAACAGTATACTATTTTAATGTTACTTTAAAATAGAATAATACTAACAGAATTACTAAAAGGGATTAAGTAACGTTATTTTTTTTTGTGTGAATTGTTAAGTAACGTATATTAATTAGTACATATTAAATATACTAATTAAATAACGTATACAAATTCAGTCTTGGACTACTTAATTATATATTTTATTTAAGTAACGTGTACAATTGGTAAGTTGTATACTGATTCGGTTTTCTGTTTTGTTGTACAGAAACTATGGCATCCACAATGCAAACTTCTGTTCCTCCTACCAATGTGGGTCCGGGTGAAAAACCGGAAAAATTCAACGGCTTTGAATTCAAGAGGTGGCAACAAAAAATGTTGTTTTATCTCACTACTCTTAATTTAGCAAGGTTCTTATATGAAGATTGCCCAAAACTTAATGATGATCAAACTGACAGACAATCTGTGGCTGCAGTTGAGGCAAGGAAACATGCTGATTTTTTGTGTAAGAACTATATCCTCAATGGACTAGAAAATTCTCTCTACAATATTTATAGTCCAATGAAATCTGCAAAAGAATTATGGGAGTCTCTTGACAAGAAATACAAATCTGAAGATGCCGGAATGAAGAAATTCATTGTTGGTAGATTTCTTGATTTTAAAATGGTCATTTCCAAAACTGTAATGAATCAAGTTCTCGAATTTCAATCAATATTACATGAGCTTAAGGCCGAGAAAATGGTAATTAGTGAATCCTTCCAAGTGGCTGCTTTAATAGAAAAGTTACCACCAACTTGGAAAGACTTCAAGAATTACCTTAAACATAAACGTAAGGAAATGGACCTTGAAGACTTGATTCTAAAATTAAGAGTTGAAGAAGACAGCCGTGTCGCTGAAGAGAAGAATGAAAGTCAATCTTATCATTCAAAGGCTAACATAGTGGAAGAAGGGCAGAAAGTAAACAAGAAAAGAAAGCAGGTTGGAGGCCAGCGCAAACATCAAGGCACTTTCAAAAAATTCAAAGGAAAATGCTTTAACTGTGACAAACTTGGACATCGTGCTAAAGACTGTCGAAATCCAAAGAAAAAGTCAAATGAAGTTCATCTGACTGAAGAGGATAAGCTGGCGAAAGATGTAGCAGATATGAACTTGGCTGCAGTCGTATCTGAAGTTAATTTGGTTGGAAGTAATCCTAGAGAATGGTGGGTGGATACAGGAGCTACTCGTCATATCTGTTCAGAAAGGAAGATGTTCTCTACTTATCAAGATGTGAATGAAGAAGAGCAGCAGCTTTTTATGGGAAACTCTTCAACCTCAAAGGTAGCAGGACAAGGAAAAATCATTTTAAAAATGACGTCGGGTAAGGAGCTTACATTGAACAATGTACTGCATGTTCCGGATATTCGGAAGAATCTGATCTCTGGTTCGTTGTTAAGCAAGAACGGGTTTAAACTTGTATTTGTATCTGACAAGTTTGTTTTAAGCAAAAATGACATGTATGTGGGCAAGGGTTATCTGAACGATGGACTGTTCAAAATGAACGTCCTTACTGTAATACCACCTATCAATAAAGCCGGTTCTTTTGCTTATATAGTTGAGTTACCTGATATTTGGCATTGTAGGTTAGGACATGTTAATTATAAATCACTAAGAAAATTAATTAATATGGATCATCTACCCAAATTTAATATAGATTCCAATCAAAAATGTCAAATATGTGTGGAATCCAAATTATCGAAACCTCCTTTCCATTCTATAGAAAGAAGTACTATGCCTCTTGAATTAATTCACAGCGACATATGTGACTTCAAATCTTTACAAACTAGAAATGGAAAAAAGTATTTCATTACTTTTATTGATGACAGCACAAGGTATTGTCATGTGTACTTATTAAGAAGTAAAGATGAAGCAATTGAAGTTTTTAAACATTACAAAAATGAAGTTGAAAATCAACTTGGTGTAAAGATAAAAACTTTAAGGAGTGATAGGGGTGGTGAATACGAATCACCATTTGCTGAATTCTGTTCAGAACATGGAATTATTCATCAAACTACAGCCCCTTATACACCCCAGCAAAACGGTATTGCAGAACGTAAAAATCGTACTTTAAAAGAAATGATGAATGCACTTTTAATAAGTTCTGGTTTACCCCAGAATTTGTGGGGGGAAGCAGTTCTTACCGCAAACTATATTCTCAACAAAGTACCCCATAAGAAATTAGATAAGACTCCATATGAATTATGGAAAGGTCGTAAACCATCTTATAAATATCTAAAAGTGTGGGGGTGCCTAGCAAAAGTGGCAGTGCCTATTCCCAAAAGGGTAAAAATAGGACCTAAAACAGTTGACTGTATTTTTATTGGATATGCAGAAAATAGTAGTGCATATCGCTTCTTAGTGTATAAATCTGAAATTTCAGATATACATGTTAATACAGTAATTGAGTCACGTGATGTCTCATTTTTTGAGGACATATTTCCATATAAAGGTGGATTAGAATATATTCCTCCTAAAAGGACACATGATGATATGAAAAATAATCATCAAGAAGAGGTCGAAAAAGAAGATGAACCTAGGCGTAGTAAAAGAGCTAAAATATCTAAGTCTTTTGGACCAGACTTTCTAACTTTTTTGTTAGAAAGTGAACCTCAGACATTTACAGAAGCAATGTCTACACCAGAAGCTCCTCTTTGGAAAGAAGCTATAAATAGTGAAATTGAATCCATTATGCAAAATCACACTTGGGAGTTAGTAGATCTTCCTCCTGGAAGTAAACCATTAGGCTCCAAGTGGATTTTTAAGAGAAAAATAAAATCTGATGGATCAATAGATAAATACAAAGCAAGACTTGTGGTTAAAGGTTTTCATCAGAGAGAAGGTATCGATTATTTCGATACATATTCTCCAGTAACAAGAATAACATCAATTCGGATGTTAATTGCAATAGCAGCTTTGCATAATCTTGAAATACATCAAATGGATGTAAAAACTGCTTTCTTAAATGGAGAACTAGAAGAGGAAATCTATATGAATCAACCAGAAGGATTCATAGTCCCTGGAAAAGAAAATAAGGTTTGTAGACTTGTCAAATCTTTGTATGGATTAAAACAAGCACCTAAACAATGGCACCAAAAATTTGATGAAGTTATGATGTCAAATGGGTTTAAGATCAATGAGTGTGACAAATGCGTGTATGCTAAAACCACTCAAAAAGGATATGTAATTATATGTCTATATGTAGATGATATGTTAATTATCGGTAGTAACATTGAAATAATAAATGATACTAAGAAAATCTTAACTAGCAAATTTGACATGAAAGATTTAGGGATTGCAGATGTTATATTAGGAATAAAGATTTCTAAAACATCAAATGGATTAGTACTCTCTCAATCACATTATATTGAGAAAATATTAGATCGGTTCATTAAAAATGACCCTAAAATTGCAAAAACTCGAGTAGATCGAAGTTTTTACTTGTCTAAGAATAACGGAGAGAGTGTATCTCAATTAGAATACTCTCGTATTATAGGGAGTCTTATGTATGTCACTAACTATACTAGACCTGACTTAGCCCAATCAGTAAATAAGCTAAGTAGATATACAAGTAATCCAGGAAAAGATCACTGGAAGGCCATAATAAGAGTACTCAGATATCTAAGACATACTTTAAGTTATGGGCTGCACTATATTAGATATCCAGCTGTACTAGAAGGGTACAGTGATGCAAATTGGATATCTGATACTAAAGATACAAAATCTACAAGTGGATATGTCTTTACACTTGGAGGTGCAGCTGTATCATGGAAATCCTCAAAGCAAACATGTATTGCTAGGTCTACAATGGAATCTGAATTCATTGCATTAGATAAAGCTGGAGAAGAAGCAGAATGGCTTCGAAATTTTTTAGAGGATATTCCAGTATGGCCAAAACCTGTGCCCGCAATTTGTATACATTGCGATAGTCAATCAGCAATCGGACGAGCACAGAGTAAGATGTATAACGGTAAATCTCGACACATTCGGAGACGACATAATACCGTTAAGCAACTGCTCTCAAATGGAATTATAACTATAGATTATATAAGATCACAAGAAAACCTAGCGGATCCGTTTACTAAAGGTTTAACAAGAGAGCAAGTTTATAAATCCTCGAGGGGAATGGGTTTAAAGCCTATGATCCAAGAGCATACATAATGGAAAACCCAACTTAGTTGATTGGAGATCCCAAGATCTAAGTTCAATGGGACAACTAAATTATGTATAACTCTGTTATAACACTGAAGAGTTTTAAACTCTTACCCATTTCTAGGATAGTAAAAGTGTTACCTGCAATTAGGAAAGGATAATCTATGATTTTAATGATATCTATAACTTATTATATAAGTGGGGTATGGCAGGATACTCTTAATAGAAAATCACCTATATGAGTGTGTAAGTGAGGGCCGCTTCTATGAGAATTTTTTAAGGCTAAAATTCTCTAAAACACTCATGAAACCAGGAAAGTGTTCAGGGCCAAAATGGACAAACCCGTTAGAATCAACTTAATTCAGAAAAGAAACTGTGTAAACCCTACTGTCTTGGTTTACATTATATGGCTATACAGTTCAAGACATCATGTTCACTAAGTAGCCAGTAAACCCGGTAGCAGTTAATAAAGGAAGGTTCAAGGCTAAAACCCACCTATCCCGATACAGTAACTTTTCTATGTTCTCTCTCTTGTCTTTGCTTCTTTAATCTTTTTTATTTCTCATTCATGTGGGGGATTGTTGGAAACTTGGCTTTAACCGAGTTATTTTTGGATTAAATTAAGTGGGACCCACTAATTTTTTGTGTGAGTTATAATAGTTTCCGAGTGAATGAGAAAAACTATTTAATCCCGAAGAGTCCCATTTGGATTGAATTAGTATGTTGGTGTCGTTTCTTATTTGAATAGGTGTCTTTTAGGTTCTTACACCTTTTGTCCTAATTTGTGTCTCTTCCTAAGAGTCGTGTCATCATCTATAAATAGATTTTTTGTTCCAGTGTTTTAAGATATAAAAATATTCTAAGTGTGTACGTCTGTTTTCAAGAGAGAATAATTAAGTGTGATTCGTGTGTTTCCTTCCTTAAAGTGCTTTATCGAAGGATTTTGATCGTTGTACCTGGGAGACTAATCGCCATTTGATTCCGTAAGCACCAGTAGCGGGGCGAATATTGTCTTAAGGACATTAAATTCAATTCAAGCCTCGATCTTCTTTGCCTTTTATTTTATTTATTTTAACGTTTGAGGTTTTGCAGATTTTTTTTTCTTCGTACAAGTTAGAGATTTTGATACAGTAGGAACAACATATACTAGTGTCACCGTCGCCTCCAGTGTCACTTGCATGCCAAACACATTTATTATTTATATAAGAAAGGTTGTTATTAGCACTCCCAAAATGGTTAGGGGAGGCTCAAAATCTGGTCTCGAATACTTTAGCTCAACCTATATGTTATCTTTACTTTGGAGACTCCCTCTCTAAGGGCTTACATTTAGAACTCCCAAAACATAAGTTTACATTTAGAAACCCCACCTCCAATGGTTTTAAGGGTTTTGAACTCCATTAATAGAGGAAAATCAAAAGATGAAGAGGGTTTTACTCCATTAATGGAGGACCATTCATCTAAAATATAAATTTAATTGGCGAGGGTTTGGACTCCTCAAATCCCGTCAAAAATTCGCAATCAAACCAATGCAAAGTAATACAACCTTAAGGGAATTCAAAGTGTAAAAACCTATTTTTTGTAATTGAATTCGACCACCATCAGTTAAAAACGATGACAGAGTTTGGTCATCTGTGGTTGAAAATGATGATAAAATTCAACCACCACCAGCCAAATTTGCTAAAAAATATAATAAAAAAATGAATTCAATTAGTGGTGATCGAATTTGGTGCCTATTTTCAAGCAGTGGTAGTCGAATTTTGTCATTGCAGTGGGCCTTTCTTGCGTTTTTCATCCCCACAAGTCACAATCTTTGATTTTCATTTTCACCATGCTCTTGCAATGGCTTCTTCACAAGATCAAAAAGATTCCGTCGAAAACTCTTTGATTTGGGAGCACCCAAATCGAATGGAGTTGGAGGGTTGGGTGTTGAATGGAGTTAGAGAGAAAGAAAAATACCCCTTCTCCCATGTACAAAATGTGTCATTTTAACTGGGAGACCCCTCCATCCAAAATGGGGAGCCCTTTTAACAACAACCATGAGAAACTGCTAAATAATCATTTAGTTAAACAAACATAATTTAAAACTCCTAACACCATGACGTTGATGAAATCCATAGTAAACAAGGCTCAAGCTAGAACCAACACTAGAAAGATTTCCAAACTAAAGAGAAGAATTTGACTTCGTTGAAGACAATCACTAGTCGAGGAAACCTGCCTTGTGCGAGATTGAATCCACAACCTCTTTTAAAGAAGGTTACAAATATATCACTTAATCTAGAGAACCTCTGCCACCTTTCTCTTTGACGGGTCCAATTGGTTTTCCCTTATTTGTTGAATGAGAGTGAGGACTGACTCGAACACTAAAATGAATTGGCAGCACTAGAGGTTCGACTCGCGGCCATAAAATGAATATCGAGTTTCATTAAATATTACATGTCTAAAAATTTAAAAACATTTAGAAATTGAATTATAAAAACGATAACCCTTTTTATGAAAAAAAACAAAAAAAAGTCCCCATTTCACAAGCGCAAGGTTAAAATATTCGGTAGTGCTAGGGCTACCGAAATCCCTACCGAATTTGCTACAGCAGGCACATTTCACGGTGAGATTCATAACACTTTAGGATGGGATGCGAAATACGAGGAGATGCAAATCACTTTGACCGTTGGATGCTTGAGTGGTAGCAAATTCTGTAGGAATTTGCTGTAACTCAAGCATTACCGTAAAATATTTGCATCCAAACGGCTATTCCACTAGGGCTCACAAATATTTTTAAGTCGGAGCTTGTTAAATTATTTTCAAAAAAAAAAAAATCAACAATTATCCCTTGTGTCTGTCACTATAACTTAACTCTTAAATCATCTATAAAATTACATACAATTCTTTATTTTTTAAATAACACAAATTTTTTTTTTTTTTTTATCTTCTTGTTCTAATCAAACTTTATCAACTAGGATGATAATTGGCGTCAGAATAATCCTTCTTTTTTCCTACTAAAGATTCTAAATATCCTTTTAAAAAATAAAACAAAGTAAAGAAGGAATCTTGAAAACTAAAAAAAGAAAAATCGTTAGAGACAACTGGATTAGGCTTGGTGGGACCCATACCCTAATTGTGTGCGACGAAGTCAAGGAACTTCTTCTTCTTCTCTAGCCTACATATATATCTATCTGTTCCATCTTCTTCTTGCTGGTGGTTGCCACATCTTCTTTACTTTCTCTCTCTAAAAATTCGCTGGACCTCCATTTTCTAAGCTGTTTTTGCCTACTTGGACAGGTCCTCAATCTAAATAAAGATTACAAAATCAAATTAAATACATTTAACTTTATTAATTTAATACTAAAAATTATAATTGAAATGTAAAATATTAAGAAAAAAATATGTAAAAAGAATGAGAGAAAAAAAAAGTATATATAGTTGTTGTAGACAGCGTTGGATTCCAATAATTTTTTTTGACAACTGGCAATTGCCGCCAACCATTCTTCTTTCTCTCTCATCATCATAGTAATCATCATTCATTTGAAAAATAAAATAAAAATCTCTCTCTTTCTCTCTCTTGTTTTTTATTTAACTTTTATATCTCTTTAATGATTGCTACTACTAGGTAGCTGTTTACGGCCTTCAACACCAAGATTGATGGGAATTTCTGTGTTCCTGCAGTGCTCGTCTAAATCTCTTGTCTAGACCATTTTAACCATTTTGTTTCCACATAATGTGTTGTTATGTTTGAATAAACTACATTTATGAAATGTAGTAATATAGAATTTAACACACAAATAATGTTTATGATGTTAATTAGGGGTGTCAACGGGACGGTTCCGGATTGGAATCTAAAGGTTCCAGATCCGGTCCTGTTAATATGAAGCGGTTTCGAATCCTTTCGGTTCCGGTTCCGAAACCTTCATTGGTGGTTCCAGATCCGGTACCGCTAGGATCCGCGGATACCCGATACCCGTTTTTAATTATTTTTATTTTATTTTTTCAACATAAAATCTATTTGTATTTTATATTTTTATATTATATTCAATTATAAAATTTACTTTATTATAAAATTTGTTATATAATAGTCATTGGTTCCTTTTTTTAATTAAAAAAAAGTTAAAAAAAATAAAAAATTATTGTATAATATTAAATTAAACTATAAATTTACAAAATTTATACGGAACCGGATACCCGTTGGATGGATCCAAAATTAAACGGATCCAAAATGGGTAGATCCGAAATGGATCCGATATTTATCAGATCCACAAAAGGAGGTCCCAGAACAGCAAAAAATGGTTCCGGTACCGGTTCGGTTCCGGGCAGTGGCGGATCCACGTTGAAGAGTGGGTGGTCAATTGACCACCCTCTCTTTTTCAAAACTAGTTACAAGTATATAAATCTTGACCACCTTGACTTCAAAGAGAATTTTTTTTGTTGTGGCACTGGACAACAACTATTGGTTACCACTTGATGTCATTTTCCACTCAATTCTTTTTCATTTATTAACTCAATGCATTCAACATTCTTCCCTCTCTGCATTTAATGAGTAAATGATTTTCTATCGGTTTAGAGTTGAGCATTTAGGATTTAGGGTTATAGCACCCCTAATTTTTCTCCTCATTAGAGAACAATCCCTAGATATAAGAACTTTCCAATTATTCTTACAACCCAATTTTCTACTTGTTACACACACTAAAATTATTCTTATCTTTTTAGTGGGGCATGTATATAGATGAACCAATGGTTGATTTTTTAGGACTTTTACACTTTACCATCCTATTGGTCTCAGATGTAGATGATTCAAGGCCTAGTTTATTTTTTGTGAGGATGATCATCTCATAAATCATAATGTATTTTATTTCAAAAAGAAAAATAATAAGAAATAAAACATTATTCGAAAACTTTTAACTCCATTAACAGTTGGTTGAAAGTTATCAGTGTAATGATTGATTTAGATAAGTAATTTTTTGAAGGGCATAGAGTTCGTGTGGTTTGATTTTTTGTGTGAAAATGATGGGTATATGATTAAAGAATCCTCACAAATATTCAACCATTGGATCATCTACATGTATGTTGTTGTGGTAGGTGTAAGAAAAATTATTGTGTAAGAAGTATTAATGGAGTTGAAATGTATGGATCAAGCATAAAATAATTCAAAATAGTATTTTAGAAAATTTTGAAACTTTTAGTGTAACAACATTCAACCATAGTGTTCTAGAAATAGTTATTAGACATTGAAGGTATTTTTGGTTATAGGAAAAGAACAAGGGGGTAATTAAAAAAATTATACTCTTGTATAAATGAAAGAAGAAAGGTGAATACATTGAGTCAAATGAGAAAAACTAGTAGAATGTGATGTCATAATGCTAAACGTGGTTGGTTGTGCCGCTCAATTGACCCAGCCAACGTTGATCGACTTGCTCAATTGACCCAGCCAACGCTGACTGACTCGCTCACCCTGAAAGAAATTCCTGAATCCGCCACTGGTTCCGGGTAATTTGGTACCTATTGACACCGTCACACCCCTAATGTTAATCGCTTTATTTTTTCACCTATTAATTTATTAACTGATGTGTTACCAATTAAACTTAAAAACAGAAGAGAAGTAAGGATCTCATATTATTCATAACACATTCTTTTTTAAAATATATTTTTTTTTTTTGTAGTCAGGAGGTGTCCCCACCCTTTGGGTGGACTAATCCCCCTGGTCGCATGCCCCGACCCACACAGAAGTTTCCCAACATGCAACTGGGTAAGTCAAGAATAATCTTGGTGGATTGGCCACTGGGGGGTTTCGAACCCACGACCTCTTTGAGGTGTGTGTCTTTACCACTAGGCCACCCCCTAGTGGTTAAATTTTTTTAGTTCCACGAGTAAGTTTAGTGGTTCGAAATCACTGATGAGTCTAGTGTTTCCATTTGAATCCCTAAAACTAATACTGAAATATTTATGTGTCAAACTATAACATGATAACATCTCTTTATTAAAATGGATGTAGAAGTTTTTTCAAACTACAAGTTATAAAAATTTTGTGAAAAAAAAAAAATCTCAGTCATTAATCATTTCAAGTGGTCTCTTTCTTATTGCAGGAGACGTCATGGTTAAATGAGTTGACAAAACCTCTTATGAATATCCTCCACAATAATTTTAGTTTGTAATTGTTATATCGTGCAATTCATACAAAAATATATGCATCCCATGAGCATATGATTATTAGAGGGTAAAATGCTTTCCCTTAAAAAAAATTATTAACCTTTTTCTCACTCTTTTCACTCTATGTCTTAAATTGTATACTCCTCTTCTCCCTCTCACTTCATATATTTGAATAGTCTTCGTTAAAGTAAATTCTTGAATCTGCCACAGCTAGTATCGGTAATGCTTGAGTTACAGCAAATTCCTACAGAATTTGCTACCACTCAAGCATCCAACGGTCAAAGTGATTTGCATCTCCTCGTGTTTCGCATCACATCCTAAAGTGTTATGAATCTCACCGTGAAATGTGCCTGCTGTAGCAAATTCGGTAGGGATTTCGGTAGCCCTAGCACTACCGCAGCTAGTATATGCCAAATCATAGCATGCCACGTATTTCTCTAATGACATAGACTCTGTTTGGTACACCGTGAATATTCACAAATGCAAAAATTTACGGTTCTTGTAAGTGCTAATTAAAATTTTATAAATTAGAAAAAAATAAATAAAAATTTTTAGATTGTTTATTTTGTAAGCCCATTACAAATCCCACCAAATATTTGCTATTAGATGCCCTCATCAATCACCTATAAACACATAATGATCTGTAAATTTTTGCATTTGCGAATATTTATGGTGTACCAAGCCATAGTCACAAATCTTTTCATCGATATATCTTACAAAAAAATTTAGAACAGAATATTTGATGATATCAACACATTCTTATGGATATTCTTCAAATATTTTTGAATTTTGTTAGCAATTCCAGATGTGCATCCCACACCGGTGGTATGATCCAAAGATTCCAAATTATTTAGACATATAAAATGTTTTACACGTGGCATTTGATTATTGGACAAGTGACTGTTCAGATATCTAATAAGGACGGCCACACCAGGGTAGTCAGGTCCTTGGGGCCTTAATTTTGTTTAGTTAATCTTATGAGTGTCAGTTAAAGTTTTTGATGTTAAAATTCTTTATGACCTCAGAAGTTCTCTCTCTGGGCCGGCAAAGCGTCGAACGTGCGTGCTGATCTGACTCTCTGTTTGACTATGACTTCTCTTTCGCTTTGCCGGATGCCGTCCTGCTGTCCTCCAAGGTGGTACGTACTCCTCAGTACCCAACAAAAGAACCCTACCGTTGTATGTTTCTCCTCGAGATTTGTGCAGATTCATGAAAATCAGAAAGTGAATCACTGGAATCTAGGGCTTGTTCACACGACATCAATCACTCTTTTGGTGGGCCCAATAAAAGTGATGGTTTTCTGTTGATAACTGGAAGTACGCCGTTAATTACGCAATTTAAGGGTTTCGTATGTTTGGCGGCGAAAACGAAATGGGGCTGCTGATATTTACACCCTAAATTTTAATGGATTTACACCCTTAAGGTTGTCCAAATTGGCTGATTTTTTGATATGTATGTTATTTATACTATTTGGATCATATCTAAAAAAATCAGCTCAATCGGAGTCCTCTAGCACCCCCTAGCACCATGAACACTTAATTTAAATTTTAATAGTATGAATGAACGGCTGACATTTAAAGTGATTTGTTTAGAGGGTTAGATATCTCTGATTGAGCTGATTTTTAGTGGACATCTTATAAATAATGATAATATTATGCTTACAAAAATTTAGCTGATTTGAAGACCAGTAACTTGTAAAAAAATCCCTTCAAAAATATCCTTATTGTGTGCCCTAAGGGCGCACATTAACAAGACTCAATTTTAATTGTTAAATACAATTTACTCTTTCACTTCAATTACACCAGTTGTAGGACCTACGTGTAGATGTCTGGAATTTGATTTTTCTCATTATCCTGAAGTTTTTCAAATGGCTATATTTACTGCCTAGGCTATTTAGGAGATTATTTGCGTTAATTTAAAAATAACGTAAATTACGAGGGGTGTGAGATTACAACACAATCGTGGGATGACTAAGCAATAATAAAATACAGTAAAACTAGCATTTTTCTTTTTCAAACTATTTATTTTACTATTTGATTTTGCAAAAAAAAAAAATTTAACAAGTTTAAATGTTCTAAAATGACCTTTGGTGTGGATAGTTTAAATTATTAGAAGAACGTACTCTTATGAACACTAGATTATCTTCATGTTAGCTTTGGAGACTGAGTGAAGATAATTGAACTTCTAAAATTTTCAAATAATTTATTTTACCATTTAATTTTGAAAAAAAAGTTAATGAGCTTAAATGTTTTAAATAATGTGATTTTTAGTAATAGTAATTTACATAATTTTTCGGCAAACCTTCAAAACGAATAATCTACAGAAGAAAGAATTCACAAAAAAATTATGAATTTTAGATTATTTCTATACGAGCCATGGAGATAGGGTGAAATAAAGCCTATGAATAAAGAGGAAGGATATCGCACCACCATTCCTTTGGGGCCTCTTTAGGGATTGATTAAGAGTTGATTTGAATTAGGATGTTATGCTCTCTATGTAGCTCATTATGCGTATTATAACCATACAATAACAAGTTTAGCATACATCAATTTAAAAAAAGATGCATGCCTAATATTTACTAGTTCTTTTAAAGGTTAATTTGACGTAGTTAGAATTTTTCTTTTTCTTTGGTCGGTATCGTTAGAAATTTTATAATTGACCGATTTTTGAATATAATGATCCACATAGTGTAGAAAACATCGTCGCTAAAAATCAACCCTTAAATCATGTGTCGCAACTCCAAAATACTGAAATTAGGTATTGTTGGTCAATAAATTGGGTGTAAGAAGTAAAATTTTGTCCTCAAGCTTTTGGAGTCAAACATAAGAAATTTTTATTTTTGTGATAAATATATTTTTTTTCTGAAAAATATTTGTTAATGCCAGGCTTATGAAATGCATTAAATGCGTTGTATATTACAGGCTAAGATATTCTAACCTAATCTACCAACGCGGCCTGCAAATATAAAATAACTGACTGACGCAATCAATCTTTTGCACGATAAACAAGATGCTGATCGAAGACATTCTCTGACCTAGACCCAACTCTTTGTTTTCTTGCTTTCACTGATGACGTCCATGAAAACCCTCTCTCTCTCATGTCCCCAACCAATAGGAAACCGACATGTAACAAAAAGATATTAACTTGTCTACCGTTGCTTAAACAACAGTTGTGATCATTCAATGATATATCAAAATACGATCACTCAACTTAAGAAATTAACACGCAGTAAAAATTCCTTGACTGGTAGATCCACTGACTGGTAGCAGTGGTAGGCCCAAAGGGATGTTTTTGAAGGGATTTTTTTGCAAGTTACAGATTTTTTGTAAGCATAATTTTATCATTATTTATAAGATGTCCACAAAAAATCAGCTCAATCAGAGATATCTAACCCTCTAAACAAATCACTTTAAATGTCAGCCGTTTATTCATACTATTAAAGTCTAAATTAAGTGTTTGTGGTGCTAGAGGGTGCTAGAGGACTCCGATTGAACTTATTTTTTTTGATATGATCCAAATAGTATAAATAATATACATATCAAAAAATCAGCCCATTTGGACAACAAACTAAACAAAACCCAAAAACAAAAAAACTAAGGGCACATGTTAACAAAATCCTTGATAATTTGCCATGATATCAAAGGGTTTAGAATGATATTATTCCTTAGTCCTAGGCCAGGCTGGCTCTGAAAATAGTTAAAATAGAGGACCACCTAGGTTTACTAGCTAACTAGCTGACCATCCAATGGATGCTAGTCACGTATATCGAAAACTTTGTAATTTTATTTTAAAAAATTATTTTTGCAACAACAAAAATTAAAAAACATAATAAAGGAATTTACTAAAACAGTAATGCAATATGGTCCTACAATAATACAATGTGCCATAGTTTGGCCTTACCTGATCACACCCAAGAGATTAGTTATCAAAAAGCGAGAGGGAGAGCATTGGATGGACCAATTAAAGAATGTTTATAATTCTAGAATGTTTTCGAAGTGAGAAAGTTAGAGCATAGTTTAAAGCGAGAACTCGAGATTCTGGAGCAAGAACATTATTCTTATACCACGGTTTTAGTTACTAAGATTTGATCTGAATTCATCGAAAACTTCTAATTTTTAATTCATTTCAAATAATCAAAATCAATTTCCCTTCATAATAGGTTACCATTGACCAACCAATATACGCGGTTGGTGCCTAGCAGTCATTGGGTGGTCTTCTAGCTAGAGGACCACAACAGAGGAAATGGAATGTCGATCAAATTATTACCATCTATTACTATGACATATGGTCTATTATTGTAGGTCTCACACATACGATCAACATCATAGAAGGTCTTTAGTTCGACTCTCGTTGTTTCAAAAATTGAAACTTAGTAACCTTGCTTATATTATATTTTTTTGAATTTTTGACGTTACTTTTTGAGTCCCTTCTAGGATTCCAATCCCAACCTACATTATGAAAATCCATGTACGGACAGTGCTATTTGGAGTCTTTGACACTAGAAAAGTTGTCTATTTATCGACAACATTCTTGTAGGGTTCACGATACGATTCAATGGCTGATTTTTTTTGTGAGGATCTTCTCCTCAGTATGTAGATCATTCTCACAAAAAATCAGCATATTATAAAACTTCTAATGCCGTAAAAAGTTGACCCTTTTTCTTACCGTTTTATTTTTACCATTAATTTCAATCAACTTTCAATCAATTTTTGATAGGGTTAAAATTTTTATAATGTTCCAATTTTTTGTACGTATGATTTACATGGTAAGAAAAACAACCACACCAAAATTTAGCCCTTAAATTGTATCATAAAAGATCCTAAAGAAAAGTTGTCTATAAATGGACAACTTTTTTTTGGGTGTCCAAATAGCATAGTCCATGTTCCTACACATCTACCACATCACATTATAAATCAAGCGGCCTGTGCATTTACTTACAAGGTTTAAAATTTTAGGGTGCTGTTAAAGGGGTTCCTCAAAATGTTGGGGGGATGGACAAGTTAAATGGACTTTTAGCCCAAAATCACCTTTTCAATTTTTTCTTTCTTTTTACTAGGGGGTGGTGAGGGTGTAAATTAAACTAACACCTCACCTCTACCGACGGCCACTGAACGGAACTCCACCACCGGCCACTGAACGGAACTCCACCACCAGCCACCTCAACCTTACCACCGGCCACCTAAAAATTATAGAAAGAGAGAGGAGTGAAAGAGAGAGACAAAGAGAAGACTAAAAGAAAGAGGGAGAAAGAACGAGAGGACCCACCCCTTTCTTTCCTTCCCTCCCCTTCTTTCCTTCGTTCTCCTTTTTTTATTCCTTCCCCTTCTTTTCCCTCGCCATGACACAAACAAAAAAAAGTTCAGATCTAAATTTTTTTTTCGAAGAAGATGACGAATTCGACCAGTGGTGGTTGAAATTTTTAACAAAACTCGACCACAAGTGGTTGAGTTTTGCTGAAAAAATCAACCACCAGTGGTTGAACTACCCAAATATTTTTTAAAAATTTGAACTGCTTATTGGTGGTCGAAAATTTTAATATAATTCGACCACCAATAGTTGAATTAGTCATCTTCTTCGAAAATTTTTGTGAACTAACAAGAGTAGCAGATCTATTTCGGCCCAATGGTGGTCGAACTTTTCAACAAAACTCGACCACCAGTGGTTGAGTTTTGCTGAAAAATTCAACCATCAGTGGTTGAATTTTTTTAAAAAAATCAACCACCAGTGGTTGAACTGCCCAAATTTTTTAAAAAAATTTGAACTGCTTATTGGTGGTCGAAAATTTTAATATAATTCGACCACCAATGGTCGAATTAGTCATCTTCTTCGAAATTTTTTGTGAATTAACAAGAGTAGCAGATCTATTTCGGCCCAATGGTGGTTGAACTTTTCAACAAAACTCGACCACCAGTGGTTGAGTTTTGATGAAAAATTCGACCATCAGTGGTTGAGTTTTCCTGAAAAACTCAACCACCACTGGTAGAATTCGTCATCTTCTTCGAAATTTTTTTAGATCTGAAATATTTTTTAACTGAATTTTTTTCTTTTAATCTATGGGGAGGACGAGATCTAGCTAGATAGAGAGGGGTGAGATCTAAAGAAAGTCGAGTTCTAGAGAGGTGGTTGAGGGTGGAGGCGGTGGAAAAAATCAAAAAAGAAAAAGGTAGTCGGCAATGGAGTTGCCGACGGTGGAGGGGAGTTGCTGGCGGTGGAGGGGAGTTGCCGGCGGTGGAATGGGAGGTGACCGATAGTGAAGTGGGAGTGAGGGTGGTGAAGATGATGGTTCAGTTTGAGATTTTTTAAGGTTGGGTGGAAAGATACCAACCCATTTTTAGGTAACCACCCCCTTAGTAAAATTATGTCCATCCCCCCAACCATTTTGAAATATTTTGTCCACCCCCTTATCCTGTCCACCCCCTCAACATTTTAAAGAACCCCTTTAACAACACCCAAATTTTATTTTGATCCAATATATAGGTCTGTTGAAAAATTGAAATGATAGGATATAATATCCAATCCAAACATTAGAATTACGAAATATGGAGGTTACAATTTTGAAAGGAAAAGATATTTTGAACAAGAGACAATACCCAGTTTTAGTATTTTCTCTTTCCAATTTGAAAACAAAAAGAAACCAAAAAAAGTCCTACAAATAACAAACTGCCAGCCAACAGATTTCTTCTTGGTGAGAAAGAAACGGGCAAAAAGTGGGACCCAACAAAACTTAAAGACTGGCCAATGCCGGCCTTCTTAAAAAACCACATTGACACAAAGCGACACGTCCGTCACATTATAGAGAGAGAAAGAAAGAAAAGTAGAGAGAGAAAGTAAGAAGGAAAAAATGGAAAACAAACGGTAATAAAATTGGTGGGACCCACACAGAGAGAGGATTCAGGGTTGGCGAGCGTTGGGGGTTTTAATGTGGGGTCCTCTACAAACAATTAGAAGAGTAGTACCAAGCTGGCTAACTGATGTCTGACAGACTGTTTTCTCAATGTACTAAGGTGTACAAAGACTTCCCCACCACTCCTCTACAACTTAAAAACACCCTCCTCCCCCCTCACAGTTTTTTATATCACCACCTCTCTCCTCCTCTCCCTCAAAACTCAAACAAACAAACCCCCTCTCTCTCTCTAGCTCTTTCTCTCTCTAAGCCTCTCTTCTCCACCGTCTGATCATCCCATCATCATCCTCATCTATGGCTGAGGAAACTAAAGCACCGGCAGCACCAGCTGCTGAAGTGGTGGTGGTATCTGAAGCTGCTGCTGCTCCATCGGTGGAACCGACGAAGGAGCCGACAAAAGAGTGTGTACCGGCAGTGGAGGAAACTGCTGAGAAGGAAAAAGCCACAGAAGAAGTAGTTGCTGTTGCTGAGACTGAAGAGACGGAGAAACCCAAGGAGGAAGAAGAAGGGAAAATCGAACAATCAGATTCTTTCAAAGAAGAAAGTACTATTGTTGCTGATCTTGAAGACCCAGAGAAAAAAGCCCTAGATGAATTGAAACAACTCATCCAACAAGCTTTGAACAAACATGAATTCACTTCTCCACCACCAAAACCAGAAGAAAAGAAACCAGAAGCAGAGGAAGAAAAACCAGAGGAGAAGAAACCTGAAGAAGAGGAAAAACCAGAGGAAAAGAAACCAGAAGAAGAAGAAAAGCCAGTAGAAGAGGAGAAAAAGGCAGCTTGTGAAGAAACCCATGTTGAATCAACCACCAAAGAACCAGAATCAACACCAGAACCAGTAAAAGAAGTGAAGAAAGAAGAAGAGAAATCAGTTGCAGCACCAGAACCTCCAGTTGAGAAAAAGGCAGAGCCTGTTGTGGAGGTGGTTGCTAAAGTTGTTGAAGCAGTATCAGCTAAAGTTGTTGAAGCAGTATCAGCTGCTGTTGTGGTTGATGATGATGGTGCTAAAACCGTTGAAGCAATTGAAGAAACAATCGTGGCTGTTCAATCAACCAAAGAACCAGAATCATCAACTCCATCTGATCCTGCTGCTGAATCTTCTTGTGCTGTTGTTGAAGAAACAGTTGTTGAAACTGTAGTGATTGAAGAAGAAGAGGTTCCTCCACCACCACCAGAGGAAGTTTCCATCTATGGAATCCCTCTCTTAGCTGATGAAAGAAGTGATGTGATCCTTCAGAAGTTTCTGAGAGCTAGGGATTTCAAGGTGAAAGAAGCTTTCACCATGATTAAGAACGTTGTTCGTTGGAGGAAGGAGTTTGGAATTGAGGAATTACTTGAAGAAGATCTGGGTAATGATTTTGAGAAGGTGGTTTTCATGGATGGAGTCGATAAAGAAGGTCACCCTGTTTGTTACAATGTTTTTGGTGAGTTTTCAAACAAGGATTTGCAGAAAACATTTACTGCTGAGAAGTTTCTCAGATGGAGGATTCAGTTCTTGGAGAAGAGTATCAGGAAGCTTGATTTCACACCAGGTGGTATTTCTACACTTGTTCAGGTTAATGATCTGAAGAATTCTCCTGGACCTTTCCAGAAAGAGCTTCGAGTTGCTACCAATCAGGCTGTCACTTTGCTCCAGGACAATTACCCAGAATTTGTTGCTAAACAGGTTTGTTTTTGTTCCTTAATTCATTTATTTTTGTTGTTTGGGTTTTAGGGTTTTGATGAATTCAATTGATTGTTTTTTTGCTTCTCTTTTAGATCCGATGATCATAAAAGTTTTAGGTTTTTGATCAGCTCAAAAAAAAAAAAGTTTAGGATTCAGATGAGTTCAATTGATAGCTTTTGGTTCTCTTTTAGATTGGATGATCATGAATAGGATTCAGATGAATTCAATTGATTGTTTATGCTTGTGGTTTTGATCAGATGATCATGAAATTTCAGGGTTTTGAAAAAAGAGTCAGATGAATTGAATTGATTGTTTTTTGCATCTCTTTTGATCATGTAAGTTTACGGTTTTGATGAATCCAATTGATTGTTTTTTGTTTCTCTGTTAGATCTTCGTCAACGTTCCATGGTGGTACCTTGCTTTCAATCGGATGATCAGTCCATTCCTGACCCTAAGGACCAAGAGCAAGTTTGTTTTCGCCGGCCCGTCCAAATCTGCTGATACCCTTTTCAAGTTAGTCCTGTTTTTCAGTTTTTTGATATATGGGTTCTCTGGATCTCTGATCTGTTTCTCTATTTCTATTGTTTTTTTTAATGGTTTTTGATTGAATTCTTTTGTGGGTTTGTTTTTTTCAAATAGATATGTAGCTCCTGAACAAGTGCCAGTTCAGTTTGGAGGTTTGAACAAAGAGGGTGAACATGAATTCAGCACAGCTGATTCAGTTACAGAGATCACCATTAAACCAGCAAGCAAGCAAACTGTAGAATTCCCAGTTTCTGAGGTGGATTTTCTCTCTCTTCTCTTCTTTGACTGAGAATCTGAGATTGATTGATAATTTTAGCTATTCACTATATTTTCTGTTTGATAATTGATAAAGGGAAATCAGAAAATTTTAGAAACCTGATCATGATCAGTGTATCAACTTTATCTTATACTGGTTTACTATATTTTCTAGACTTCTGCTTGATCTTTGATGATGGGAAATCAGATTTTTAAAAGCCCTGTTCATGATTAGTTAATCAACTCTATCTCTTCAACTCGTTCTGTACTTCATTTTCTAAATTCAAACACTTCTGTTTGATCTTTGTTTATGAGAAATCATTAAATTTAAAAACTCTGATCATGATTAGTGCATCAATTTTATCTCTTCAACTAGTTCTGTGCTGTATTATTTTCTAAATCAACACAAATACTGTACTTATATTTGGTATATGATTATGGGAAATCAGAAAACTTAGAACCCTGATCATGATCAGTGCATTAATTCTATCTCTTCAGCTGGTTCTGTACTGTATAATTTTCTAAATCAACACAAACATTTCTGTTTGATCGTTGACAGTGGAAAATCAGAAAATTTTAAAAAACCCAGATCATTATCAGTTCATGAACTCTATCTCTTTAATTGATTCTCTTTTTCTGTCTTAAATTTTACTAAATTTGGATTGATTTTTGCAGACCTGCACTCTTGTTTGGGAGCTTCGAGTGGTTGGGTGGGAAGTCAGTTATGGTGCTGAATTTGTTCCAGATGCTGAAGATGGATACACAGTGATTGTATCCAAAACAAGGAAGTTGACTCCCACAGATGAACCAGTCTTATGTACCAGCTTCAAAATTGGTGAACCAGGGAAGGTTGTTCTCACCATTGATAACCCAACCTCCAAGAAGAAGAAGCTCCTCTACAGGTCTAAGACCAAATCTTCATCTGATTAAAATCTGAAATTCTTTGAAAACTGAAGAAAATTGGTTCAATTACAGAAGGATCTGAACTCCAAAATAAGGAAGAAAATGAAGATGATGATGAACCTTCCATTATCAATATCTCCTGCTCCATTATCAGTATCAACAGAGATTGAGATTTGGGTTGGGTTCTTTGTTTAGAAAAACAAAAGAAGTTTATTTTTATTTATTTGTTATATTAATTTTATTTATGGGGAATTTATTGGTATTTTATTTTGGGGAAAGAAAGTGAATTTGGTTTCAGTTTTGGTGTTGGTTTTGTGATTTACTGGAATGAGAAAGTGTGGAAACAAACTCTGTTATTAATTTGTCTGTACAATGTCTTCTATGTAAATTTCTCTTCTTTGATCCATTCTCTCTGTCTCTCTTCTTTCTCTCTCTACTATCTCTTACTTGTGTTATTAAATTCTTTCTCCTGTTCAAAAATGAATTTTTAAATGAACTAAGAGAGAAAGAAATGAAGGCTGTTTTCTGTTGGGGTCATCTTGGAGAGAGAAAGTGGGTCCAGGACTACAGAGCAGAACATGCTGTTTCTGTTTCTGGTATTTGTGTGGGGAGGGATAGACTCCAGTCACAGTCCAGGCAGGAGGAGGCTTGTGCATGCTTATCTTGGGGAACCACCGGACATCTTCATGTGTTGATGGGGCCCACCTTTTCATATGTCTCCCGGGTGAGTGGGTCGACCCATTTGTATTCAGGGTCTGACTCCACATTTAGCTGCTTTCCATCACCTTGTCTAGTTATCTATCTATAATAACTGTAATTTTTTGAGTTTTCATATAAGAAAACCAAACACCCCCTAAAAAGTTAGTTCCACAAAACCATAAAATATTTTCTAAGGCTGTGCTTGGTACATCCATTTTGATGACTACAAATATTTACATCTATTTTATTAAATTCATGTGAGAGACCATTACAATTTAGTGTAACGAATATTCGCAAAATTCACTAGTTATCAAGCATAGTCCTAGTAGGATTTTTTTTTTGAGGTACTAAGAGCATCTCCAACCGTACTCGAAGAAATAGAACACTTCTTTAAAAATCACTCCTCCAACCGTGCTTTATTTTGAGGGAAAAAATAGAGTTCATCCAATTTTGACTCTAAATTTGAAGTGTGTTTCAAAAATATAGTCTTACTTTATAGTGTGTCCCATTTAAAAGATAAGTATTATCTTAGGGTTTTATTTTCACTCCCCAATAATCTACCAAATGTCCCTTGGGTGGAAAAATATTATCTTATATGTTTAAAAGTTTTATTCATTATTTACCCTGTTTGAGTTTACACCTCTTCTACACTTATTAATTGGGCCACATAGAATTATCCAAACTTTGTTTTTTCATGTCTACTAGTATTTTTTTTTAACTAGTGTATTGTATTTCAAATATTATTTACTATGATGATGATGATGATGATGTATATGATTGTGGTGGTAGTAATATAATATATCATCACTCCTTAGATCACTTCCATAATGACTCACAAGTGAGCGTAAGCGGAGGGTAAATAAGAAGTGTTATAAGTTGTACAAGAATATAATTAAAAAAATTTAATTCTAAAATAACATTTGAGTCCAATATTCTAATATAGAGTTTGCTTGGTTGGAGTGCTACTTTAGAGTTCTGCCAACTAAACATTTACTCCAAATACCATTATTTGAACTTCAAAATAGAGCATAGGGTTGGAGATGCTCTAAGGAGGGAGCGGTGAAGACAAACTCTACTTATAGAATTCAAAGATGGATCCAGACAAGAAAAATCTGACAATTTTTTCAGATCTATTTTTAAGTTTAAATAAACTTCTAAAATTTGAAAATAAAAACAAAATTGCCCACCAAAAAAAAGGAAAAAAAAAAAAACTAAACCACCCTTTAGACCACAGTTTTGAAAAACAACGTTGTTGATAAGTAAATAAAAGAATAAAAAAATCTAAAACCAAAAATACAGCAAATTTATTTGTTCTTCTTGATAGAGATAGGTAAGGTTATCTGTTGGGTGTCTATATGTATATCCATTTCCGTACTATTATTAAGCCAATGTCAAATATACCAATTATTAATTTAAGAACTTATTTAATTAAAAAAATAATTATCAAAAATAAATTTAAACAACACATAGTTGGTAAAGGGTATCCTGTTGAGAATGGTCCCACACGAGGAGATGAAAGTCTTATAACCCAATATAAAAAATCATGTGCATCTTCACTCATTACCAATTGGTTTTGAGTGGATGCCCATGTATCAAAGTAGGTCATACGTGGTAAGCTCAAAGATCACACCTTTTTCAAGTCACCCAATAGAATATCACGTGTTAGACTCAAAATAACGCTACAACTGCCAAACCTTGCCATAGTATCTCATTAGCCTAATGCTAAGCGATCCAAGTTGGGGGCTTAGTAACCAAAACTCTTGTAAAGAGGTGAAGCTCCAATTTCGAAACCTCACCCCCACTCTGAACTTCACTCTTGCAGTTTCGCTCTAGAGGCTCTCCGGAGCTTGAGACCTCTTTCAATTGTGAAATAGGGCACGCAAGTGCTCCTACTCCCACTATGCGCTCTCATTACTTAGGTTGGGGGACACTTTAGGAATCTAGGGAAGACAATTTGACTTGTGGGGTTCACATAGAAATGATGAAAAGGTTGATTTTTCATGAAGATTGGTTGGAAAAACTGTAAAATGGATTGCTCAATCACTATTAAAATTGAATTAACTTTTTTGTTGAGTTATAAATTTTAGAATTGGTTAATTTTTTGCAACAATGGCCCTTGGATCTACATGGTGACAATGGCCCTTGGATAATCTCAATGTAGGCCCTGCAGGCTAGATTGTCTTCTCGGGTCTCCAAAGAGTCCCCAACTCGGATACCCCTGGCATTACTCATTTCATTATGAAATAATCCACAAGAAATGACAATGAAAATATAAATTCTGTACGGAATGTCTAGGGATCATATGAGATGTGATTAGGTGACTTAGGTCAAGCAAGGCCTGTTCAGAGTATGCAGGAAATAATTGGGAAAAAAATGTCCACTTCTGAATGAATTTTGTCTGTCATGGAGGTTGTCTGAAAATGTAGTAAGTAATAAACAGTGATAAAAAGAAAAACAATTTGCCACACTTGAGCTTTTCCAACTCAAGTTGTCTGGATTTTTCAGGAACAAAATGAAGAAAATTTAGGGTTCCAAGCATCCAATGGCCAGAAAAATTGAGCTTGAAAAATTTCAGGCACCTTTGATACTGAAGGAAACAATTACAATACATGGTAATGGATAAGTAAATGACATGTACATACGGCTTCATACACATTCAAGTCGTCGCCTATACAGAAGGACGGTCAAGATTGGTTATATCAGTCCCTCCATGTCTAAAGAAAACCCACATTTCAGAGTTCAATTTAGTTCACTCGCGTTTAACATGGGTGAACAAAACCCCACTATCGAAGCTGTGAGGACTTAAAACAATCAACAGAACGGTGGGGTTGATCGTTCAACTCATCCTCGCCGCTAGGATGATAGGGCTTTTGTTCACCCATGTTAAACACGAGTGAACAAAATCACACTCCCACACTACAATGAAGAGTTCTGGAGTTGAAAATTCCTGAAACCGTGGAAGACCACTTGTTAGAGTGGTTGGAAACATGGTTGTCCAAAGTATAAGTCTTGGTATCGAATCCCAAAAAGAGGATTCATCTTTAATTTATGTTCAATAAAAAATAAAAAAAAAATTCCTGAAACCCTTTTGACAGAATTCTATTGAGACACTTTACTGCATGCAAGTAGAGTAAACAGGAAGACTATTAAGAGTATTTACTTACCCATCAGCAGATGGACAAACAGATGCACAAATGATATACAGTTTACAAAGGATCCTTCTTCACTCTTTGTTTACTACCAATTCATCATGCAGCCAATTTCTCATGATTGAAAATGCCACCTCAGCATCTCCATCCTCTTCGGCAGACTCCGGCCGATGAGCAAACCCGTGACCTCGACCCTCAAACACCACCACCTTGGAACCCCTACCTATTTGCTTCTCCAAATCCTGTAAGATGTCAACTGGGCAAAGTGGGTCATTATCACCAGAAACAAATAAGATGGGAACCTTAACATTAGAAGCCAACGACGGGTTCATCCGTGTTCCATAAAAGCAGGCTCCAATGCCGAAATAAGCTCCTTGATCTTGTGCTAGTGTTTCTAATAATTTTCCTCCTCCAAAACAAAATCCAATGATACCAAGCTTCTTTGATATTTTTGCAGCTATAAATTCATTAACCATCCATTGTGCCGATGTGTTAATGTCTTTGGCAATTCTTTCAGGAGATTGTCTGGCTATCCAATCTTCAAACTCGGATTTGGATCGGTGCTTTGTCCATGGATTCCCACGAAACAAGTCCGGTACTAGAACACTGCAATTAAAGGTCAATCAACAAAAAACGCCTATCACAAAAATGTTACATAGGAAGACAGTAACTCAGCAGTCAAAATAAAAGTTATACTTAAATCCAGTATATGCGTGAAAGAGAAAATATAGTTCTGATGATCCCTTGTAAAAGGGGGTATAAACCAGAGAATCCTTCCAAGCTGGGTGAGTGCTTTCCCATAATTCTGTACTCTGGTGAACATTCATACTCACTAAATTTTTATTATTTAGTTATAAAATATTGGTGTTAATAAGAAAAGTTAGAGATCAGATGCAAAGCTTTTCTTGCTACTTATTCACCTGTAGCTAGAAATAAAATGAATTCAAGTTTTTGATTCACTTCACTTAATGATACATCTTATGGATCCTAAAACTGCATTTCTTAATGGAGATCATGAGGGGAGTTCCAAGGATTGACATGAAGAATTTATAATGTCTGGACAGAAAAAATAAATTATGTGGATTGATTAAAGTTTTTGTACGGTCTCAGACTCTCAAACAGACTCACTCCTAAATGATGGCGTGAGATCAAATGAGGTCGTCTCATTGCAATTATGTTATCTGTTCAACTGCTGTGGAATATTGTTCAGATTCTCGGAGTTATATATCATATGCTAAGAGTTCTGCAGGCCTTCTCAGACTACTATTAGGCTTCTGTCCTAGTATTTTTCTTTTACAGATAACATTCATATACACATGCATGTTAAAGAAAGGAATATGGTATACAAAATATAATAGACATTTCTTATATTTAATTAAAAGTAAGGATGTCTAGATGACTCAATATCAATTTAACTGGGGTCAGAGTGCCTGACACCTCATTCCCATGGCCAAACAGGCTAAAATTTTCATCTCTAATAGGTTTTCACAAGTTCTACAATGTAATCAAAGGGAAATCGTCTAACAAAAATAATGAGATAACATCTTAAATTCTAATCTTTTTTCTATCAGTAATAAAAAGTCCAATCTTCACTAGTAGAACCTAGAAAATGCAAGTAGTACCAATTACAGTGGTAAGCATTGTCAAGGTCAAGGAACATACTTGTAACCATTGCAGGCAACACGATATGCAAAATCCCTTGTTGATGAATCTTCAAACCCATAAATATCAGACAAGAGAAGTACACCGGTTCCATTGTTGTTCTTCACTGCCTTAAATAGATAAGCTTGGATGCTATCTGTACCATCTCCTAAGTTAAGCTCGACTCCCCTTACTAGCTCACATGCCTCATCATCCAAATCCTGTTCCAGTTTCACTTGGCTGCAAGACACTTTGCATGTCGTCTTCTTTGTAAGATTCGAGCTCTTTCTATAACTGAGACCGCATCTTCTCTGGATAACAACTGAATTATTACAAAAGAAGCATTTCTTTTAATTATAAAACGAGGTAAAGAAACACTCTAGAAATCACAGTGAAATAATAAGGTGACCACATTGCCTTGGCTGAAAGGTGTCAAACTTTCTTACAAGCTTGACTTAAAGCATAACTTATACAGGAATCATATGCACTCAAAATATCAGTTACCCCAGAAGATGGATACGTTACTCCAAAATTTGGAAAAAAGACATAAATGAGTTTCCCTTTGCAAGGGATGTTATGTTATGAGATGATACTTTGGTTCGATAGAAATGTAAATAAACACATTAGATAGAACAAATTGTATCCATTGATATAGTTTGAGAAAGAGTACTGTAAGTTTGCCCTTCAAAACGATAGTGAAGTTGTAGTCACACAATCACAAATCTTATACCCAAAGTAAAGAAGCCACCTAAACTCAGAGTGAACAAATAAAAAGCAAGATCAGACCCTAGATTTTACAAAGAAACCTGAAAAAATGCAACCAAGGAAAAGAGAAAGCAAAGAATGCATGAATACTAGTAAAATGCCTCCTAAGCAATGTAACAAATACAGGCACATGTTTGGTATCTAGAAACACACTGACCCTCACAAACCAGATATACTGACAAATGAATTCAGTTTATTTCATGTCTTGAAAACTTATTCACTAAGTTCATGATAGAAGGAATACTTTTTACCAAAAAAGAATATAAATAGTGTAGAAGGAATGAATCTAAACAGACCTCTATAGATTAACTTTATATAAACAACAACACGTAGTAAGTAATAGTTGGAAGACCTATTTGAAATTTTAAGGATTTCCCAACTCCAACCATCCTGTAAGAAATTGATAGCTCCTCTATAACTCTATTCTTGACATCATTTATGAAGATGGAAGGAATTCATTGGGGCATAACTTCACCATTTTGAAATTCCTTTTCTGTCCTTGTTTCTTTTTATTTCAACCTTTCTTAAATTCCCTTGGTCCTTTCAGAATAGTGTTTATAAAGGAGAGACAGATTGGAGCTAGATATGGAATAGGGTGTCTATAAGTGGGATTGTTGGAGATGGGTTTTTGGGTCAAGGCAAAGTTTAACATTACTTGGATATGGTGCAGCCCTATATATAACTATATAAGTCCTTAGACATGGCATTGAGGTGTAAAATCAAGCAAGTTTCTACAAGACTCACCTATCTAAGACTACGAGTGTCTTTGGATTTTGCACTATAGTCGCATCCACTAAAATTTCATATAAAAGTAATATGCGAGTTCTGCACATAACTACAAAACTGTGGTATGGAATACTAGCATGCACATTATAATTTTTTGTCTTCAACTGAGCCATTGGGGAGAAATGGGAGATTAAGATAGAAGAGAAGTTATGACAAGAAGAGGATGCTTGTTTTATTTGTTGAAATTTATGTGTTTTTTTACGGAGCGTATGGTATTGTAATATGTAATTCAAAAACACAAGGGAGAGGTGCATGTTTTTTTCAAGAAAAAAGGGTTGCATTTGGCCCCTGCATGTATAAGAAAAACACACGACCTAGACAATTGTTTATGGCGGAACACTGCGTGTTCCGATCGTGGGTCGAAAAAAAAAGCATGATCCAGACACACCCTATAAGCATTCAAATTAGTTTTAAAGATGAACTTTTCAAGAAGTCCTCTCAATTCTCAGCAAAATTGCATCTTTTTTTTGGTCGGTAGCAAAATTGCATCTTTTGAAACAATGAAAAGAATTGCATCTTTAACCATTACTGAAACATATGCTGGTTAATTGTCAAGTAATAGCAACTAACAAAACGACTCCTTTAGCTAATCAAAGTAAGGTTTGCACAGTAAAATGGGTATGTGATTTAAATTTGTTAAATATCAATGAAAGAATCATGAAAAACAGGGATTCCAATTGATGTTTCTTAATAACCCAAAAAAAAAAAATGTACAAATTAAGCAAAAACAAGAAAGAAATTGAAAATTACTTACAGAGGAGGAGGAAGAAGGGAAGAACAGAGAAGTAGCAGAAGCTGAGGAAGAGGAGAAGGGAAACTTGGCTCTACTGGAGAGAAGGAGAAGGAGGTTTGTGTTCTTCTTGGTTGGGGCTGAAATAAAAAGTATTGAAGCCAAACCCATCTCTCTCTCTCTCTCTCTCTCTCTCTCTCTCTCTCTCTTCTTTCTCTCTCTACACTCTTCTTCAACTCTTCAACCCGACTGACTCAAGAGTGAGAAATCCATGCCAAAATCATTTGCAAATTGAGGCCACAGTTTTGTTCTCCAGATATTTGAGAAAAAACGACAAGATATTTCCACCCCAATTTTACTAATTACACCCATATTATACTTACACTCTCCCTACATCCACTAGTGAGGGATGCTATTATTGCACCCACTTTGCAGGTGGGTGCACAATACCCTCCATCGTCTAGCTCCTAACATGGGGTTATTCAATCATGACTTTCATGGACTTTCACGGAGTCTTAAAAGTGATTGACTTCGACGAATTCTGAAAGACTCCTACAGACTCTTATTGCAAAGTCCTAGAGACTCCTGCGGACTCTTGCTGCAGAGTCCTGCAGACTCCTGCGGACTCTTGTTGTAGAGTCATGCAGACTCCTACAGACTTCTGTAGAGTCTTGCAGACTCTTGATGGTTAATAATTTTTATTATTTATCGATCATAATCTATTTTTATTATTAATTATTAATAAAATTAATAATATTAGTTTAAAATTTATATTTATATTTATTATTATTAATTATTTATATTTAGGGTTATTATAAATTATTTTATTTATTAATAATACTAAGTAAAAATAATGGTTAGAAATAAATAATAGTTGTTATGATTAATAATTTTTATTAGTTATCAATATAATTATTTATATATTTAATAATTAATACTTTACTAGTAATAATTGTTTTTTATTAGTTAGTAATTATTAATGTTAATTATTAATTATTATTCATTAATATTTAATTATTAAAATATAAAGTCCACCGCATTCTCACCTATTTTGGTCGGATTTCACACAAGGCAGTTTACACACAAAAGTCTTTCAAAGTCCATCAAAAAGGTAAATCCATCAAAGTCATGAACTTAAAGTCTACAACTAATAACACATGACTTTGCAAGACTCATTCAAAGTCTTGAACCAATAATACATGACTTTCCAAGAGTCCCTCAAAGTCTTGAACCAATAACACATGACTTTGTAAGACTCCTTCAAAGTCTTGAACCAATAACACATGACTTTGCAAGACTCTTTCAAAATCTCGAACCAATAACACATGACTTTGTAAGACTCCCTCAAAGTCTTGAACCAATAAAACCTAACTTTGCAAGACTCCTTCAAAGTCTTGAACCAATAACACATGATTTCAAAAGTCCATGAAAGTCCATAGTCCATGAAAGTCATGATTGCATAACCTCCTCTTAAGTGTTGTGGGATTAGAAAATAGTGGGTTGACCATATAACACGTGACAACTAGATGACGGACGTATTTTGCACCCAATCCTAAATTAGGGGCACAAAATAGCACTCATTTAAAAGAGGGCCATATGGAATGACGGTTAATTTTTAGTGAGAATGGTCTCCATTTTATGTAGATAATCCTCACAAAAAAACATTCAACTGCTATAAAAAAAAAGTTTGGAACTTTCGAGCTTTCTAAAACATCCATTTTATAATTTTCAAACAAATTTTGTTTATGAGGTTAAAAAAGTTACCAACGTATCTATTTTTTGTTTTGGGATGATTTGTGCGATGGAATAGATCATTTTCACCAAAAGAATAGATCATCTTCGTAATAACCCTCCACACAAGGTGGAAGTAGAGTGAAAAAAAATAAGCTAGGGTAAAACTAGAGAAAATTTGGGTGGAGATATCTGGTCCTTAGATTTTAGACACCACCCTCAAACTGTTTCATCGTTAGTTTGAAGAAATTGGGGTGCTCACTTAGAAGTTTAGAACCATGAGTGCGATAATTAGGATTTCCTATTAAGATCCAAAGAATTTATCTGTACCTCGTTTAGTATGCATCTTGATAGGGTTGGATCCTTAAGTATTCCTGTGTTATAAGAGTCCCTTTACAATTTCTATTTCCATAACTTTTCATTTCCTTGTAACGGTAAAGGATTAGTGTTTTATTTAGTCCTCTAAAGTTGTCCAAATAGACTATTTGTTATAAATATGTCATTAGCATGAATTAATTAGTTCATATCTAAAAAAATTAGTTCAATCAGGGACCTATAGCATCATGAACACTTAATCTAAAATTTAATAGTGTGAATGAACGGTTGAAATTTAAAATTTATTTTTTAAAGAGTTAGAGATCTCTTATTAAACTAATTTTTTGTGAACATTACCTAAGGGATGATAATATTGTATCCACAAAAAATAAGTTGATTTCAATACCTCTAACTTACACAAAAATTCATAGAATTCTAAACAAAGAAAAAAAAGGAAACAGTGTGGGCCTTTTATAAATAGGGGTACATATAAAAATGAAGCTGCTATTGACATATAAAAATGGGATAAGGGCAACAGTTCAATATGATCAAGGTTAGTCTTTTAAGTTGACTTTATAAAACTAACTAATAGATAAGGGTTATCAAATTTGGTCAAGCTCATTAAACAAATAATTGTTTGACCTTTTGTTCCATACCTTAAACCCTAACCAACTATAATGGTAAAGCAAAATTTTTGTTGGGCGCTCTCTCTCTCTCGTTGTACATCGTTTTCCGGTCATCGAAGATCGTGATCAGAGAAGACAATGAGTTCTTCGATGTAAATCCATCAATGGAGGAGTTGTGCTCAAGAAATACTTTTGGAGAGGGTATTGGTTCCACTCCTCCTCCTAAAGAAGCTCAAATAAATCATTTTCCGGTAATAGAATCAATCTTTGAACTTTTTTTAAAGTTTTTTCGAGTTTCAAATCGAAGAAAACAAAATCGAAATTCGCGACATATTCTCTCTTTAATAGTGGGAACAATTTAGAAAGTTCGCATACAAGGATGTAAACATTAGAAAATGTTCACACTATAGGGTTTGAAGTTGAACATTTAAAAAATGTTCACAATGTAACATTCAAACATTGTGAAAATGTTCGGCTAGGGATGGTCGAACAACTTCAAATTGTTCGACTGTTACAGTGTGAACATATCACCGTCCCATAAATTTTTTTTAAACCTAAGTTTAAACTTATAAAAAACCACAAAAACAGGGATTAAACATGGTTTTAACTCTAAAAAATGAAAAAAAACCCAAAAAATATAAACAAAAACTAACAAAAAATTCGATTTACCTGGTCAATAGGTTTTGGGTTAAGTTTTAGATTTGGCCAATGGGTTTTGACCAACCAAGTATAGCCCCAATGATTGCTTTGTATGCCCTTATTCAAATACAATGGCCCTTATCACTCAGTTACCCTTGTTATATTTTTAGATGTCAATAATAGCCTCATAAATATTAAGGGTTAAAATAGTAGCTCCCACTTAACAAATGACCCCAGAGTAAAACTGAAGGAGCGAAGTTCCAGAACCAGAACGTCACCTCTTTATAACTGTTCTGGTTACTAAGGTTGGATCTAGTTAAGTGATGGTATTTTATGATAATTTTATGGACGATTTCGGATCAACCCCACTTTAGTGTCAGTTTCCCTCAGTGATGGGGTGAACTGCATCTAAACAGAGGGTGATTTATCCTTTTACGGGGTAAATTTTATTTTTTTGTTTTTGTTTTTTAATCGTCTCTAATTCACCAACTAATTTTTTTTTGTTTTCTTATAAATCTCTCAATCTCTATTATTGTAAAACACTTAATGAATTCAAAAAATAAAATAAATAAAAGGCAAATGATCTACTTGACAGTTCTCAACCACTTTGGTAACACAAAAAATTTCAGAAAACAAATTATTATGAGAATCTAAAAAGATGGAATGAACTAATGGTTTACATAAATTGTCCCTTCGATCAAATTGATAATGTTGAAGCTATCATGCCAATTAGTATTATTTTTTTATTGTAGTTATAGTTTTGTAAATCACTAATTACAATGAAATCTTATATTTAAAACAGTACCATGATTGACTTTTTAAATTTTGTTAATCTATCTACTAATTAATCACCAATTAAATTGATACCCTGACTAAGTGAAAGTAGTTAAGTGATCCAACATAAAAACTAGAACTCTCTTTGTTCCTACGGTTCTTTTTTCTTTTTTTTCTTTAGGGTGAACTGCTACATATTACGCCATATAATAAAGGCAGTTTCAAAAACTTTGAAAATTTAAATTTAAGGTGAACAGACAGTAATTGGAGAGATCCATAACTACCCTAATTTTATTTGTCGATCTTAATATAATGTGTAGAATACAGGTGCTGTCCACTAGTAAACAATGCATACCAAGTGATTGCAAATGAGATCCAAAGTGGCGTTGTTGCGAGAAAATGCAAAAAAAAACCTTTGGAAGCTGAAACACAAAGGGATTTAAAAAACAAAAAAGAACATGGGCAAGGGCCAAGAGGGCCTTAGGCAGGGAGGAGAGGTCCTGTCCAAGTGTTTGGCGGCCCCCTTTTCCCTTGATAACTGCAAATTGGCTTCTCTTCTCTAAATTTAGCGGTCCCTCCCTAAGTAACCAGAGCGCGGGTCGAAGCGGGAACGAAAGTGGGAGCACGAGCGTTAGAGCGGCCGATTAAAAAATATTTTTAGTTCAAAAATATCTTCGGAGCGGGAGTGTCGGAGCGTAACTCGGAGCGGGAGCGCGAGGTTCCAGAGCGGGAGCGTCACCTCTATACCAAGGTTTCGGTTACTAAGGTCCCTCCACCCTCGTATGACGTTTTGCATTTTGGAAGTCCCCACCCCACTGTGATTGATTTTTTTGCAAATTTAACCCAAAAGCTATACCATTGTAGATGCTCTTAACAGTTCTACATGGATCGATTAATCAATAAAAGAACTCAAGACACACTGACCATCCAATGTAAATGCCAATTTTGGATCACGGGAAAATCCTCAGACAAGCAAATCACAGGACCTGAAACTGAGATCGGATTGAACGACTGGTAGTTTAAATTTTATGAACTATTACAAAAGATCATTTTTATCGCTAGAAAAAGAATGCTAGATTGTTAGCTAAAAGAGTGAGAAGGAAAATCCATTAATGACAAGGAAACAGAAAATATAATTCCACAGATACATATATCTTTGCAGGAATGTAATGTATGCAAGTCAAGCAGAGAAGTTACAGAACTAATGTTTCGTTGTGAAAGTGTTGTACAATTCAAAGTAACAAGTTTTTGGAAAGGCTAATTATACCACAAAATTAAACTAGAATCCCGACACACCACCAAGGGCACCACCACCATCACCACCACTAACCACAGTATAGCAAAACCATTTATGAATAAAGCATGGATGTAGCTGTATCTCAACGAGAAGAGCAGCCGTGCAACACCAGCAAAAAAGCCACCACCTGAGTGATCTCATATCAGTAAATCAGACTCAACTGTCATGAGAGAGAAAGAGAGACTCAACGAGTCAGGATCTACTTATGGTTTGGGAGAATGGGAGCTGCTGCTGCGGCTGTAGCTACTGCTTCTTCCTCTCCCACCCCTACAAAAAAAATCGACCTCAAGATCAAAACAAAAAGAGAATAGAAAAGAGTACCAACAGACCATGATATATACATAATCTCTACACTATTGTAATGCGGCTCTTTATAGTTTCAAAAGTAATGCCAATTTTGAGCCAACTTCTTCCGGTGAGTTTGCGACGTACGAAAGGGAAGTCCAACTTCACATGTAACGCACGTGCACATGACTCATTTGCATAATATGCTGCTGAGTCAGTTCGGCTACATGTCATGCCCATGTGCATCACTATGCACGCATTTTATTATGGCATAGTAAGAAAATTAAATGGATAAGTGATTAATTACCTTCTTGGACTACGACTCCTTGAAATCTTCCTGGACCCCTGTGGAATAACAGAAGAGTTAGATCTGCATTAAAATTCAAAATATCAATAAAATTTTAAATACTCCAGAGTCCCAAACTGCTTTCAAAACAGATAAATGTAAAATAAAATCGTAAAACATAAGAGGTTATAGTGTGTTAACAAAAACTCCACGATAGAGACCTTGCGAGGACTGGGCGAATCAGAATATGATGAAGACCTGCCACGCCTTTGAGCTAGGGTTCGGCCCCTGTTGTAGGCAAATGGCAAAAGCACACAAGAGAGAGGTAAGAAAACATAAAAGACAGTTATTAAATTGCTTTGGAATTTTAGGCATTTGCAATCCAAATAACATTTTATCCAAGTCTACACCCCAAGCATTCAGTTAAAGGTCACAGTTAGATAGTTGGCAGTAGGATACCAAAACAAGCTGGCGCTACCACATTTCTGTTCAGTCATTCCATTTTATCTGGGTTACACATTTACATCAGGGTAATACAAAGGAACAATATTCAATTTGAGTAGTATTGCCATAAAAAAAATTAAGGACAGAATCTACTATTGTTCAGGTTACAAATACAAGAAATTAGTTAGTATCAGGAAGCAACACGCTCACAAGTCCAACAACAGCAAATGTAACAAGGCTTGTATATTGAGAAACGACACGACATGACAAGGTGAAGTTCTACGAAGTCGGAAGTGTCGAGATCTAACATGACTTTGGAGCTTAGAACCCCGAAGCTAGAACAGGAACGAGTGGGAGTAATCTAGAGCTTAACTATAATTTCACATATGTAATATCAATAATTAATTATAGGGTTAATTTAACTTAGCCCCCCAGAATAATTCGAGATTTGGACTTACCCCCCTCAAAGATTTCGTAATTAACTTACCCCCTCAAACTCACAGTTTCCGTCTTTTTGTTGTTTGAAGGGGCACGTGCGTCTCGTACACTCACATTCATGACCAAAATGCCCATCACATGCTACACACGTGACTCACTTAAGGAAAGGTTAGTTTCTCTCTACCCCTTTCTTTCTCCAGTTTCTTTCTTTCTCTTCCTCTTTCTATTCACCATTAACGAACTTAATTTGAATAGGTAGACTGTTTGGAATTCCTAATTTTTTCTGTCTCTACAAACCCACAATTTCATTTTTGTAGCTCATAAATCAGAATAAACCCACTAGGGAGATCATGTTCCTCTTTTCCAGTAAAAACCACTTTCTAAATCTAGTAAAATTAAATCATCCGGTAATTCAAAACCACTTTCGAAATCCCTAATTTCACTTTTGTGGCTCAGAAATCAGAATAAACCCACTAGGGAGTTCATGTTCCTCTTTTCCAGCAAAAAAAAGTGAATTCAAAATCAAGAGAAAGCAAAAAAAATTGAGGCAGAGTAATCCATAATTAACAAAAAAAGATTCTAAATTACATTAATAAGATTTTACCCAATAAGATGACATGCTATAAAAATACATGATAACAATCTAGATCCAACTTCTACAACAAAATCAATCAAAACCCAAACAAATAAGATCAAAATCTAAAACGGTATTACAGGAAAAATCCCTAACATCGAACAACGAAAACCCTTACTAGACAACTCCTTCGTTTTTATAAATCGATTCGTTCACCACCAAACTAGCCAATCACTCATCAACAGCCCCTTTTATCACTCCCTCTCTCTCTCTCTCTAACTCTGTTTCTCTCTCTAAACTTTCTCACTCTTCAGTTCATCTGCTTTTCTTAGGTTTAGAAATGGCGGGGACTGGTATTTTTGCAGAGATCTTAGGTGAAGATAATGTCTACAAATATTACTCAGATAGGGCTTGGAAGAAATCTTCATCTGGAAAATCAAGCCATGGAAAAAGTTGCAAAAGCCATTAATGGAGGGTCGACTGAACATGCTTACACCATTAATGGAGGTTCCACTATAGATCGGTTCCAAAAAATTAAAAGGTCTGCTAAACTTGTAGATGCCATTAATAGAGTTTTATTAGGAGGAAAGATAAAGTAAGAAATGGTGGTGGTTTTGTGGTAACGATTGTTTTGGGAGACAATGGTGGTTTTAGATTTAGGGTTTCGGTGGGGGAGTTGCAGATGAATTTTTTGCTCCATGGGATTTGGTAGAGAAGAAGAAGATCAAAATTATGAGCTTAATCTCAACCATCTGATTTAAAGTTGTAAGATGGACCGTAGGATTAATCCTATAAAATGTAGTAGGTTAGGGACCTTAAGTAATGCACGTGTTATGCATTTTAGTCATGAATGTGAGCGTGCGAGACGCACGTACGCCTTCAAACAGCAAAAAGACCGAAATCGTGAGTTTGAGGGGGTAAGTTAATTACATGATCTTTGAGGGGGGTAAGTCCAAATCTCGAATTATTTTAGGGGGCTAATTTAAATTAACCCTTAATTATAATAGTGCCTTATCCCAACTATGGAAGAAGAATGAACCCTATTCTGAAATTCAATCCTATCTAGGTCAATAAGATTCTGACCAATATATGTTATCTAACAATATCATATATAAGTTTCCAAGTATGAAACTACTTTAGAGATTGTTTCAGATTTTAACGAGGGTTTCTAATTAATAAAATTACTTTAAGGGAGAGAGTTTCTAAATCTTTGTTAGATTGACGTGGTGCTCTAATTTTTTAGAAAAGTTTGAGGAGCAGTTTGGGATTGACACGTGGACAGATTGGGAGTCAATTATAACATATATGATGATATTAGCTACCATTGTGATTGACTAGACATCCAACAAGAAAGCTAATTCACTAGACTACCAAAAAAACCAAAAATTATCTAGACAATTATATACAGAACTTAAAAAATAAAAGTCTCTTCCTTTTTGTTGGTTAGAGTTGAATAATTCATGCTTACTAAATTTTAGAGTTACTCAAATTGTTAATACAAATGATATTACACAACAGGTACAATTCTCATTTATTAACTAAGTTGAATTTCTAGCTAGAACATATCCATTTTGGCTATAATCGTCTATGCAGATATACATGTGAAAGAATTGATATAATGTTGAATCATATGAATTGTTGTATATTTAGCCCCAACCCCAATCCCCACCCCCCACTCCACACCACAACGTAAGCCATTTTGAAGTTCATCATGTATAATAGTTAACAATCCATTTAGGCTTCAAGGAGTCAATTTCACTGTTAATTGGCATTCCATGATTAGCACCCAAGGTGCAGAAAATAAGACATGTAGCAGCAACCATTATATCTACTATCTATCAACAATGGAAGCTTGAATTTGCTGATACAGGAGAATGAGTCGGCCAAGCTGTAGGTCCCAGAGCGCAAATATGCAAGTTTTGTGAGTCAGAGACAAGCACCAAATAGCAAAAAACTAGGGTTTAAGGATGTAGATTGAATTATATACTCATGAATGCAATAGATATAATTCAGAGATTTTCTTTTGACCAGAAAATGATTTGGTAAAACACGCAGATTTAGCAATATATTTCAGATAACTAAATATTACAACAGTTAAGTCATCATAAATGTTTAATGAGAATGCAGAACTAAAGCTTATAAGGAAAGGGATATTTGGTCCAGTAGTACGCTATTCATTCGGAAGTAATTAGTCATTTATATTAACTTGTAACTGATTATCAAAATGTGTCAATTATTATCTTTTTACTAGAAGCAAGGCACAGCATGGAGAATATATCTCATTCACTGGAAACACACAATTACGGACTTCAATCAGACATTTTCGGTATGACAAAAGTTGAAGAACATTTCAACTATTCACATGAAATTATAGAATAAATTGACATAAGCAAAGGAGCTAGTTGTCTATATATGCTACAAATAGTGTAATAAAACATGCCACACAAGTAGCATTCCTATCACAGTACATCAATTAAATAAAATGGTATTATTACAATATATAATATTTACCTGCGAGGAGAGACGGATCTTGAACGCGAACGAGCCTGCCTGCGAACAGGAGAGCGGCTACGTCTACGGTTAATAGGTGACCTTCTAGGAGGACTACGTGGTCGTCTAGGAGGAGATCTGAGAAAACATAACTTCATTTGTAAGGCGCAAGAACAAGAGCACCATACAGTACAATTTTATTTCAACATAATAGGATGTTGTGAGAGAAAATTCGTTCAACTCGGCATGTATAATAAAGTTAATATGAAAGATATCATCAATAAATAACAATTTTTAACGACTTCGCGAATATTATTATTTTCAATAGCTCTTTCTTTTATAGGAAGAGTAGTAGTTTTGGTATGTACTACTTGCAGATGCGAAGCGCATACCAGCCATATTAGGCGAGGATGATTCAAGCCTAGGTTCAATCTGAGGCTAGACCTCTGCGCTAGGCTCGTAAATTTAAGCTAAGCCTAAGTTTATTGCCAGATCAAACTTAGGCACAATCCCTACACAGTTACGTATTAGGCACATCCTCAAGTCAAAAGACTCGTAGTGCTCAACAACAAAGCATGATAGACTCATCTGCTAGACCAGCCATATGCTTCTTTTTTATGGAAAAAGAATTAAGCAACATAAAGAGGGAACAATGATTCAGCAGGAAGGAAGAAAAGAAACAGAGAAGCGCTTCCCATTAGCTACTAGAAGCTCATTACAAACGGTATAGTACTATCCCATTTAAAAACCAAATCTTTAAACCCCAACCCTTTCAATTCAACTCTCCCAACGTCAACACCTATTGGAGAATAAAGTATTTCACATTCAGCACCATTATGGCTGCTGTATGTACCAACCCTTCAAAATTTTCGCCTTTCCACTTCAAAGTCCAGCATGCTGCAGCTGGAAACATCCCCCAAAAAGTGTTTGATTGTCTCAGAGAAAACAGGGTCTGGCCAACTCTCCAATACGTCCAGTGAGCTATTTGGACCAGCCATGTTCTTTAGGTTAACAAAGCAAACACTTGCTCAAAAAAACAAAGCGATTTCGTCAAAAAAAAAAATTTAAAAAGTTAAAGAAAATTCCTCGTTCTTTAGTTTCCAAGAGAAAAACAAAGCAAGGGGTTGAAGTGGCTGATTCCCATGACTGTAGAAGCTTCTGAAACAATCTTATTTCAACAAATGATTCTCTTCAACTATTTCAAGGGAACCTTTTTATTTAAAAAATAAATAAGATGAGCACACTTCATTATTCACTTATAAGAAAACAGAATAGCTGATGTTTCTGTGAGCTTTAAATTCCTTAATGTGATAGTACCCTTGCTCGTAGGTTGCTAAAAGATAGCACTGAGAAAGCACAACAGAGTTTAGAAGGAAATTTTTGAACTTTTAATAATTTAGCTTAGCTTACCGGCGTCTCGATGGAACGGGAAAGCGTCTTCGCACAGGACTACCACGCACCCTTCGAGGAGAAACCCTGTTAAGAAGATTATTAGCCAAACACTTACAAAGTTAACTAAGGAACTATATAAAATAATGCTTAGGCCTTAAAAGTAGCTAACCGTGCAGGTGATCTATTTCGTCGTGGAGCTGGGGACAGCGAACGTTTTCTAGCTGGAGACACGGGCCTCCTCCTTGGAGGAGTTTCTCCACGGCGAGGAGATTCTCCTCGACGACGAACAGGGGATTCCAGACGTCGTTGGTGAGGAGAACCTGGTCGTCGTCGAGGTGATTCGCCTCTTCGATGAGTTATAGGGGATTTCCTTCGTGGTGATGACAGAGGTTGTCGATGCGGAGAAGCTGGTAATAACAAGTACAAAGAAAAGCGAACTTAATAGCTTACGAAACAAAACAAGTTCTTCGCGAACATAAATCTTCTAGTGGAAAACATAACCTACTATCTCTTTGCCGTTGCTGTTCATCCTTCTCAACATCAGCACTAATGTTGTCTTTTTGTGAAGCTTCTTTTTTAGGACCAGTTGTAACAGCCTTTTGAGGTGATGAAACCTTTTGGCGTTGAGGTAAAGTGAACCTTGCTTTAACAACACTCCCATCAATTTGAGCCTGCATCAAGGCCAATGAGAACATCAATTTTACAGGAAATAATGGGGTTCTTAACATAGACTCACTCTGCTCTTAAATTTTCTTACCCCATCCATGTAAAGAAGGGCTTTTTCTGCATCAGCTCTCGTCTTAAACTCAACATATCCATACCCCCGTGGAAGATTAACCTGTGAGCATTTAATAAGTTACATAGTACATATGAAAGAATAAAAGGAAATTCTTAATTAAAAAAGTCGCATACTTACACTACGATCCATTGTCAACTCCACATTAACAACTTCACCAAAGTTACCTGCAAGGTGGAAAATAAAAACTGATAAATTTAAACCATAAGGATGCATATGAAAGCACCTACACAAATACAAAGTATACAATAGGTGGTGATTGATAAAGATCTGTCTAGAATATTCATCCGTGAGATTAACTGCATCAACAGGATGGAACTATTTCAGCCACCCATTTCAACGAGGATAATATGATGTCAATTACGCAGATCTTGAACATTTGTGATTCTACATTGTGATAGACAAACTCTTTCACAGCAAACATTTTATTTCTTTTCATCAGTTTTAGAATTTAGAAAAACGTATTAATCCGCACCATCACCACCACCATCTCTAAACCACCAACACCCCATTGTTAAGTAACACATTAGGTCATTCAAACCTAAACTTTCAAAACTAGTTTTGTGGCTATAAAGACGCCCTTTATGGCTTGATAAATAAACCTGAACGATAGTTATGTTCAGGAAAGAAGATTTTGGAATTAATCAAATCAATTGTTCTGAAAAACATTCAAATAAGATACAGATAATCAGTAAACTAAATATGACAAATTTGTCAGAAAACAAGAAAAATTATATGCAGTTCTCATCATTGCTGTTAATTATATTTAGATCATTCTGAGAAAAAAAAACTTACTGAATATTTCTTTCAAATGGCCTTCGTTCACATTCCTGGTCAGCTGATCAATGTGAAGAACAACAGATTCAAGAACCGGAGAAGCTTTCCTGAAAGAACTTGTAGTATAAGATCATTGACATACACAATTACTTAAAACATAAATGACGTTAAAGAACTTCTTGAGTTGTAACTTATTCTTAAGAGGGTTCTGCTTAGGGATATAACTATTGGAATAGAATTAGAGGCCTAGAGCGCAGGGAAAACAAAGTAGCTCTCATGCACAACAACTACAAGTCTCATCAAAATGTTGTGAAACTTAAGCACATACAGCCCCTAAAGGTCTACAGAATTTTTGTATATCAACACAATATCTCAGCTTAAATGGAATACCAGTCTTCACGAACAATAAAACAATTAGGGAATACAGTCCCTTTCATTGTTTTCCAGGCAATTCAGTTGCAATACAAAACATGTGGATAAAAGGTAATATACCACTATTGATGACTCAAAGATATGGGTGTAACCTTGGATAAAAGGTAATATAACAACACCATCTAAATATGTCAGGTTCATTGAAACAAGATTTAAATGGGTGTAACCTTAAAAGCCTCATGCTACATAGGACTGAGTCGATTGACAACTATAAATCTCCATAACCTAACTTCTTTCTGGTCTAATATACAAGCATCTTACGCATGGCTTTCTTACTATAATCCAAGAAAGCATACCTATTTCAAGTAACTTTTATTCATATATCGCCAAACCTCAAAGAAAAGTTGATGCCTATATTCTAACGGAATTATATCCAGCTTTACGATGTTGTATTCAATTGCATATATTGTCTCAACTCTCAAACTTTCTTAAGGTTTATCTTTCGGGGGGTGGGGGTGGTGGTGCTCGAAAAAGTCTCCAAAAATCAATTTTGATCAGACCAAAAGGCTTGAGATAAGTTTACCTCAGAAGTGGTGAAGCTCGTTTAGTGGATGGTGGTGGAGAGCGACCTCGCCTCGTTGATCCAGTGGGACTGGAAACAGAAAAAAGCATAGCATCAAATAAGTCATCATGAAGTGAACAAGAAAAGGGGAGAATAGCAACCATAAAAGTGGATTACATAAGTTCTTTCTCAAAAAAACAGGCATAGTGCTTTTCAAACTATGCTAGCATTTCCATGGGCTAGCCATGTGCCAGACGTAAACTAACCCTCAAAATTTCTTCACATACACCCCCTAAATAAAAATTTGAACACTTTGGCGAAACTAACAAACGCAAATTAGGTCTTTAGCAAACACTGTGATACACCGTACACAAGTACATGATAGCAAATGACGGGAGGCTCTAACTTCATGAATGAAACTAGTGCAACATATTCGTAATATGTACTATTAACCAAAATAAGAACGTTTAGATAGATGAGTGGAGGGAAGAAGAACCTACGAGTAATTCTAATCATGGTTCACAATTTCGAATGTTTGGTTACAGTTTCAATAGTTACAAGAACAAAATAGTTACAGTTTTTCTTGGTTTACATCAACTTTGCTCATGTACTGTTTTGGAATATTTCAATCAACTAAGCAAAATATTCAGCCTAAATGAGATTTTAGACCTTGATTCTAATAACTAATGAAGTAAAGGCGAGAAGTAGTTCGAAAAGCTGATAAATTTAGAGTACCCTAATATTGGCCCATGAGCTGGCTTTGTCTCAGTACTTGTTAGGATTTATTCCGCACTCGATTCTGTGCTCATGTTCTAGATTTGTTCAGCAACAATTAGTTCAAACCAAATTAATTCAATGTGTACACACTAATTCAAGCTGTTATTTTTCTCTGATTCAAGTTCAACCTAAATGGAAATCCACGAAACTAGAAAGCACATCAACCGCTAAAATCAGTTCAAGCTCAAGCAGAATTTCTTCAAACAAACCAACAAGAGAGAGAGAGAGAGAGAGGACCTTCTTCGTTTGGAGGGAGGGCTTCGGCTGCGAGAACTGGAGCTCCGGGATCGAGAAGACGACGAAGAGAAAGACTTGGAGCGAGAACGAGAACGAGAACGAGAACGAGAACGAGAGCCCGAACCTGAAGACGACCGGGATTGCGATGAAGAACTAGAAGAACCCGAACCAGACAACCGTCTGGCTGGTCTACCTCGACTGGGTTTCGCCATGCCCGTCAATCACTCTAGCGCACAAAACCCTAGAAAAACCCTAGCAATGGGCAGTTCGCTCTCAAGATCCTTTTTCGCTCCAAAATCGAAACACGAAAAATTGAAATCAAGGGAAAGCGAGAGAAAGAAGAGAGATGGGATTAGCCAAAGGTCAGTGTAAAAAATACGTTGGGCCACGGTTTGGGTAGAGCAAGTTCACTGTGTCCCCTTAAATCCCATCCTTCTCATAGGGGTTGGCCGCTACTATTAAGGGCTATCCACAAAATATCTAAAATAGATTTGGGATGGCTAAAATTGCTAATGTTATATATAATCAAAGTACTTTTAAATATTTGCATACAAGACTTTACTTTAATGGTTGTGTATCTCTCCCATAAATCTTTGGTGGTGAGAAGTTTTGAGATCAAAACTTTTCGATTGTGGTATTATCGATATGTCGTTTCCTATTAGTAGACATTATTATATAAACATCATATATACAAAGTCCCTATAGGGTCCATATCCACGGTGAGAAGAGCGTATTTACAAAAAAATCAGCTTTTGGATCATCTCCTAACCCCATCAAAAGTTAAATAATTTTCTAAGTTTATTTTTTCAATTAGTGTTTTGATTAGGCTAAAAAATTTAGAATATTATTTTTTATGTGAATGATCTCCATGGTGAGAAAATTATTTCTACCAAATATATCAGCTCTTGAGTCATCATTATGTAAGCCCCACAAAGATGGTATGAAATATAAAGATGTCTATTGAACTAGATTCTTTTCAAATATATATCCTTCATGTCATTAGGAGATAACATTACGCAGTATCGTTAACACCAACTTTGATGACTCTTCGTCTTCCAAAAAGTAGTTCGAAACTTCGATATCAGGACAGTGCAATTTGAACACCAAGATCTAGTGTTATAATTGTAACACCGGACTGTGGGGCCTACGTGGTTATACTTCAATAGATAAAATTTGGTGAAGTTGTTCTCCTCACCATGTACATCATCCTTACAAAAAATCAGCCCGTTCTAAAAATTTTAACCCTATCAAAAATTGATCAAAAGTTGATTGAAAATTAACGATGAGGATGATATACATAATGAGGAGAACAACTTCACCAAATTCCAACTCTTAAAATGTAACCATGTATGTCCCAAAGTTCAGTGTCACAACCAGATCTGGGTGTTCAAATAGAAATCTCAACAAGATGCATATGGCTCTTGCAGTCCTCAGGATTAGACTATTCAAACAAGGTTGGTTTGGAATAGTAAATGTCAATTTGATAATTAACTATCTCATTGGTGTTGGTCACAAGATCTTTTTACAAGAAGAGTTTTTTTATGAGTATTTACAAGGAGAAGATCCAAATGTTAATTTTTTGGTGTTGATGGCCATCCTTACAAATAATCAGCACATTCTAAAACATCTAACCACCCCCTCAAATCAACCCTTACAAATCAACAAATATTTTAGATATCTTTTTTACCGTTGATTTTAATTTTTGATTGGGATTAAAGTTTTAGAACAAAATGATTTTTAGTGAGCATACTATCAAATTGATTCTGTCTTGGTTGTGTGTAGATGAGAGGGATCTACTCACACCCCAAAAATATAGTCTGGTGCACTATGTGATAGTCCGAACACCTAGGATATCAAAAAATTGGACGCTGCCATTTGAACATTGAAACCAATGTTACAATTGAAACATTGGACTATGGGGTACACATGGTTACGCTTCAAGAGCTGAAATTTTGTGATATTGTTCTTTTAACTATGCAGATCATCATCATAAAAAACCAGTTTATTCTAAAACTTCTAACCCCATAAAAAATTGACTCTTTTCCTCACCGTTCATTTCTCACCGTTAATTTTCAATCAACTTCCGATCAATTTTTGATAGGGTTAGAAGTTTTTGAATTGACTGATTTTTTGTGAGGATGATGCACATGGTGAAAAAAAATAACCTTACAAAATTTTAGCTCTTAAAGTGTAACCATGTGAGCCTCACAACCTAATATTACAATTGTAACATTTGATGTCAACATTCAAATAGCGGCGTCCCAGAATTTATGGGCCACTTTTTTCAAAATAAAGAATGAGGAAAGTGGCCTTACGTGAAAAAAACGTAAAACCATCATACCATAGGTATAAAACTTCAAACATTTAGCCGCTCCAAAACTAGTGGTTGTTATAGTTATCTAGCAGAGGGGAAAAAAAATAAAAATCATTTCCCCCAAAAGCAATCTATTATCTATTATAATATATATACAAGTTCTTTAAGCCCGTGCTATGCACGGGCAACGCTTTTAGAAAAAAAATTATTTATATTATTTTTTATTTGAAATTAAATTTTTTAATTTTTTATTTTAAGATAGAGTTCCTATCAAAACTACTGTAGAAAGAGTATGAAACATAGAATTTTACAATAAAATGTCTAATTAGAGATAAAGTAACATCAATTAATTAATAACACATAACAACAACTATTGATGTGACATTCTATATGTTGACTTTGGCACATCATAAACGAAATATATATATATTAAATAGACATGTTATTGGTACTGTCTATGTGGGGCCTACGTTCTTGGAGCTGATCTAACGATGTAAAGATGATCTACTTACCATGCAGATCATCTTCTCATAAAATTCATCATACTCTAAAACTTCTAACCCCATCAAATGTTGGTTTGAAATTAATTGTATAAATAGATGGCTTATAAGTCATATAGCTTTTGCAGGAGTTAAAAGTTTTAGATAATCTCTATATAGTCCCTACATGGACCTTGTCAATAACATGCATATTTAAGCATGTCCTACGATCCTCACTATATATAGATAGTATAGATAAGTAGTATAGATATGTAAGAGAAAATTAATATTTTAATATAATAATATAACTCTTTGTTTATATTTGGGAGTGAGAAACCGTGGGGGAACTTGAAGTTCTTTCTTTAATTTTTTATGAATAGGGGGATTTTTTTATAATGATGCAAAAGGAGAATTTGATATATGTTATAGATAAGTCAATAAAAATATAATAGTAATAATTTTCAATCTCATAGATGATTAAAAGATCATCTTATCCTCACAAAATAGCTTCAGAGTCATTCTATGTGGCCTTATAATTAAATATGGTATTATAGAGAATTAATGTAATTTAAATCTAATTAAAGAGAATTAATAAGAATAAGACTATTTATTATGTTTTAATTGGTAATATGGTGTATGCTAGAAGGTGTTACAATACAATTTTATGCATAATTTGATGAATTTTTTTGTAAAGCTAGTGGAATTCATTATTTTTTTCACTCCTCAATAATCTGTGAGATAAATTAGAATCAATTGCTGAAAAAAGAAAAAAAATATGCTAAATCAAAGAATTTGTAATTAAAGAAAAATCTACACAAAAGTTAATAGTAGGAGCACCAAGTACGAAATAAAGAAAGTGTAATAGAATAAAGAGTACAATACACAAAGTTACTCTCAAAGATCGAACTCTCTTACATCTCAATTTTTTAATTCATGGTACATAAATTTAAAACTGACAAAAATAAAGATGAATGTAAACCAAAGAAGTAAAATATTCGATAAAAAAATAGACTATGTAAAGAAATTGTAATAGAATAAATAATACAATATACAAAGTTCTCTCCACAAACTCTCTTACATCTCAATTTTTCAATTCACTAAACATAAATTTAAAATGAACAAAAAAAAAGATGAACATAAACCAAAGAAGTAATATATGTGATAAAGAAAAAGAGCAAAGAGAAAAATAAATTTATATTTATTTTTAAAATAAATAAAAGAACTTGGCCAATGCGTAAATAACTGCATGCAGACTTGCGTTGGTAAATCTCATCCCATATCTTCAAATTCAACTATTTCTGTATATTTTATACAATAAACTATTATCTATCAATAAAATTGGTAATTGAATAGGACGTTTTGAAATAATTTAGACAAAATCGAAAAATAAAATCATACCATAACAAAAAGATGACTTGGGTGGAAGATCTTTCAAGTTTTGCCGGTTCTAAAAATGGATCAATGAAGCTTTCGATTTAAATGAATTTTCTCCAACAAATAGCTCGTCCAAAATTTAATCTTTTGTGGTGAATGAGACCTACATTGGTAGAAAAAAATTAGATTAGTAAATAAAGCATAAGAAAAATAAAACTCTGCAGCCGAAAAATAAAGTAATCTGAGATAGAAAAATATGTCTATTTATATGATGAACTATAAGAAGAGAGAATAATAATGTAATGTATGTGCATGAGTTACAATTCTAAATTTTAATGTATAATTAGTGGCCAATTAAAAGAAATCAATGAAAAAGAGAGAATAAATTTTAGAGAGATAATTTAAGAGAAATTTAAGTAGATAAAAATTTTATTTGATTAGCTTAATTAACATGATAAATGACTAATTAAAGAGAATTAATGAGAATTATTGTGTGAGGAGAATTTTTTAGGAGATATTTTGGGAGGAATTTAAGGAGATGAGTTTTTTTTTGTTAGCTTAATTAACATGATAAATGACTATTAAAGAGAATTAATGAGTGACACATATGGTACTTATGAGGGAGCTTGGAAGAGAGGAGAGGAGGAGTTAAAAGTACCATTGCGTAATAGTGTGAGTTTTTTTTACTGTGAGCTGACGGTGAAGGTTTTTTTGACCCAGGATTTCCACTATATATATATATAATAGATAGGAGAAGCCTTTGGGTTAACAAAACTCTCTATCTTAGGTGTGGGTTAAAAAAACTTACATTATAAACATATGACCCAATCTATTATTTATTATTGGGTTAACAAAACTATCTCTTAGGTCTAGGTTAAAATCTATTATCTATTATCTATTATAATATACTATAGGAGAAGCCTTGGGTTAACAAAACCCTCTCTCTTAGGTGTGGGTTAAAAAAACCTACATTATAAACATAATATACTATAGGAGAAGCCTTGGGTTAACAAAACCCTCTCTCTTAGGTTTGGGTTAAAAAAAGTTACATTATAAATATATGGCCCAATCTATTATCTATTATTGGGTTAACAAAACCTTCCCTCTTAAGTGTGGGTTAATAAAACCGACATTATAAACATATGGCCCAATCTAAAAATTCAAATTTTTTTTAAAAAAAAGCCCCCGTGCCTTGCACGGGATATGGGAGCTAGTAATATACTATAGGAGAAGCCTTGAGTTAACAAAACCCTCTCTCTTATGTGTGGGTTAAAAAACCTACATTATAAACATATGACCCAATATATTATCTATTATTGGGTTAACAAAACCCTCCTCTTAAGTGTGGGTTAAAAAAACCTACATTATAAATATATGGTCCAATCTAAAACAACTAAATTTTTTAATTATTTAATAAAAAATTTCAATTTTTTTTTTCTAAAAGAAACCCCCGTGCCTTGCACGGGATATGTGGGGCTAGTATTTACTATAGGAGAAGCCTTTGGGTTAACAAAACCCTCTCTCTTAGATAGGAGAAGTCTTGGGTTAACAAAACCTTCTCTCTTAGATGTGGGTTAAAAAAACCTACATTATAAACATATGACCCAATATATATAAAAAGAAGATATTTTCACATTAAATAAAAGAAGTTTCTAAAAAATAAAATACTTAAAAAAAATTTCTTTTTTTAATTTCTCTCTATTTTTTCCTTTTTTTAATCGGTTCCCAATTCTAATTTTTCTCTCTAAATTCTCTCATATCTTCTACAAGATCTCTACTCTCTCCTAAAATTTATTTACTTATAAAAAAAAGTTAACAAATCTCTTTTTCCCTTAAAATTCTGTCCTTCAACATTTATAGTAGTTATAATCCTTAAAAGCAGAAGGATTCTTTCTCAACATTTAGCAAACCCTTAATATACTCTATATATAATTCAATGTCCTAAATGGTGGCTATTCCGCTATCTGCTTCAATGAAAGTTTTGAAAAGTTTCAATAATTTTATTTATACTATTGCTTAAGTTAATTCGTTCTTAAGTTCAATCCTAAGCTCTTTTCATTCTTTTTTTTTTTTTTTGCAGGGTGAAAGCATAGATGTTGGAATGTCAAAAACTTCATGGGAATATTTAAGCCTCATGTTTGTTGTACTATTATAATATGAGCTTACTTTTTTCTTTATTTTATTTAAAAAAAAAAATTAGGGTGAAAGCCAAGGTATCGGAGTGTCGAAATCTTCATGTGAAGCAAGCGTCACATTTGCTATACACAATATGCATTTTTCACACATACCCAATTTAGTTTGACATTAGTTTATAATTATTCTCTCTCACACCTTTTATAACATTTCACATAAGTTATATAATTATCTCTCTCTAATTTTTTTTTTATTTTTTTTTGCATCCAAATGATCTCTCTAAATTAATGCAAACATTTGGGATATAAATATGATACAAAACATGGGCTAAGCATGTATTTGAGACAGGTGTAAAATTAGGTTATTATATAGAACAGTGTTTACTAAAAGTCGTGTATAATAGAGATAACTAATATCCTTCATTTTCCACTAATTATTAATAGATTGTTTACGAAATTAAACTAACTAATTAATAATATAAATCACTAATGTTATTATTACTACTACAGGCACCTATACCAGGGGTTAAATTTCTAATGACTTTAATTTTTCTACATAGAGGCATATATGCCAGCATAATTAATCCTAATAAAAAATATTAAAATTTTTTCTTTCTTTTTTCTTGCATTTTTGCTTATTTTCTTTTGAATTCTTTCGTTTTTACAATATTTTGTTTTAAGAAAGTTTGTATTCAAACATTGAAATAATGCATCATATACAAAATCAATATGGTAAATAATAAAATTACTAAAATAAAGCGTATGAAAATAAAATTACCGAGAGCCAAAATATGGCTTTTTGTTTATAACATATTTCGTAACAATATATTGAAAATAAAATTTGGTATAAATAAATTTTAAAATATTTTTTTAATAAGAAATTTTTGTATAACATAGTTTGGTAAAAATATATATTTAAAATAAAACTTTGTATAAAATTAAATTAAAAATTAATTTTTTTAATAAGAAATCCCTGTGCTTTGCATGAGATACAGAAGCACGTGTCTCTGCTACAAGGACTCTCCTTAAATCATTCCACGTGTCACTCTTAAAGCAACTAATTTTTTTAATTATAATAAATATCTTTCTCCCTAAAAATTCTCTTATTAAAAATTTTTAGTAATTAAAATTCTAAACAACTTATTTTCTAATTATCTAATAAAAAAATTAAATTTTTTTTTTAAAAAGCCTCCGTGCCTTTTAGGTATGGGGACTAGTTCTATAGATACATTTAGGTCTTTTTCATGGACAATCATCAATCAAATTAGAAGTTATAACCCTGTATTTTCAGAAATTTTACATTTACCAGAAATAGAAATGCAATTTCCTGAATATATTTATTAATAGTAGTTTTAAAATTCCATAACTGCTTTTTCAAATAAAATAATTGTTAATTGCATCTCTCCTGTTGTTTGTATTTGTAATAAAGCAAATAGCAGAATCATTAAAACAAAAAAAGAAAGAAAAGAAAAGAAAACGCGGCAAACAATATAGATCTAATTAAAGCTGCAGGCAGCAGATAATCAAACACAAGCAAGTGTCTCGATATATTGATAAGCATTAGATCGCCATAGGTACCATGTTGAATTCTCTCCAGGCCGAATTGTCGAATTCTCTTCGTGAATGATTGGTGCTAAATCATGAATTTTCTTGAAGCTCATATCTTTGAGATTATAAGAGATAACCTTATCTGGTGTCATTAACACCAACTTCGGCGATTCTTCGTCTTCCTCAACAAGCAATACATAGAACTCATAACGATATGGTGACAAGTCCCAAACTTGCATATCAGCATATCGAGACACCTCTGGATATGCAACTGCGAATGTATCAAGAACGACTCGATATTTCACATTCCACCCCGTGTAATCAACCTCCATTTCCAACACATTGAAATGGGTACTCATGAATGGACCACAACCTACAGTTAGATGCATATGCCCCTTGCACTCACCAAAGTATCCAATCCTTCTATCACGTCCATCAGGAATTAATGACTGCGACGGCAATGGCATTGGTTTTACTAATTCTCGATTGATATCGAAACAAAGGGAAGACTCTATTGAGGTACTAATCCAATGCAACGAACCATTCCAAAAGACACCAGACCTAGACAATGTATCATTAGGTACAACGGAAATATTTCGAGAGACGCTCCAAGAGGCTGATTTTGAAGAGTACATTTCAATCTGATAATTAACTGTCTCATTAATATTTGGATGAATAGGTTTTCTATAGACCCACCCAATGAGAACAACTTCATAATAAGGTGATTTAAGAGGATCGAAAGCTAAGCTAACGCTACAAACATAATAAGAACCGCGTTCTTGAAATTTAGATCGAGGAAGGATGTTGTAATGATTTGTGGATGGATTGTAGATGTAATAGGTAGTGCTTTTGCCGGCCGATAAATTGGAACTACTGCAACAGAATAGACCATTGCAAGACTGTAAGATCTTTATATCTATTGAATCCTTAGCAAATGGGAGAGTTTTGTAGGGGACAATTCCCATGGGTTTTTCATCAAGGAAGACAAATTCGAATTCAGGGTTGATTGAAGACCAAGGTTTACTCAATAACAATCCAGGGATAGGAAGGCTGCAGTTCCGAAAGCAATGGTTGTGAATGAAATGAGGATCAGAAATGATTGAGAGCCATTGTTTTGACACGGATTTGAATATAAACAGAGACTTTACTGGTAGGCACAACAAAACCTGTCGTAAGAGATCACTATTGCTCGCAATATTATTCACAGCTGACGATGATGAAGAATTTTCAGGCGAGTTCGTCTCACCTGAAATCTCATCTGTGGTGGTCCGACGATTTTTACAAGAAAGCATCATTCTGAATTGAACATAAGCTGGTGGTGATGAACTCTTGTTCATATAAAAAAAAAAAAATCATTGGGTGGGTTATATATCTTGTGGGGTATGGTTAAAAATGTTGACCTTGAAGAAGAACAAATTTAGGAAGGGATGAAATCGAAGTTTTTGGAGATATGTTAATGGATTTGTCTGCAAGTGATTTGTATATAGCTAGAGCGAGTGTAACGATCTTCTTTTGTAAAATATTCCTTTGAATTTTCATTACGTGGCATGCTTAGGAATTGTCGCCAAGAACATTGGAAAAAGAGTAATGCTAAGGGGAGATTTTTCTTGTACAGCATATAATGATCAGAGTGCTCAAAACCGAACCGATAATTGAATCGAAATTTAATAAACTGGTCGGACCGCGGTCGGACCACAGTTCGGTTAAACTAATTTTTAGCTGTAAGATAACATTGGAAAAAGAGTAATGCTAAGGGGAGATTTTTAGCTACGAACTATACAGGAGGGGAAGTAGAAAAGAAAAAAAACCTTTTTTTCAGTCTAATAAATCTTATTTACTTCTTTGCTATTCATCAACACATTTTTTACACAAGTATCTTTCTGCAACTGTAATAGATACATACAATCATACATCTATGTATGGAAGAAGACAAATGAGAATTTGTTTTTTTGATTGGCGAACACAAATAAGAAGTTACCTACTGCTTTGGAGAAAATTAGGCCATGTTCTTAATAACTTCAGCATACCATGGCCCGTGAACGCTACGTGATACTGTTGCAACCACAATCAGGATTTCTGCAGCATCAATCACCCTCTTGGTAAGAGCAGCAGCGCCCACCCGTCGAAGTGCCATCTCTGCCAATTCCCTTCCTTGGGACCCACCTCCTCCAAGCAAAACCCCCCTGGCTGCCAAATAAACAGTACGGGATACTTTCAAGTATACGGCATCCCCTTCTTGCAAGCTCTTAGTCAGTATGTTTGACATTACGTTCTTCCTTGTTTGAAGTTTCTCGGGATCACCAACTTCTAACTCATTAATTGTTTCGACGATTTCTGTAACACCCACATCCTCGACGTGGTCCAACAGCTCAGTGAGTTTTTTCACAGACTTGGATACTTCACTTTCCATGTCTGCAGGGCTTGGACTTAAGTTCTCACTCAGAAGGATTTGCCGGTGAACCAAAATGCTGTCCATAAAAATAAGAGCTCAGTGAGTTTTTTAACAGGCTTGGGACTATAAGCTAACAAATGTAACTAGTTAATGTTATTGAGTATCTAACGTGGGAGTTATTGAGTAATACTATCTAATGTTGACTATAGTTTCAACAGCTCTTGGTCAGTATTAAGTAATACTATCTAATGTTATTTAATGCTAGAGTTGATATTTACTCTAAAAGATCATTATATACCAAATATACCCTTAATTAAAAACAAACAAACAAACAAATAAACAAAGTCAAAATTTGACTATACATACATTTTGAATATGGGCTTATAAGAAGGGTCATTTTGGAAGTTCGGCAAAAATTGCCTGACTGTAACTTTGAAGTAGTGGCACTTTGATATTACAGAAACAAGCACCGTGGCAAAGGTATGTTTGCAGGTACAAATTCACAGGGTGGTGGGACTCACAGTTCGATGGTTCTCACCTAGTAATTACTAAATCCACTACTCGTCAAAGCTAGATAATTGAAACCATCTGATCTGTTGGGAGTTGGGACTGTTAACATTCTTCTTTAATTGTTCATTTGAGTTTCCAGTATAATACTGTTGGATCAAGTTTTGACAAGGTAGATCTACAAATTAGGATCCCTCACCCCTGAAATAGGGCGAAGAGGGAGAGGGGGATAGTGAAATAAAGAAACATAAGTTTTTCACCTACCTGGTAGAAATGACAATGATCTTCTGAAGTTGGGCCTGCACTGTCCTTAGTCTTGAGAGATTGAGCTTAAGAGTTTCAGGTAGAGTCTGTTCAGTCAACCCCTCTATCTGACTTACTAACTTCAATAAACCAAGCCTCACCGCCAGATCAACTTTTTCTCCTTTGCATTCTGATTGTTGAATACCTGATCCAACAGAAGAAAGAAATAATGGTCATTATTACTGAGAGTATTTGAAAATGCACCAGAACTCTCTTTCATTGCTAGAAAACTCAAACCTGTATGATTGGTAGTAGAGTTTGGAGAAGAAGATATCAGTTGGCTGTTTGATGACAGAGAAACGCTGCCTCCAGTTCGAAGGGTGGTCAAAGGAAGGAGGCCTTGAGAAGATCTCACATGGCTCGTAGTTAAAGCGGATAGGGAATCAGTGTGTTCAATCCATTCCTGCTCTGCACTATCCCTCATGGATGAAAGCCACCGAACTGTAAGCGGTAGAGAGTTTGAAGCATCATGTGGAAATCCATGACGGCTGGTAAAGGCCTTCTTCAGGTATTCCAAACCAGCAGGTCCCTTTATGAGTGGTTCCATGATTCTTACACGTGCTCTGCTAATTTCTCTCTTAAGCTCCTGCCAGGACATTCCATGTTTACATTTTAAATTTAAAAGAAAAGGAAACTCATCTGCTAATTAGATATATGAACTCGAAGATCAATCTCTTCAGACAAATGAGTCATAAAAGCTTGAGTAAGGATCCGTAGACATGCTTAAAGCAACATGTTGTAGACATGGTCTATGTGGGGGCCCACATGGAGATAATCTTCTATGTAGATCATCTTCATATAAAATTCATTCCATTCTAAAACTTATAACCCCCATCAAATGTTGGTTTAAAATTAATTGTAAAAATAGATAGCTCATAAATCACACAACTTTTGATGGGTTTAAAATTTTTAGAATTATGTGATTTTTGGTGAGGATGATCTACATGGTACTTACACCATCCTCACAAAAAATCAACTCTTAGATCATCTCCATGTGAGCCCCATATGGACCGTATCAACAAAATGTTGATTTAAGCATGTCTGCGGATCCTGACTCTAAAAGCTTATATTGGTTAACTGCTTCTGACTAAGGTGAGTGAATCAATATCAAAATTCAAGATAAGTATGGCATTCTAAATCTCCATCAGGTATTCAGGTGGTCCACTGTTTGAAGGCTACAGACAATCATTTAGTAGGTCACAACATGGAGGATTGGGACCTCAGCAGAGGTAACCTGCTTGATCATATATATCACACAATAAAATCTAAACATACTTATTTATGTAGATGTTCAAGTGAATGCCAAAGAATAAGAACACAAAGAGAACTAGTTCACATCCAGAGCTTTCACTTTACCAAAACAAAGCTTTTCAAATTTTCATGCAAATATTGATTTTCAAAAAGAAAAAAGAAAAAAATCTAGAGGAGAAGGAAGGAGGAGCTTGAAGCCAAACCTGAATCTGCTCCAGAACAAAGCGCAAACCCTTGATCGTTGCAATGACAAATGAAGCATTTGAGTTATCTCCACCTAGAGATATCTCTCCTAGCTCATTCATTAGCTTTTTGTGGGTCTTCATCATCTCATCCTCGTTAGCTGGAGCTGAAAGCTTCTGCAGAGTGACAAGTGCAAATTCCAGGATCTTCCCAAGATAAACCATGTCATAGGTTTCTGATTTCAACACCTTAAGGAAACCAAAAAAAAAAAATGATTGTTAGTTAATATTTTACTGAATACTGAATAGTAAAACATAATTGTGTATAATTTACATACTGTAGGAAGTTACGTTAGTTACCTCAGAGAGAATCTCGAGATCAATAGCATCAAGAATCTCTTGCCTCCATTTCTGAGGGGCAATCTCACATAGTTCATCCCTCACCTCCTTCATGAGCTCGACTATGCGACCATAGTTGGGATCATCATGTCTCATAGATTCTGTGATAGCATCCCAAAAAGCCTTCTCCATTGTCTCTCTTATTTTTTCCTGCTTAGCAGGGAAGACAGCATAGCATAGTGAGGAACTAAGGATTTGTAATTGGTAACTAATACCATTATTAAAAATTACTTGAAAATTTGCACAATATTTAAAAGTTATACCAAGAGGACATGAAGTAAAGGTATGTGCTAACCTTAATACCATTATGATCTTGCTTACTGACATTTAAGCTGTCAGCAAAAGAACCGTGATGCTCGTGGACAATTTCATTCACAAGCATTTCATTCTCTGTCACCTTTTCACCCAAAGAAGAACCTAATTCACCACCATCACTACTGAATAGAGTGGAGGACCCAACTTCTTTGGGAGAGGAAGCATCTGCCTTAAACAAGGAACAAACTACATCGCTTGGTCTCTCACCAGCATCAACTGGTATTCTTCCTTCATCTGAAACAGAAACTGAAGATGGGACAGCTGAAGAACTGGGCGGAGTTGCCGATGACATATAAGCAACTTGTGAAACCAATGCACTCTTATTCTCCTTAGCTTTAAAGAATCTAGACCTCGTATCAAATAGAGCACGTTCCATACGTTGAATTCCAGCATAACCACTTAGATGGTGCACTTTCTCCCTAAGAAGTCTCTGATCTTCTGCGACCTAGCACCACCGAGAAGATTTCATGGTAGTCATTATTCTTGTGAATGCATGTTAAGAATAGCTAAATAGGCTTAAGTTACACTACAGATGAAATAATAACCATCCAGCAAAGATTTACAGGTGCAAAAGCAATGACCCTGGCTGAGTGCAACCAAATAAACCTGCTAGGATGTTGTAAGTTGTAACCATCAGTTCTAAATTTCTAATAAATTATTGATAAATCGGATGTTATAAATTGTAATCTTAAAATCTAAGTGTAGGTGATCCTAGTCAGAACACACCAATCATATGTCCCACACCCAACTGCAGTTACAACATTGTATGATATGCCATCGGTACACCGTAGACTATCCTCATAGCCTCACAATCCTAATTAAGTCACGATAAAAACAAAATGAACTTAAAAAAAAAAAAAGAATTGCTTAAATAGACCTGAGCTAAGTGTAAAGTAAAACCTGTTTTTGAATAGCTTTCATATCATGAGTCAGAGCATCATTATCCCCTTCTGAACTTAGCTTGCACTTCTCCATCATAGATAGCTCTAGTTGGCAGGCAGCTTTCACAAGATCCTCCTCTAGAGAATTAGCATCTCTAACTTTCCAGGCCACAAAATGATAAAGATAGGAGCACCATGCTGCATCAAAAGATTCCAATTGGGATCTGAAGGTCGGTTTACTTGGCAATGTAGGGCCAGACTCCTGATGGGTACTCTGCATGGGATGATCTAATATAATTTTCATTAACAACTCAAACTCCTGAATGAAAGTTCCTGCAGAGTCAACAAGAGCAATTTCACGCTCTCCTCGCTCGCTGAAAACTGTGCCTGGATGCCCCAATATCATATAAGCAGAGAGCACCACTCTGACCGGATACCTTGATAGCTTAGCTGGACATTGAGATCCTTCTTTACAAGAACCCACTTTCTTTTCCCCTCTGCTCCGGTTTGTAGAAGTAAGTGCACCCTTTCGTTTTGGAGAAGAAAGTTGTTTGAGCAAGTGATCAATGTTACCTGAACTGGATGTATTACTGGTACGAGTAGTAGCTTTTGAGAGGGTAAATCGGCTCTCAAGCCGATCAAATAAAGCTTTGACGGTCTGACGGGTCACAGCTGATTCAATCCGAAGAGCAAGCTGCTCAAATGGTATCAACTTAGCATGTTTCTTGTTGATTTCTAAAGTCTCATAATCTTTAGCTAAAGCAAAGGTAGTTCTCTTCAACCTCAAGAACTGCCTCCAGCACCTGACAAGCAATCGTTTTAGCATAGGCAATTATTGACTTCTATTGAGGAAACAGAAAATAGAAGTCGAAACAGATAAAGGTTATCCGTTCTTTCTTCATTCCCTATCAAATTCCTCAATTTTGACAAACCTCAGATAAACATGTTTCCACTAATTCTGGGAAATGATAGATTTCTCCGATATTTAATAAAAAATAATTTCTCTGAATAAAATTAGACAGCTCACAAGAATCTGGCATCCCAATTCTAGTAAAACTCTCACACTAATACCTTGAAAGATACGATGAGATTCTCACAAGAACTTGAAGAGTAAAATTTAATGAATAAATTGTTTGAAAAATAAATACCTAGGAAAGAATTTGTTATCAACGGGATGTAAACCTTGTTCCCAAGTTTATGAAGTTAATAAGTTAGTCAGGAATGTCAATCTGATGAAATTCCTGGTTAACTGATTAGCCTGAACCACTCTAATGGAACAGCCTGGCAGAGGTGGAAAAGAACTCAACATATGATCTTGTAAAGAAAGTGAATAAACAAAAAATTTACTCTTACCAAAAAAAACACTCATAAAGCTTTAAGTGCCTAATTTAACAGCAAGATCAGCTTACATACCATGCTAGTTTTCTTGAAAGGAAATCCCCCTGGCTGTTCTTATTCCAATTAACATGAACATTATTTTGGTGACTTCCTCTTTGCCTCAAATGCTCCTCTCTCTGCCTCTTAGCCTGTTCATGAAAGAAAAATTCTCAATAAACTAGAAGGATCTATGGGACAAACAAAACAACAAAGAAAAGAGTAAAATAATTAAGTATTAAATCACAAAAATGATTGGCGAAAAACATAATATATATATGTACCCTTTGAAGCCGATCTTCCAAACGGTCCTTCATTGTACTTCTCTCAATCTCTCGCTGGTGACGAACAGACTTAGCCACTCGCCGGACTTTCATCACCCTTGCACATGCCCTGCTCTTCTCAGCTTCCAATAATCCCAACCGCTTCTTCTCCGCTGCTACACGCTTTTGATAGATAGCAGTACGCACAAAATCCTTATACCTCCTTTCCTGAACCATCCTCTGCAACAATGACTCAGCCTTTCTCTCCTTTGCTGCAGTCTTTTGCTGCCTGTAAGCCTTGAGAAGAAGCATCCGGTTTGCCTCTGCCTGCTGCCCTCTTGATTCCACCTTTGTTCCGAGCTCCTCACGTTGCCTCTCAAAACGCATTTCTACTTCGGTTTTAGCTGCTTGCCTCAGTTCATCTACTTTTGCTAAGCGCATCTGAGCCTTCGCCAGAATGCTTAACCTGTTGGGTAGACCCAACTGTTGTTAAATTTCATTTATTCACCAGAAAAAATCCTCACTCAGACAACTCAAAATTTGATTCTTGAGTTAAACAATTTCCATTTGGTTTGACACATTCTAAATGCTGTAGGTATGATACACCGGGGGGTGGGGAGAAAAGGGAAAAAAAATACTTCCATTGTCATTCAGAACATAGATCGATCATCTTCTCTTACTTCCTTCCCTTCCATTGTCATTCAGAACATAAGAGAGTTTGAGTCTCTTTTGGCCAAGATTCTAAGGCCAAAAATTTCCCTAAATGTTTTTCCGCTTTATTTTGAAACTTCTTGCAAGTTGCAACTCCTCCTGGACTTGGAAAGGAATCCACCATGGTCTACCCCAGATTGCTAGGTTTTGTTTTTGGCAATATTGGGATGAAACTTAAATCAACGTCTGTTACTCTGTGAGGATACATGGATTGTGGACTTGAACTGACCTCTTGGACACCCTGAAAATCTAATAGACCCTAGCCATATCCACGTCAGTGAAATCATTTATCAGGATTCAAATACTGACAATAATGAACTCCTGGGTTCCTGTTTTAACCATGAAATTAGAAATAAAATCTCCCGGATTCACATCCCTTTTGTGGGTTCGGACCAACCCGGCAAACCCCCTGGACTCTCTTTGAGTCACCAAGCATGGCGCCTTCGCAGTGAAGTCCATGTACAAGGCCCTAGGAAATAATCTCAAGTTTCATAGTGCTCAATAACTCGCATTCTAAAATGGGGAACAAAATATGGCATTAGAAAGCTCCTTTCCCTACTCTTCATCACTTTTACTCCAATTAGTCTACTTGGGACAGGATTTGTAGTTGGTTCAACCCACCATGTGAGTGGGACTCAACCTAAAAGAATCAGGCTTTAACTTACGCAGTTTTCTCCTGTTTCTTATGGAAGGAAAGATGCAAAACTCTTAAAATTAACCATGATGGCTCATTTTTCAAACCTGATTCAAATGCTAGAATTAGTTTTCTTTCTTTTTTTTCAATCATTGACGATGGAATTAGTTAGTTCTTCGTGATGATGCAGGCATCTTTAAAGGCAGAAAAACTCTTCACAGGAACAGCAGAAGAAGCAGACACATCTGCAATTCGTACTTATATCCAACGCAAGGATTGCTCTCTTGGTTGGGGAACCAAGGCTTTAATTGATGATATCTCCACTTTTTGACATTATTTTAATCTTTGGATTGTATAAATTTTCCAATGGGGGTAATACGGTTGCAGATACTTTAGCAAAATGGGCTAGGGAGACTCATTTCTTTGTGTGCTGGGGGGATTCTCCCCCTACTCTTATTTTGGATGTACTTAACATAGTGCACAATTTGTACCTCAACTTTTTGGTTAATATGTATCTATCTTAGAGAGAGAGAGAGACGACCAAAATTAAAAAACCTTATTATCATTCTAAAGGGAGAACATACCCAGACTAAAAACAAGATTAAAAATAGAAGAAAAATCTAAAACATAAAATTAAACAGTTCTTACACAAAGTAAAACTTGAGCAAATAGCATGAGACCAACTTTCGTAGGACAAAAAGATTAAAGACTTATTACCTTTTCTCCTCAGCAGCGTGAAGTTTTGCTTGAAGGCGCAAACCGAGGTCTTCATCTTGCAATGAATACCTCGAAGGACTTCTTTGCGTCGTCCGAGCCTTGTTTGACAACCACGCATGAAATTGCTGTACCCAAAGAACCAACAACTGAATTGTGAATAAATAGGAAATATTATGTCTGAATACCTACTATGTTGTATTTTATTAAGTATTTCAAAATACCCATGTCTTTTGTGTCCCACTAACTAATTATATAATAACCCCATGTGGTGAAACCCATCCTTGTCCCCCTTATTTTACTCTCTCATCACATTTAACTAGATTCATTATCTACACTCTTAGTCCCACATTGCTTGAGAAACCTTTTGAAACCTTGTTAATAAGTTATGGTTGAATCTCTTAGTGGTAAGCAAGTAATAGAGGTGGGCCTCGCGCGCACGAGGCAAAACCGGCCCACGTTGGGATTTGGGGGCCTGGTCCGGAAACCCATTAACCGGGCAGGCGCCCGCGCGATACGCGCGCAGGGGGGGGTGCAAATCCACCGGTTTGGGCCTCGCGTGTGTGCAGGGGTTGGGCTTCGTTTTGCTCTTTTTCCTTTTGCGTTCAGCCCACGTGTATGCATAGAGACTGGTGTTGACCCACGCATGTTCCTTCTTGTCTCACGCGTGTTCCTTGCTGTCCCACGCGTGTTCCCTGCTGACCCACGCGTGTTCTCTGCTGTCCCACGCGTGTTCCCTGCTGTCCCACGCGTGTTCCCTGCTGACCCACGCGTGTTCCCTGCCTGTCTCCTTCTGTTTCTCGTTTTCCCTTTGATATTAGAGAGAGAGAGGGACGAAATTGCAGACTACAGAGAAAAGACTACCTCTCCTACACATCTTCTTCATCCTCTCTTACTGTCTTCCTAAACACCAGAGGGATACTCAAAGCTGCTCACCGGAGCTCTTCATTGTTGTGCATACTTGACGAGCTAGATCGTTGTACCCTGGAGAGAGATCGTCTACACAACCTGTTTGCACCCGGATTACTTCCGAGAGGGGGCGAATCTTCTCTTAAGGGCAGTGTTTACACGCCTCGATCTACTTACTGTTATCACGCTAGATTTTCACTGGTTTTCTAACAATCTTAAGAGAAGAATATGGACACTGCTTTCATCACCACCAGATCACTTCTAGATACTTCAAAGATAGATCTGTTCAGTGGAACTCACTTCAAACGCTGGTAAGAACGGATCTACTCCAGTCTGGACGTGATGAATCTAGCACAGTACCTCACACTGCCACCACCTACTGAAGGTATGGAAAACTATGATGAACATTTGCACGAATGGACAAAAGGTAACAAGGTATGCCGCCATACTATCCTAAGTACCCTGTCCAATGACTTATTTGATATCTACTGCAATTTTAAATCAGCATATGAGATATGGGAAAATCTAATCCAAAAATATGTTATTGAAGATGCTGGTACTCAGAAATATACTATAGGTAATTTCCTGCATTTCCAAATGTCTGATAACAAGGATGTATCTTCACAAATTCATGAATATCATGCACTAATTAGTGACCTCAAAAATGAAGACATTGAACTCCCTAAGTCATTCATATCTGGTTGCCTACTTGAAAAACTTCCTGATTCTTGGAGGGACTATAAAAACAGTATGAAACACAAGAGAAAACGGATGACCCTTGAACAGATTATAGTTCACATACGTATTGAAGAAAAGAACAGACTTAGAGACAAGGCTGATCAGGCTAAAGAGCTTAACTCTAAAGCAAATCTAGTTGAAGGAACCTCCAGTAAACCACATCACAACAAATTCAAGAAGCACAGTCATAAGCCCAACTCTAACACCAAATATAAAGGCCACAACCCTGCCTTCAAGAAACCTGGAAGTTGTTATGTTTGTGGTAAACCTGGACACCATGCAGCTCAATGCAGGAAACGTAGAGATGGAAACAACAACCCTCCCAAAGCTAATTTAGTTGAGGGGGATGTCATTGTTGCTGTTGTTTCACAGGTGAACATGGTAGCTGGGAAGAAGGAGTGGGTGGTCGACTCTGGGGCCACTCGCCATATTTGTGGAGATAGAAATTCCTTCTCAGATTACATTCCAGTGAGGGAAGGAGAAGAACATGTATACATGGGTGACTCCAGATCCACACCAGTAGTGGGAAAAGGAAAGGTTCTTCTCAAACTGACATCAGGGAAAATCCTCTCACTGAGCAATGTACTCCATGTTCCTGAAATTCGATGTAATCTTGTCTCTGTTTCTCTGCTTGGGCAAGTGGGGATTAAACTTTCTTTTGAATCAGATAAACTTGTACTCACTAAGAATGGTGCCTTTGTAGGGAAAGGGTATTGTAGTCAGGGGCTTTTTATGTTGAATGTACTTAATGTTATAGTTAATGAAAATGCATCTTCTTCTGCTTACTTGCTTGACTCCATTGATTTATGGCATGGTAGATTAGGACATGTTAATTTTCCTTATATCAAGAAAATGAAAGAATGTGGTCTGATAACAAATTTTACTAATGTTAACCCTGATAAATGTAGCTCTTGTGTTGAGACAAAACTAACCAAGAAAACTTGTAAACCTGTTGTTGAAAGAGAATCTGAATTGCTTAGTTTAATTCATAGTGATCTTGGTGATTTGAAACAAACTGTATCTAGAGGAGGTAAATCGTATTATGTTACATTTATTGATGATTATTCTAGGTACACTAAAGTATATCTGCTTAGAAACAAAGATGAAGCAGGTGAAATGTTCTTAAAATACAAAGCAGAAGTTGAAAACCAATTGAATAAGAAAATAAAGAGACTTAGGTCAGATAGAGGGGGAGAATATGAGTCTAACCCTCTTAACACGTTTTGTGAAAACCATGGGATTATTCATGAGACTACACCACCTTACTCACCAGAGTCTAATGGAATAGCTGAAAGGAAAAATAGAACCCTAAAAGAAATGATGAATGCCATGCTAGTTAGTTCTGGAGCACCCTTGAACTTGTGGGGGGAAGCTATTCTTTCAGCTTGTCACATTCAAAACAGAATTCCCTACAAGAAAACTGGGAAGACACCCTATGAATTGTGGAAAGGGCATCCACCCAATCTAGCTTACCTTAAAGTGTGGGGGTGTCTTGCCAAGGTTCTTGTACCAGAGATTAAAAAGAGAAAACTGGGACCCAGAACAGTTGACTGTATGTTCATTGGTTATGCTGATCATAGTGCTGCGTATAGATTCTTAGTAACTAGAAGTGAGAACAACCTAGTTGATGTCAACACCATTCTTGAAACTAAGAATGCTGATTTCTTTGAGAATGTTTTTCCTTTCAAATTATCTATCGATAAATCTGTCTCTTCTTATGATAAACTTGTTGAACCTCCTGAAAAACCTGAGCTAGAAGTAAGGAGAAGTAATAGAGACAGAAAGGCTACTAGCTTTGGTAATGACTTTTATACCTTCCATGTAGATGATGACCCTCTTTCTTATCATGATGCTATAACCTCTTGTGATGCACCTTTCTGGAAGGAAGCCATTAAAGTTGAAATAGACTCAATCTTGTGTAATCACACTTGGGAATTAGTTGACTTACCTCCTGGTACTAAGACCATTGGATGCAAGTGGATCTTCAAGAAAAAGCTAAAACCAGATGGGTCTATTGATAAGTATAAAGCCAGATTAGTAGCCAAAGGGTTTTCTCAAAAGAAAGACATTGATTATTTTGATACTTTTGCGCCTGTTACTCGAATTTCCTCTATTAGAGTTTTGATTGCTATAGCTGCTATTCATGATTTGATTATTCATCAAATGGATGTCAAAACTGCCTTTTTAAATGGAGAACTAGAAGAGGAAATTTACATGGATCAACCTGAAGGTTGCATTGTTTCTGGTAATGAGCATAAAGTATGCAAACTAGTTAAATCCTTATATGGTTTGAAGCAAGCACCTAAACAATGGCATGAGAAATTTGATAGTGTGTTACTTGCTAATGGTTATCTGATTAATGAGGCAGATAAATGCGTCTATTTTAAGACTTTTGATTCCAACTCTTATGTCATTATATGCTTATATGTTGATGATATGCTTATCATGGGTACTTGTTTCGATGTAGTAAATGAGACTAAATTATTTCTTGCATCTAAATTTGACATGAAAGACATGGGTGTAGCAGATGTGATACTGGGAATCAAGATCATTAAATCTTGCGATAGTCTCATTTTATCCCAGGAACACTATGTAGAGAAATTCTTGAGGAAGTTTGGTTACTTTGATTGTAATCCTGTTTCCACCCCTTATGATGCTAATTCTCAACTCAAAAAGAATAAAGAACATAGTGTTTCACAACCTAGATATGCCCAAATCATTGGTAGCCTAATGTACTTGATGAATTGTACTAGACCTGACATTGCCTACGCAGTTGGAAGACTTAGTAGATATACTCATAATCCTAGCAAGGATCACTGGACTGCACTTGATAGGGTAGCCAAGTACTTAAAAGGCACAATTGATTATGGACTAAGGTTTTGTGGCTCTCCACCAGTACTAGAAGGGTATAGTGATGCCAACTGGATCTCAGATTCAGACGAGATCAAAGCCACTAGTGGTTATGTGTTTACCCTTGGTGGAGGAGCAGTGACTTGGAAGTCTTCCAAGCAAACATGTTTATCTCGGTCTACCATGGAGTCCGAGTTGATCGCCTTAGAGAAGGCATGTTCTGAGGCTGAGTGGCTTAGAAACCTCTTGGCAGATCTTCCCATTGGAGTGAAACCACCTCCTTCTGTGCATATGCTTTGCGATTGTCAGGCTGCAATAGCAAAAGCAAAGAGTAAAATCTACAATGGGAAAAGTAGACATATACGTCTAAGACATAGCATAATTAAGCAGCTGCTTGAGTCTGGAGTAGTGAGCCTGGACTATGTGAGGTCAGAGTTGAACTTGGCCGATCCTCTGACAAAACCACTAAATAGGAGGATAGTGGTTGAAGCGTCGAGGGGAATGGGACTTTTGCCTATACTACGGGATGACAGTGATGGCAACCCCACCTATGTGATTGGAGATCCCATGAAGTAGGTTCATAGGGGTAATAACAAGTCACATGTCATCCCACATGCACTACACTTATATTCTCGAGAAGTCCCTTCCTATGGCGTGGTAGTGCTTACTGCAGTGATGAGAGGATGAGCTATGCTCTTAATGAATTCCATAGCCCTAATTTGGGTGGTATGTAATACTGCAGTACATACTTGATGGAAGTTCACCTATATGAGTGTGGAATTGGGTCGATTCCTATGGGAACTTAGGCAAGTTCTCTAGAGCACTCATGAAAACCAGGGAGCGCAGGACCAAAAGGCGCCAAACCGCGAACAGCTAAGTTCTGGGGATTAGTGTGGATGACAGGTCCTCTTGTTCACACATGAAAACTATGGTTCATAGAAGCTACATGCTTCACCATGTCTCCGTGAATGACGATTTGTTGTCCTAAGGGTGGTTCATAGCCCGAAAGGCACCATTCCTGATGCACTGATCTTCATATTCCTCTAGTGTATTCCTTCCTACTCATGTATTTTGAAACATGTGGGGGATTGTTGTATTTTATTGAGTATTTCAAAATACCCATGTCTTTTGTGTCCCACTAACTAATTATATAATAACTCCATGTGGTGAAACCCATCCTTGTCCCCCTTATTTTACTCTCTCATCACATTTAACTAGATTCATTATCTACACTCTTAGTCCCACATTGCTTGAGAAACCTTGTTAATAAGTTATGGTTGAATCTAGTGGTACATGTTCGAATTTGGGGGACTGGTCTGGAAACCCATTAACCGGGCATGCGCCCGCGCGATACGCGCGCAAGGGGGGTGCAAATCCACCAGTTTGGGCCTCGCGTGTGTGCAGGGGTTGGGCTTCGTTTTGCTCTTTTTCCTTTTGCGTTCAGCCCACGTGTATGCATAGAGACTGGTGTTGACCCACGCATGTTCCATATTGTCTCACGCGTGTTCCCTGCTGACCCACGCGTGTTCTCTGCTGTCCCACGCGTGTTCCCTGCTGTCCCACGCGTGTTCCCTGCTGTCCCACGCGTGTTCCCTGCTGACCCACGCGTGTTCCCTGCCTGTCTCCTTCTGTTTCTCGTTTTCCCTTTGATATTAGAGAGAGAGAGGGACGAAATTGCAGACTACAGAGAAAAGACTACCTCTCCTACACATCTTCTTCATCCTCTCTTACTGTCTTCCTAAACACCAGAGGGATACTCAAAGCTGTTCACCGGAGCTCTTCATTGTAGTGCATACTTGACGAGTTAGATCGTTGTACCCTGGAGAGAGATCGTCTACACAACCTGTTTGCACCCGGATTACTTCCGAGAGGGGGCGAATCATCTCTTAAGGGCAGTGTTTACACGCCTCGATCTACTTACTGTTATCACGCTAGATTTTCACTGGTTTTCTAACATACTACTCCACACACATACACACAAAAGTTTTAAAAAAAAACAGATTCTAATAAACAAAGGCAAGTTTTCATAGAACATCACATAAGCAAACAATTGATCATCAATCCATAAGTTTTCTAAATTTGAAGAACAAAACAATTAAACAGAAAACCTAAATTAAATTTTAAAGGAGAAACTACAAAGTTAATAAGATCAATAGTAATTAAACAGCTGCTAGAAATATCGTGCATCTAAACAAAACCTAAACAAATACACATAAACAAAATAAAAATTAAATTTTGAACTGAAGAATCAAAACAAATGACTAAAAATGATTCAAAATTCTCAATTGGAAAGAAGGGGAAAAAAGGAAAAGATACTTACTTGTCTACGGAGGTCGGCTTCTTTGAGCTTAGCTTCAATCTCTTCGACTGTGGTGGCGGAAGTGTTCTTATTGGACTCCATAAGCCTCCGCCGTAGCCGCCGAGGCACCTTCGGTGGTGCCGATTGAGACGACAACAATAACGAAGAAGAATCGCTTTCAGAGAGATCTATGGAGATTCCGGCAACTCCACCGGATTCTGTCGGATCTAATCCGGCAATCTCAACCATCGTTTCACGATCTGTAAGTTTGATCGATCGATCGAATTTCAAACGTAAATTTGTTGTTTTCCGAACAAAAGAATAGACGCTGCTGCGCTTGTTCGTTACTGGCACTGCTTTTGTCTCCTCCTTAGCTCCTTCAAATTATTTTTTCAAGCATTTTAATGCGGAAGTTGGTTGTCACACGCGTTATGCACACGCCCCAAAGTCATTGGTCTATCTATCTATGGGATGTCAATGGGTACCAAAATACCCGGAACCGAACCGGTACCGGAACTATTTTTGCGGTTCCAGGACCTCATTTTGTGGATCCGATAAATTTCGGATCCATTTCAGATCTACCCGTTTTGGGTCCGTTTAATTTTGGATCCACCCAACAGGTACCCGCGGGTACCCAGTTCCGTATAAATTTTATAATATTTTAGTTTAATTTACTACTATACAACAATTTTTTAATTTTTTTTAATTTTTTTTAAATTAAAAAAAGAAACTAATGACTATTATATAACAAATTTCATAATAAAATAAATTTTATAATTGAATAGAATACGAAAATACAAAATACAAATAGGTTTTATGTGAAAAAATAAAATAAAAATAATTAAAAACGGGTATCGGGTACCCGCGGGTACCCACGGATCCTACCGGTACCGGATCCAAAACCACCAATTGAGGTTCCGGAACTGGAACCGAAAGGATTCGGAACCGCTTCATATTAACGGGACCGGATCTGGAACCTTTAGGTTCCGATCCAGAACCGTCTCATTGACACCCCTACTATCTATCTATCAGATTCTATTCTATTATTGAGGCCCCAGATTATACTTTTCATATTCCTATCCCTAGAAAATTTTCCTATTAAATAGAAATTTTAAAGAATACAAAAATAAGGGCATAATTGAAAATTTAAAATAAAAGAAGTTAAAAAAATTTCAAATAATTATTAGTATTATAGGTAGATAGTGATTCTTCACATAAATAGGGATTCTTCTCCAAAACTACTCCCACTAACATTTTTACAACTTAAAAGATATTCTCAAATCCGTTTTAAAAACTAACTCAATATAATTCCTCAAACTAGGATGAAGAATACAGACAGAGAAGAAAATCTATTTCTATTACTTCAAACATTAGAGAACTTCTATTCAACTGTGTTTTTCATTTTATCGATCTCTCTTTATTTATTATTTTTAATTGAATTTTGTTAGTTTGTTACTTTTTTTGTCGTAAAATTCTGAGTTGCCTTAGTTCAATTTTTTTGATTTACAGGGTGATTTTAAAGGTTTTTGCATTGGATTTGACTATCTATTCTATTCTTTAAAGGGAAGCGACCCTAGAGGTAGTTATTGAGGCCCCAAATTATACTTTTCATATTCATATCCCTATTAAATAGAAAATTTTCCTATTAAATAGAAATTTTAAAGAATACAAAAATAAGGGCATAATTGAAAATTTAAAATAAAAGAAGTTACAAATTTTACAAATAATTATTAGTATTATAGGTAGATAGTGATTCTTCACATAAATAGGGATTTTTCTCCAAAACTGCTCCTACAAACATTTTTACAACTTAAAAGATATTCTCAAATCAGTTTTAAAAACTAACTAACTCAATATAATTCTTCAAACCAGGATGAAGAATACAGACAAAGAAGAAAATCCATTTCTATTACTTCAAACATTAGAGAACTTCTATTCAACCATATTTTTCATCTTATCGATCTCTCTTTATTTATTATTTTTAATTGAATTTTGTTAGTTTTTTACTTTTTTGTCGTAAAATTCTGAGTTGTCTTGGTTCAATTTTTTTGAATTGCAGGGTGATTTTAAAGGGTTTTGCATTGGATTTGACTATGAAAGGCATAGATGTGGAGGTAAGTGAAAATTTTCACTTACAACATGTTAAATTTCTTGAAAACTAATGTTTGTGGATAACTTATTTCTGAATATTTTCTACGGTTCTAAGAAAAATAGGTTTCTAATAAACATTTTATTTTGTTTTTTAAATTCTAATTATATATTTATTTATTAATTGTTGTAACAAATTTAATGGCTAAAATGCGTTAGGCACACGCAATACATGTGCAAGAAGTCTCGTTTTTTTAGATGAAAGAAACTATTGCCCAAATTACAACAATAGTCATGTACATACGTTGCACTTGTTCTATGCTGGAAATTATGGGGAGTGAGGAAGAGATAGAGAGAAAATTCTAGGGAGGTGGGAGAATATTATGGCGAGATCTGCTTTGTGTAAAGTTGTTTCAAATTCTTTAAAGTTTGAAAATAGATCTTGCCACGTAATATTTCGGTCATCCTGAGAGTCATCCAAGGAGTACATACTACATATAGCATTATCCTGCTGAGGGAAAGGGTAGTGGGAATCCCTTAATCCAATCTCTTAACATATGGATCGATGGGTTAAAGAGTGGAGGGAGAATCATGGCAGAGTACACCAAATGAGACATGGAGAAGTTTGAGATTATCAAATCTTCGCAGCTAACGCGTTGCAATTAATACAAAAGTGACTTAAAGCAAATATTTTGGGGCTATGTGCGATCATTTGATGATTGCAGAGATGATTTAATGATTGTAGAGATGATCTGATCGTCTCCGCGATCATCATATGATCGCATATATATATATATATATTATTTTGCGTACCCGGCCATCAGATGATCGCAATTCCACTTCTGACGATCACAATATCATCCCACTATCGATCACTTAAGTAGTGGAAAGTTGCTTGGATCCATGGGTGTAGGGATCCCACTATCAAGGTGAAAAACTAAAAATCAATGGATTATTATATTCCACTAAATTTGCCCTAATATTTGAACGTTGCAAATAATAGAATTGGCAAAATATTTATAAGTTTTTATTTTTGGTGGTATATCGTCAATGACCTAGTAATGTGTTAGTGTTTAGAGTCGATTCTAGGCGAGTTGGTAGGCCAAGATTATCAAACCCTAACCCTGACCAATTTATTAAATGGGGTCACTTTTTTTTTAAGCGAAACAGAAGCTAAATATATTAACAAAAATCATCACCTGACTCCAGGGAGTCTACAGAGTTAAGTTGTGCTATAGAAACAGTTGTATTACAATTTAACCATGTCTTCTGGCTATTTAACCTTTTAGCAGAAGATGCTAACATAGTTATAGAGTCATATCTATCAAATTGAACATACGGAAAGCAAATTTTTTTAATCCTTGCTGCTATACTGTTGGCTTCTTTGATCAGATGATTTGTACACCAAAATCCATCCTTCACGCCACCTTTCAAAAGAGTCAAAATTTTCCTGTTGTTGCTTTGAACTTGAACTTTTTGAAGCCCCAATTATACATACCATTTGACAGCACATAAAGCAGCAAGTTCAAAACCTTCTCCCATACTTAGTCTTGTTGTTGAAAGAGCTCTCGATCCCTAATGATCACTGTAGGATTCAAAAGCAATATTCTAATTCCCATTTTATCAGATGGAGTAGTATAGGCCAAAGCAAATCTCAAAATCCATTCATTTTCAGTTCTTTCCATAATAGTTTGCAAATTAGAATTTGGTTGAACTGAAATATGTGTGGTATTTATATTTCTGAACTTCTCTTTGATAGTAGAAAAACCTTGAATAGACACACACACTCGATTAGCTATACTGATGGGATTAGGTAAGAAATTTTTATCAACATCAAAAACACATTCACACCTAGCTTTCCAAGTGTACCAAAGAACAAAGGAACAAAACACAGGCCATTCAACCTCTTTGTTGATCCAAACAATTGGACCATTTTTCCAGGAAATGAACCATTGAACAAAGTTATTAGCATGATTGATATAATCTATATGAAAACTACCTGGTAAACAGAACCAAACAGCTTTGGCAAAAGGGCACTCCATAAACAAGTGAGAAACAGTTTCCTTTTTTTATGACACATAGGGCAATTATGATCAATATCTATTAAGATATCAGCTATTCTACCATTTAAAGGTAAAATATTATGAAGACATTTCCAAAGAAAAGTTTGCATTTTAGGTAAGATCTCTGAACCCCATACAAAGTCCCAATTGAAACCATCTTCATTTCTAGAAGGAACTAAGACTTTATATAGAGACTTCACAGTAAAGCATCTAAAATTAGTTAACTTCCATAAAAATCGATCTTTTCCTCTCTCAGGCACATAAATATTAAGAATATGCCTTTGTGTTTGATCATCAAACCAATTGGCTAGGATGGTTGGGTCCCATTCTCTAGTTCCTATTTTGAAAAGACTACTAACTTTATGTATATCAGCAGTTGTAACATTCTCAGGTTTAGTCAATAGAACTTCTTGATTAGGGATCCAATAGTCATCCCACACCTTGATACTCTTTTCATCCCTAACTTCCCAATAACTATGTTTCTTAACATTATTAAGACCTTTTTTAATGCTTTTCCAGACCCAAGAACTGGAAGAAGAGACATTGCTATGAATAGGACTTTATTTGGGGAAATATTTCCCTTTAAGAACTCTTACCCATAGAGTATCTCTTTTTGATAGGAGTCTCCAACATATCTTTGCTAAAAAAGCATCATTGAAAGATCCCAGCATTCTAAACCCCAGCCCTCAATGGGGTCACTTTTTCAAACACTAAAATTGATTGGATTGACATTTTTCTATATAAAAACAAGGAAATGAGTCAAGTAGACCCTGATCTTACCAAGATTAACAAGTACATGTAAGAAATGCTTAACCCTAAGCTAACGGGTTAAAATAAAGTATGGTTAACGGATTAAGTCATATTTTGCCACCTCTATTATTCATAGTGAACCCACAAATATGAGGTAAAATAACTGTGAATATTCACAATTTCAAATATGGAATAATGGCCAAAACTTCCAATATATAGTTTTCTTAATCCATTTAGTACAAAAGATTTTCAATAAGGCTGAAATACCTATTTTAAAGCTTTTTGAATAGTTTAGTCCTTTTCAAACTTTTATAAATCTATTTAGTTCATTCCTTCCTTTTTAATGTTCCGGTTTTACCCTTATTATATTTCTCAATTGCCTTTTTTGTCTTTTTCTAACTTGTACAGCTGTATAAGAGAGAAAGTTAGTTATCTTTTTTATTTTTAAACTTCAAAATATTATATCTCTTAAATTAAAATTTGTATTTTAAAATTCATATATTTGGAAAGCATTTTTCGAGATTTTCAAAACTAGACCACTCAAGAATGGCTTTTGAAAAAAAAAATTCATGAAATTTATGCAAAAACATTTTTGCATATGCTAAATCATTATGTGAAACATTTTTACATAGATCTATGCTAAATCATCTGTGAAATATGATTTTGCATAGTTCCTGCAAAAATAGTTTTGCATAATTCATGCAAAAATATTTTTGCATAGATCTATGTTGAATTTTTTTCTTCTTCTCTCTTCTCTATCTTTCTCTTCTTTTTCCTCCTATTTCTTTTTCCTTTCTTTTCTCTCTTTCACGTCCATCTCTTCTCTCTCTATCCTCTCTTTTTCTTCTTCTCTCTCTTTCCCCCCCTTTTTTTTTCTAATCAGATCTTTTCCCATTTCTTTCTTATTCTCTTCTCTCTATCTCTTATACTTACCATCTTCTCTATGCCGATCTCTCTCTCTCTCTCTCTCTTTCGCGGTGGTGATGGTGGAAAAAGAGGCGGTGATGAGGTGGTTGTGATGATGATTATATATATATATATATATATATATATTTTGAGGAGAATAGATTGAAAGAAATTAAGAAGGGAAGAACAAGTGAAAGAGCTCTAAAAAATAAATTAGTTGAAGGACAAATATGTTCAAATTTTATTTTTGGACTAAATAGACTCGTATAAAATTTAGTAGACTAAACAGACTAAAAAAAAGTCATTTTGGGTCTTTCAGCCGTTTTCCCTTCAAATATACTACAAATCACCATGAAAACACAACATTCATCCCCGCCGCACCCAGTGCAGGCCTGAAATATTAACAGGATATCAAGTAGGGGCTTACAGTTTGCGGTCTGTTTGGATCGCGCATTTTTTGTCCATGTCAAAAAGTTATTAAGGTGTTTTAAGTTTAGGATGTGTTTGATTGGTGCATTTTTAATGCTCGTTGCAACACATCATCTCTTATGAGTATTTCATTTACACATGGTGTTTTGTTTTTGTGTTTAATGCATACCTTAACAACAAATAAAAACACCTCTCCCACCACCTCTATCGCTAATTTATTAGAGGTATATAGAGAGTTGGTCAAACATGGTTGACTGTCAAAAAATGTGACTACAATACATCACCAAACAACCTCATTAGTTACAACCAATGTGGCTAAATGTTGGCCACGCCAAAGTCAACACAAGTCAAATTATATTTCACAAAAACAGCTTGTTTGTCCGGGGTTAGTCAAACTAAAAAAACGTATAAAAAGCAAGGAAAACATGAACACAAAGGACATCAAAAAGAAAAAATTAGAAAATAACTAGATTGCTTGGCAATTTTAGGACATTTAACTCTAGCCATAGATCTATTTTAGAGATTTTGACGTCGCCAACCCCTAATCAAACCGTGGCCAACATATAAGACCGACCATAATTTAGGATCACTCCTTCTACGATGGAAGACCTAATGAGACTTGATTAGGATTTTTCTGCTTGATATCATATAGAATGCATTCCAAAATTTGCAATAATCTCAAATCCACAACTTGAAAAGCAAACGATTATTTTATCCAAAGCCACAAGAAAAGGCAACAGACTTTATAGAGAACATGTGACGCATCTGGTGAAATGTTTTATCCATCTGAGAAAAGCAACCCCAGTTTGCCATTGCAGGGGAAAATGAAATATCAACAATCTCAGCGTACAAAAATCCAAAAGATATCGAAAATTTTCATAATTTTTTGGGTCTAAACAGCCTCTCCAATCTCATCAGTCCTGTTCACCCTGGCAAGAACAATACACAAATTCTTTAGTGCCTAATGAAGTTCAACTTCATATTATGGAATCATGTTTGGAGTAAAACAAAATACGCTAAGTTACCGTACAAGAATTACAAAAACAGAAAGCAATGCCGATAATATTACCGGAAAGGTGCATCTTAAGTCTTTAGTTTAACTAGGAGAAGATAATCTGAAAGCATAAGATCAGAAACAAACATTTTAGTTTTAGTTGGAAGTGCTAATTTGTTTCAACCTCTTGAATTCCAGACCTCATTGTGGTTGGTGTCTTTTTTAAGCATCTAAATCTAACTCGTATGAATCTGAGCTTGTATTGTGCATGATTTTAAAGCTTAAGAATTTTAAAATGAACTCATCCGGATTGTTTATCAAGTCAGACTTCCATCTAAAATTCAGCTCATTTTTTTTTTCCGAATACTCACTTTAAAAGTCTGATTGGACCAAGAGGTAAAAGTCAGATTCAACAAGTAAAATTCAAATGAGTCACATTCAGATGTTTAAAAAAAAAACACAAACAAACACCACCTGATTAGTTGAACAAATTTTAGAAATCTGAGTTGACTTTCAATACCTTGTTTCCAATGGGTAAACCTTGACATTTTGCTTTACAATCTCCTAGACGATATGGGATTCTTGCCCACTAACATCATTAAGTAGTCTTACACTATTACCATACTTAAAGAATGACAGACGAAAAGAACGAGAAATGAGGTAGTTCAGAAATAGGGCAGAAGAACGCTTCAACAGAAGAAACAGTAATAGATGGAGCAAAATGGAAGAATAGGGCTTGACGTAAAATCTTTCGGACAGGGCTGTCTTTGAAACCAATGGTCTTATTTACATGGGTTAGCTTTCAAATATATATATGCAAGACTTCTCCCGCATATGATCGCCAGCTCTCAATTTACATCCCTATCACACTCTACGTTTGTATACCATGAATAGTACTTCCTCCTCATCTCTCATCATCGATACATCTATTAGTTCTATCTTTTTCCCTTTCCCATTAAACATTTCTCTAGACACCTTCTCTTAACACCTGCTATGTCTGTAGGACCACTAAAACTGGCTCATTTTCATACAAATGCGACGTGTAAGAAAGAAAAAGAGTGGTGTTTCAAAAAACTCAAAGGAATAAGAAGAACTCATTTGTCCTCAATATGTTTGTGATATGAAAGAAGGATTAGGAGTGAGTCAACATGTATCAGTAATTTGTAACCTGGATAGAGAAATATGGAGTTTCTTTAGACCCTATTTCAAAATGAGTACATGTAAGTATACACTATTTGGGCTCAACCTCAAATCATTTGGACAAGCCTGTATTGACGATGAGGATGTGATGGCTGTAATCAAGGTCAAGTGGTTCTATTTACGTGGGTTAGCTTTCTCCTGTTTCACATATATGTGCATGACTTCTTCCGCATATGATCACCATTAATAGTACTTCCTCCTCACCGTTCATCATCACTAACTCCATGTCTCCATCACTTCTACCTTTTTCTTTTATCCATTGACCATTTTCTCTAAATTCCTATCCTTGGCATATCTCTGTCTTTTCGACCAGTAAAACTGGCTCACTTTCATACATACATACATGGCAGGAAAAAGAAGAAAAATAGTTTTCCACTCCATCTCCGTCCATCTTCACTAATCCTAATAAATGTGAAGGATGAAAAAAGCATCAAATATAAAGTCTGTGATACACTAAGTCTAAATCAAAGAAATTCCTACAGTTACATGTTATTGTAAGGCTGATAAACTAAATTCCTTGACATAATGCATTGTTAACCTTATAAACAATCCCATAACAGAATTTATATCATAGTTCATACACGAGAAGTACTAATTTCCAGGCAATCATGAATATCTTCTAATTTTATGATGTTTGGCCATCCTAAACAATTATCATGCCTTTTCGCAATACATGCTTACCTTTTGGGTATCAAGCTAATAATTATTATTATTATAAAAGAAAACCACTTCAAAGCTAAGGAAATGATCTTTTTAACTGTCCCCAAAGTCCATGTGGTTCCTCATTTGAAAAGAGCAATATGGATATCATCATCCCAAAGCCTACCCATACTATAAGAAATTCAGCTAATGTGCGTCATTGGTCTTAGTATAAATTTGATGTAATGCCTTTTCTTTTTTCCTTCTCTAAGAGTCATGCTACAGTTGAGTATAACAAGCGCATGATTTAGCCCCAAGTAATATTGTTTGGAACATGCAAAAACCCCAAAATACATGACTTACGTTTTACTAAGATAGGATATCAGTAATCTAGAGAGCTACAAACACAAGGATAGCCACAAATAGAGGTACTTAGAAGATGACTGATAAATTTACAAAACAAAACACAGATCCAAACAAAAACCATAGTTACCTCAGGATTAGGATTTTGTGAAACTTTAGAAGGACGAGTACACTTCGGGGTAGACCCGTCAAATTTGTGAGAACACTCTGTATATGCCGATCCAATACCTATACCGGCACCAAAAGCTACAGCTGCCCATCGTGTAACAGGACTCCCTGGATCGAAAGATCAAAAATAACTTAATTAACTCAATATAAATTATAATAATCATCATATTTATAAAAGAAGAATAAATGTTATCACAATCCAATGACCAAAGACTGCTCTGTAGCAAATGGGTGTTCAAATATTTCTTCGTCGTGAATAAATACAATAAGAAACAAAGGATAATGACATCGAGCAACATTATACATTTATAGCATTCAGCTCCATCTATTTGATAGTAAATTTCGATTCAAGCCTGAACAATTTCCACAAATAATATCAAGTTTTCCTCTTCCAAACAAAGTAAACATATTCTTTTTTTATTTCTTTTTCGCTAAGAAAAGCATATGAATTTACCCTTGAAAAAAAAACAGATTCCTCCATAAATTTGAATCTACCAAACATGCTCGAATTGTATGATCTAGGGCACATTACAATTGAAGGGCTAAATGAAAAATCTATCTCTCACTACCAAAATTGATGCATTCATGGGGGTTCTCATAAGAAAATGCATTGTCATAAAACGATTTGGTTTAATTCTATAGAACAGACAATCAGATAGGGCAACAAAACCCCTTAAATATGTTTCTTTGAGGATTATGGAACCCTAATTTTTAAAATAATAGGGCTAAAACCCTAGAACTGGTTAAAATGTTTAGGAATTTCTTTTGAATGAAAAGGAGAAGGAGAAGACTCACTGAAGAGAAGGAGACCACCGAAAGCACCAGCCAAGGAAGAATAAACAGATCGACGAACAGTTAGATCGAGACAAGCGTCCCATTTGGCATTTAAATCGTACTGAGGTGGAGGGATTTGCTTGTTTTCTGCCATTGAAGGATAACCCTAGGGTTTCTTCTTCTTTCTCGCTCTTCTCTCTCTCTCTAGCTCGCTCTGTCTTCTCCTGTAACGAAGAGAAAAAGAAAACCAGGAAGAGATACAGACGAGGGTTTATTTGCGAAGAAGTATATCGTAGTTCCAGTACTACTTTACTTACGATAGAACCAACTTTTGGAACGTTAATTCCGTTGACCCACTGCTTGGGCATACATTCGCCCACCTGAACAATGACTTTATGCCAAAATTGCCCTACTTGGTGATTTTTGTCATGGGATTTGTTTCATATGAAGACGATCCAAGAGGTTGATTTTGTTGAGGATGTTCTCTTCATCATGTACATCTTCCTCATCAAAATCCATCGATTTTAACCCCATCAAAAATTGATTCAACGATCCATTATTCGATTTATAACATCATGAATTTATTATAATAGACACATCTCTGTGAAATGAGGTAATTCTCATTACTATCGAAATTTTGTAAGAAGGGCATCTGATCCTGAGATACGATCGTTGGTGGAAATGCATATTAACGTCAATTAGTTGTATGCCCGTCCGAGGATGCGGAGGCGTCAAAAAATGTTGTCAATCAAATTGAAAGTAGTGATGATGCGGATGATGATTCCAGTCAAATCAAAGCTACCAAAGGTGTGGAAGGAGCGAAAGGTATTAAAGAAAAAGTAAAAAGAGATCTAACGATCAACTTGGTACACAAGTTAGGAAGGGGAAGAAAGGTAAAGGAGTGGGAGCCATACTAGAGGCCTTTTTTAGTCTGTGGTGACGATGTCTATTCGTTCGTAGTGGTAACTTTTGTATGCACGTAGAAATTTCTATACGCTTCTCACACACCCGTTACTAATAGTGTATTTTCTCCCTTATATTATAGGGTGTTGTTAAAGGAGTTCCTCAAAGTGTTGAGGGGTTGGACTAGATTGTTTAAGTTGGTTAGAGAGATGGATTTAGTTATCTTTGGGGGATGGTCATCTAAAAATGGGTTGTTATTTTTCAACCTAATTCCAAAAAATATCACAACTCTTAAAAACACCCCAACCCTAAAAAAATATCCCAACAAAAAATACACCCACTCCGGTTACCAATACAACTCCACCGTCGGCCACCTCCGGCCACCACTTCTTCTTTTTCTGTCTTTCTTTCTTTTCTTCTTTTTTCTTTTTTATTTCCTTTCCCCCCTCTTTCTTCACCGATCAGAGATGATCTGGTCATCTCCAGGTCATATCCTCTCCCTCTCTCACACTCTCTCTGCCGCCCTCTCCCTACCCTATCTCTCTCGCTTTCCCTTTATCCCCCTTTCTCTCTACCTCTCCAATCTGAATTTTCATATCTAGAAAAAAAATTTCTTCCCCTTTTCAGGTAACTGGCGGCGGTGGCTGGTGACAGTGGAAGTGGAGACCAGTGGTGGAGAAAGAAGAAGAAAAAAAAGTGACCGGTCGTGGAGGTGGTTGGCGGTGGAAGTTGCCGGTGATGGTGATGTTGGTAGAGGTGGGGTGTACTATTTAATTTTAGTGGGGTGAAGAGAGAAAATAGGTGTTAGGTTAGTTTTTTCCAACACCACCCCTTAGTAAAATTGAGTAATAATTTGGATGAAAGATTTTGGACTAAAAACCTATTTAACTTGTCCATCCCCCAAACATTTTGAGGAACTCCTTTAACAGCACGCATATTATATTATGTGAGCAACAATCCCTTTGTAAGCATGAAAACCTCAAAATTGGGGGATTTAGGGGAATAAGGGACGACAAGCACTATAGCCACACCTCAAAAGAATGAGGTGTGACGAAATTAACTATGTTGTGTGGCAAAGACTGACGCATAGCAGGGTTTCTGCCACACGACACAATAGTAAATGTGCACTACCTTTCTCAATAGCAAAAACACTTGGTAAAAACTTGCGGCAAAGACTTGCAAGGCGGTAGAATCTCTGTCGTGCGGCACTATCTTTGCCCCATGACAGAGACTCTATCGCCCAACCCCAGCTTCAAAATTAGGACCAGGGGAGGTTTTTGTTAAGTGTAGATGGTACTTGCCCAAACCTTAAACAATACTATTATTGGGACCGATCCTTACATCTGTCCAGAAGAAAAATTTGAGGTGGCGTCCATCATCCACTATCTTTTGTGTATGTGTGGGCCCCACACATACACAAAGGTGGATGTGAGGTGCCAACTCAATTTGTCTAGCAAGAGAGATTATGAGTCCGGTTCTAAAATCATTTTCCCGCCTTAAAAACAAGTTATTTGTTATATAACAGTGATGGATGGGTGGTTGTCCACGTGCCTTATATTGGCATTGGTAAGCCTATGTTATAGACACCTTGTATCCCATGTGTCAATCTCTCATACTCCCTTTAGTTTCCTCCTTATCTTTTAGTGACTATATATATATAGCTATGTGAGTATGTTGAGTTACAAAAAAGTTAAGTTGAGATAGTAAGTTGTAAGCTTACAGAGATATAGTTATGAGTATTGTACGAATGTGTTTATACTATCAGTGAATAAGAGATACTCTCTTCCCACTTCTCTCGATATACCTTCTTGTATTTGTATCTTGTGTGCCTTGAAATCATAACACGTTATTAGCACGAGTCTCTACCACTCTCCAGAAAGACCTCGACATTTTGTGATCAACCCGAAGCTTTTGGGCATATCACAAAATCATAAAGGTATACTTGTGTTGTTTTATTTTCCATGTCGAATCTAACGAAGCTTGAGTTTGTTGCTTTAGATATCACTGGAAACAACTATCTTTCCTGGGTCCTGGATATGGAACTTCATCTCGCGTCTAAGCAACTCGGAGATACTATCTGGGAAGGAAATCAGCCGACCACAGAGAGTCGTGCTGCCGCTGCCACTATTTTCATTCGGCACCACATCCATGAGGGACTTAAATCTAAATATTTGACGGTGAAAGATCCGTTAGTCCTCTGGAACTATTTAAAGGATAGATTTGGCCACTTGTCGATGGTCATACATCCTGGTGCTTTGAATGATTGGAGGAACCTGCGGTTGCATGACTTCAAATCAGTAACAGAATATAATTCTGCTTTATTCTGAATAACCTCGCAGCTGAGACTGTGTGGTGATACTGTTACTGATGCGCAACTGTTGGAGAAAACCTTCAGCACTTTCCACGCCTCTAATGTACTGTTACAGCAGCAATATAAAGAGCGTAGGTTTCAAAAATATTTTGAATTAATCTCTTGCCTTCTAGTTGCCGAGAAAAATAACGAATTGTTGTTATTGAACCATGAGGCTCGTCCCACTGGTTCTACGTTTGTACTTGAAGCTTATGCAGCGACTGCTTCACGACAGGGATGTGGACGACCTGGTTATAAGGGTAGGGGCGGTAGACGCTACCGACAGAATAATTCTGGGAAGTGGAATAATCCAAATCATGCTACACAAAATCCCCAGAAGAGGGATAACGCTGATCCCCAGCAGATGGATAGTGGCAAAACGAAGCAAGGTAAAGGGAGAGGTTGGAATAGACCCCCTAGAGATGTAACCTGTTATCATTGTGGCATGAAAGGACACCTGGCGCGTAATTATTATACAGCCGAGCACCTAGTCGATTTGTATCAGGCTTCATGTAAGAAAGCCAAAACTGGTGCCGAGACAAATTATATTTGTAATGGTGTTCCCACTGATGATACCCACCTGGAACTGTCCGATATGTTTCTCGATCTTGAAGGAGAAGATGTAAGTAAACTAATTGGGGGGTGCGCATGTTCACACCAATTAAAGTTTTGCTATACAATTAGGGAATGAGTTTGTTCATACCAATTGTACTACTTTTCTGTACTACTTTTGTTCATATATAATATAAGCGTTTTGTGTATATGCTTATTTTTGCTTTATTTTTAAAGGATATGGACCCAAACAGAGGTATATCCCGAGATATTGGTCCAAGCAGAGACATATCCAAATAAAGCCAATATAGCGAGGATGTTTGCCTAGCAGACAGTGTTACGACCCATACAATCCTCCATGATAGTAAATTTTTCACGAGCTTGAGTATGTTCAAGGCTTGAGTGACTATTATCACTGGTACGACCAGTTTGATTGAGGGCTCTGGTAGAGCTAGTATTATGCTCCCAGGTGGTACAATACTTGATATTGACGATGCTTTGTATTCCTCCAGATCCAGGAGAGATCTGTTAAGCTTTAAAGATATACGTCGTAATGGATACCACCTTGAGACAGTGAATGAGCATGGTATGGAATACTTGTGTATTACCTGCACTGTCTCACACTAGAAGCATATATTAAAGAAGCTCCCAAATCTCTCCTTTGGTTTGTATCATACGATAATAAGAAGGGTTGAATCTTATGCCGTCTTGAACCAAAAGTTCAATAACCCGAAAGCGTTTATGCTTTGGCATGACCGACTTGGTCACTCAGGTTCTACCATAATGAGTAGAATAATCCAAAACACGCAAGGACATTCATTACAGAATAGAAAGATTCTGATGTCCAAAGATTATACTTGTGCAGCGTGTTTCCTAGGTAAATTGGTGCTTAAACCATCTTTAACAAAGGTCGTTGTTGAATCCCCAGCTTTTCTACAACGAATTCATGGAGATATTTATGGGCCTATCCATCCCCAATGTGGACCATTTCGATATTTTATGGTCTTGGTGGATGCTTCTGCGAGGTGGTCGCATGTTTGCCTATTATCCACTCATAATGTTGCATTTGCACGTTTGTTCGCTCAGATTATACGATTACGTGCACATTTCCCTGAATTCCCCATCAAGTCTATCCGTCTTGATGGAGCTGCCGAGTTTACATCTTGAGCTTTTGACGCTTATTGCCAAGCAGTTGGCATCGACGTAGAGCATCCTGTTGCTCACGTTCATACACAAAATGGTGTAGCAGAATCATTTGTGAAGCATCTTCAACTCATTGCTCGACCTATGCTTATGAGAACTAAGCTGCCAGTTGCAGCCTGGGGACATGCCATTTTACATGCAACTGCATTGGTTCGGATTCGTCTGACTGCATATCATTTGTATTCTCTTATGCAGCTTGTTATGGGTCACCAACCAAACATTTCACACTTGTGCGTTTTTAGTTGTGCTGTGCAAGTTCCTATTGCCCCTACGCGACGCACCAAGTTTGGTCCTCAGCGTCGGCTAGGAATATATGTTGGCTTTGATTCACCTTCTATTATTCGTTATCTTGAGCCAATGACAGGTGATGCTTTTACTGCCCGTTTTGCGGACTGTCATTTTAATGAGACAGTCTTCCCGTCATTAGGAGGAGACAATCTGTCGTCAGTAGAACGACGTGATTCGTAGTCAGAAGAACGACATGCGATTTCCTGGATCACACCATCTATGTCTCATCTTGATCCTCGTACCAATGCCTGCGACATTGAGATGCGAAAGATTGTTCATCTTCAGAAAATTGCCAATGAAATGCCTGATGCATTTAATGACGCATCTAAAGTTACCAAGTCATATATACCTGCTGCACATGCTCCAGCTAAACTTGATGTCCCGGAGAGACATGCTATAAGAGCTAATGTCCCGAGAGGGCATGTGACCCCAGTAGGACAACTTGCAGTAAATGAGTCATCTAATGCACGCCAAAAGCGTGGGGGTAAATCCTCAGGAGAGGGACCGGTACAATCCCCAGGAGAGGGAAATGAGGAAATCTCTATAAATTATGCATGTACCGGAGAAATGTGGAATCGCAATGAAATAATTGTCGACGATATTTTTTCCTTCTCAATAGCTACTGACATCGTCACAGAGAATGATGACATTGAGCCTCACTCTATAGAGGAATGTCGACATAGAAATGATTGGGCAAAATAGAGAGAAGCTATCTAAGTAGAGTTGTTTTCCCTTGCAAAGCGTGAGGTGCTTGGACCGGTTGTACCAACACCCATATATGTAAACCCGGTGGGAAACAAATGGGTCTTTGCAAGAAAACGCAATGAGAAAAATGAGGTCATTCGCTATAAGGCACGACTCGTGGAATAAGGTTTTTCACAGAAACCTGGGATTGATTATGAAGAGACATATTCTCCTGTTATGGATGCAATTACTTTCAGATATCTGATCAGTCTGGTAATCTCAGAAAGACTCGACATGCATCTGATGGATGTGGTCACTACGTATCTGTACGGGAAGTTAGATACAGATATTTATATGCGAGTCCCGGAAGGGTTATTTTTACCTGAGGGAAGACCACGTCATTTGTATTCACTTCAGCTCAAAAAAGCTCTATATGAATTGAAACAATTCGGGCGGATGTGGTATAATCGCCTTAGTGAATACTTGATAAAGGAAGGATATGTAAACGATCCTATTTGCCCCTGCATTTTTATAAAGAAATCAGAATCTGGATTTGCTATCATCGCTGTGTATGTCGATGATATCAACTTAATCGGGACTCCTGAAGAGCTCCGTAATGCTGCTGAATACCTGAAGAAGGAATTCGAGATGAAAGATCTTGGAAAAATGAAATTTTGTCTTGGCTTGCAGATCGAGCATAACTCAAGTAGAGTTTTAGTCCATCAAACGACATATTCTGAAAAGATCCTGAAGCGTTTTAACATGGACAAAGCACATCCATTGAGTACTCCTATGGTTGTTTATAAGTGCCTAAAATTGCATATCTCAATACTTTTTCTAGGCATTATTAGGACCCTATTGTGCTTAAAAGTTTATATTTATAACAAATCTTACATTTTCTTTCTTTTTATTGCATAAGTGATTCTATCACAATTATGGTACTCTTGTAATAATAATTTAAGTATTTCTTATTTATTTTGTAGGTTTTGTTGAATGGGACCTAGATCTAATGGTGTACAAAGAAAGAAGGGTCTTTAATTTTGCTATGGTGCATCATATATCATCAAAAATGATATACAACAAAAACAAATAAAAAAAGTCCTTTTAAATAATAAAACAGAAAAAAAAAACCCATGGTTCCCCCTCCCCTTTTTCCTTTCCTTTCTTTTTCTTTTCTTTTTCTTTTCTTTTTCCTTTTCTTTTCTTTCCTTTTCTTTTTCTCTTTCCTTTCCTTTCATTTCTTTTTTTTTTCTTTTCTTTTTCTTTCTCTTCCTTTCTTCTCTCTTCCTTTCTTCTCCAGACGTATCCCCCTCTCTCTTTCTCTCTCCCACGCCAGTTTCCTTCCTCATCTCAATCGCCCAATCTTCCTCTCTAACTCACGTTTCTCTCTCCTCTCCATCTCATCTCAATTTCTTTCTTAAATCTAGGGCATAATTTCGAGTGAAGTTTGGATGGTTGAAATCTCTCCAAATCTCTCCTAAATCTAGATCTAAAACTAGGTTTTCATCATTGTGAAGGAATTAATAGACTTGGGTGGTCTCTCTCTCATGGCATGCAAGGAGATAGTAGGATGGCTTGAATTAATGGTGAGATTGTAATTTTTTATGTTAATTTGAGATTGTAGATTTTAGTTGTGTAGTAATTTTTATTATGTTTTTGGTTATGTTTTTAGTGTGATTAAAGAACTACAATTGAAGGAATAAGAGATTGGTTCAATAATATATATGGGTTTCATCCTCATCATTATTAGTTTATCTTATTTTGTGAATTTATTTGATAGCATGTTCTTCTAAATCTCAGCTAGGGCTGAGATGAAGCCCTTAGTTTAAATAGATTTTTTTTTAGTTTAATTAAATTGTTCTCAATGATTGTTGAAGTATGATTTTAATTTCTGAATTTTAACAAATTGCTTTCACCATGTATGTCAAGCATCCATAGTAGTTAGATAATTTTTATGTTATTTTTCAAGCCATTGAAAACTGATTTAGTTTAATTTGTGATTGGTTGTGCCCTAAAAAGACAATCAATACTAGGGATTAACATATTTGCTGAAATTAAGTCATCCATTTGAGATAATTAATTTTTCATGATCATATCTTTGAGAAAGCAAGAGATTTTCATTTCTAATGTTATTTGTATAAAAAGAGAACAATTTGTTAAACTAAGATTTTCTATTCAGCTATGTGGTGGATTCAAAAGCCTTAGTATTTTTCTATATTGATTTTATAAATTTTATTTTAATTGTGTTTAGTTTAAATATATTCTCCAAACCAATAACATATTTTTCATTTGATTAGTATTAGTTAATCAATTAGTTTGATTTTACCTCAAAGGCAATTCTCTGTGGGATCGACTAGTTTGCCACAATTATATTCATCGAATATTCGTGCGCTTGCGATTAAAGCAAAGTTTAAAATTAACTAATTAATTTTGGTTAGTTTGAAACCACATCAGTTGTGAGATCTCTTGATATTGAGAAAGACCCATTCCCACTAAAGGAAAAAGATGAAGCACTACTTGCCTGAGGTACTATATTTGAGTGCAATCGGCGCATTAATGTACTTGGCCCAATGTACCAGACCAGATATTGCGTTGCAATAAATCTGTTAGCCAGATTCAGTTCTGCCCCACAAGAAGACATTTGACAAGTGTCAAGCAGATTCTCCGATATCTCCGCAGAACTGCAGATATGAGATTATTCTATCCGAAAAACCCATCAAATGGCTCTCAGATAATGGGATACACTGATGCTGGATATCTCTCCGATCCCCACAAAGCTATTTCCCAATCTGGTTATGTTTTTACAAGTGGTGGTACTGCATTTTCTTGGCGATCCAGCAAGCAAAGTCTTCCAGCTACTTCTTCGAATCATTCGGAGATTATTGCGTTGCATGAATCCAGCCGGGAATGTGTGTGGCTACGATCACTGATTGGACATATTAGAAGCTCTTGCGCTCTACCCTCTGTCACTGATGTTCCAACAGTCATTTTTGAAGACAATGCCACTTGCATATCACAAGTCAGAGAAGGCTACATCAAAGGTGATAGAACCAAGCATATTTCACCGAAGCTATTTTATTCTCACCATCTCCAGAAGAACCGTGAGATTGATATCCAACAAATACAATCCTGTGAGAATTTTGCTGATCTATTCACCAAGTTTCTGTCTACGGCGATTTTCAGAAAGCTAGTTTATGGTATTGGCATGAGACTGATGTATCATCAAGCGGACTGACTTTCGTGCCTGCTCAATCAGGGGGAGTATACTAGCACCTGCTTTTGTCTGACTGGACCTTATCGCACTGTACTCTTTTTCCTTTGTCAAGGTTTTGTCCCTCTGGGTTTTCCTTGCCAAAGTTTTTAATGAGGCAGCTTATGCGAGTCCAGCACTCTTCTAGGTCTTTGTACTCTTTTCCTTAGCTCATGTTTTGTCCCTCTAGGTTTTCATGACAAGATTTTTAACGAGACAATTATCTTAGAATAATGGACATCTAAGGGGGAGTGTTATATAACAGTGATGGATGGGTGGCTGTCCACGTGCCTTATATTGGCATTGGTAAGCCTATGTTATAGACACCTTGTATCCCATGTGTCAATCTCCCCTACTCCCTTTAGTTTCCTCCTTATCTTTTAGTGACTATATATATATATATATAGCTATATGAGTATGTTTAGTTACGAAAAAGTTAAGTTGAGATAGTAAGTTGTAAGCTTACAGAGAGATAGTTATGAGTATTGTACGAATGTGTTTATACTATCAGTGAATAAGAGATACTCTCTTCCCACTTCTCTCGATATACCTCCTTGTATTTGTATCTTGTGTGCTTTGAAATCATAACATTATTTTGATTGTCTGAGGTATTAATTATAATTACAACAATACCCCTCCAATTTTTTAATGCTCGTCGTATAGGGAAATGCTACAAGGACACCATATAATGACACCAATTTAACATCAATTAATGCTCTTATACGGTTTGACCAAAATGGCTATTAAAAAATAATTTTTTATAACTGGGTGGAAAGAGCTGAAACAGAACACGGTTTACCCATTTCTCTCGGGTACCCGATTCTCTCTTCCCTTTCTTTTATAATTTCAACTAAACCTAACATATTTTCCTTTCTCTTCCCTCCCATTTTTTTTTTCTATTTTTCATTTCAATTCCAACACAGTGAGAGAGCGGGAGTCGAGAGAAACTAGGGCTTGGCAGAGAAAATCAAGGGAGCTCGTCGCCATGCTCGCCGATAAGTCTTCTCTCTCTTTCTCTCTCTCTTCTCCTGCCATTCGGGTAGTTAAATCAGATCTGTGTCAATTTTTAGAGGGTTTAAAGAAATTTTTTTTTTGAATCTTCCATTTGGATCGACGGCTTCTAACCCACTACCTTCCCTTGAGAGAGAGAGAGAGAGAGAGAGAAAGAGAGAGAGAAAGAGATGATGGCTGTGCTCAAATCTTAAAGGCACACCACCCTCCCATCTTTGTTGGTTTCCTCGGATTCTAATCTTTACACCAACTTACTAAACACAGCAGCAGCAATAAACGTCAAAGTTTTATGTTCTCAATAAAATTTCCAGTCAGATTCCAGTTACTTCTTCATTCAGATCTTTAGGTGAGCCAAAAATCTTTATATTCTATTTGATTTCCATGTTAGGATTATTCAATAACTCTTAAACATGGTTATTTGATTGATTTTATGATTCGGGTTCATCTCAAAAGATGAATATGTTTGTGAGTTTTATTAATGTATGTATTGAAGATTGTCCATTCATTTCTTCTTTTTATTACTTGAAAAGCAAATTTGTGTTGTCTGAGATGAGTTTTTTTTTGCAAGATTTTGGTTTTTTTAACTTTTAATGATTTGATTTTTTTTTCTGCTACGTGGGTATGAAAGTTATTTTTATTGGATTCATTTAGGACTCAATGGGGAAAATGGTTAAAAAGAAGACCAGAAACACACATAAGGAGAGAAAGGTTTCATATGGTTCTCCTGTAACAGCTTTGGCACACTCAAATCAACCGGTTGAGAGTGTAGAGTGTGAAAGTTTTTTGTTTAACAAGCCATATGCTATTAAGGTTGAACATTCACCTATACTATCAGATTTAGGAAAGGAGACTCTTTAAAAATTGACAAACTGAAATTGTTAATATATATTTTAAAACTTATTGTATAATGAAGTATTTCCCACATTCAAATTGGTTGTGCCTTATGTATATTTAGTGTGAAATTTACAAAAAGGTATTACGTTAGTTTATTACTGATAAGCTAAAAGGAGGGGTAATAGATTGACTATATAAGGATTTTAAACTTTGTCGTTGCTACGCTCAGGGACGAAGAGGCAAATTAGAACACGTATCTTTGGTAATTACCGATAAAGAAAATGTCCTTTGGTAATTGGAAGAAATTTGTCTTCAGTGATTTTTGGAGTTTGAGAGCTCGTGACTGAAAAGGGAGGAAGCTCACAATCTTATTCCAGGTGATCCAGTTATTCTTGGTATAAAAACTGCTAAAGAGATCATCTATAGACTCACTTTTGACCACATGTAGACCTTATTTTGCCAAAATGTAGACTAACTACAGACTCATTTTTTTTGTCTTTCTCTATTTTTTTGGAGCTAATGAAGAACTTGTTTTGCATTTGCTTTCCTTGTCCATTTATATTGTATGTAAATGGATTTCCGTTTGTTCTGGGTGAGTCTATTTTCCTTTAGTATTATATGATATGTAACTATAAGTTATGTTGAAATATTATGTCTTTTTTTATATCCTAACAAGTGGCAATTACATATCTACTTCCGTTTTACATACTAAATTCAAACATGTAATTATTGTTAATTTGTTTCACATCGAATTTATAGGGGTTTTAATGTTTTGTTCAATTTGATCATTTGGATTTATATTTTGTTTTTGTTGTTGTTGTTAACATTTTGTTTCCACATGCACTTAGAAAGGATGCCTTAAAGAAACACCTGATCAAAGTCGATAGAGTTGGTTTGAGCAACATATTTAAATTGCTTCCGAAAGTTAGGTATATCGCGGATTTGATGGTGTTTTCCTATTTTATATTCATTAATTATGTGTTGATATAGAAGTGTAATGATTTAGAAGGTGTCAAACTCTTTGTGATTGCAAGAATTGTATGATATTGTGTATTGAAACTTATTTGAAGATCAACTATTAATCTTCTTTGATGACCAACATAAAAGATATAGTTATGTGATTTTGTGAACCCCTTAAAAGGAAAGATATAGTTGTACAACGGGCTTCCTACTACCACAATGGACACAAGAGGATATTCAGTTTTTTCGCCGGAAGATGACAATTGAATTATACAGCGGGAATGCTTACTTAGAAGGTAAAATAAGCTACTGATCTAAATTGCCAACACTCTCTTGATTCATTATCAACTAATTTTTTTATAGCATCCGCTTGTTTGGCAGGTACATGAGATAGATGTGTGCATCATCTTCTACACAACATGACAAAGATGAGCTTGAATATTGTCCAATAGATTAGGTGAAACTAATACTTAACCCAATAGTAATTAGATGTTTCTAAAATATACGAAGATCATTTTTGTGTTTATCAAGATGTCTCGTCTTTTGGTAAATGGAATGTAACGCAGCCTTGGTATATATACATGTACAACAGTTTAAAAATATGAATGAAAATTGGATTATCGTACAATATACTATTATTTGTGTTTATCAGGTGGTTTCATTAGTGTATGAATGAAAATTGGACTATTGTTAGCCAATATGTCAATGGCTTGAACTGCTGAGTGTTAAGGCCATTTATATTATGTACTGTGTTTACAAAGTGTACACTTTATATTTTCTACCGTGCAAATTGTGGTTAGGTAAAGCTCGATAAAAGGGTCAACAGTAGGTCAAATGTTGGTCAATATTAGGTCAATCTTGGGTCAAACATGTGTTCAACAATGTACACATTTGAGATTTTAACCCCAGGGGCCTTAAACAAAAACCAAACGTTGGATGTCCTCTAAATCATTTTCATCTCATGTAGAAAAAAATATAAATAAAAGGGGTTACAAGTAGGTAAAATGTTGGTAAATATTTGGTAAAAAGCTAGTCAAAACTAGGTAAACATTAGGTCAAAAGTTTGATATATTGTATCAATGCGATTTTACGTGCAATGTCAACTTCTATAGATTTCTTCATCTCAGGTACCTTCTTTCGGTTCTCCTCTAAATCATTTTCGTATCATGTAGAAAAAAATGTAAATAAAAGGAGGTCAAAAGCAGGTTAAATGTTAGTAAATATTTGGTAAAAAGCTCGTCAAAACTAGGTAAAAAGTAGGTTAAAAGTTTGATCTATTGTATCAATGCGATGTTACGTGTAATGTCAACTTCTTTGGAGTACTTATTATCATCAAAAGAATAAAAAAATAATAAATACAAATTTGGTCCTTTAGGTACTTAAATGCAAATAGTTATACAAGCTAAAAAAATAAGCTTGCAACAATTCATCTATTTAAATAGCCCCAAGCAACAACCACAAGCACCTAATAAACAAAAAGAACTTGCCAAACAAACTATAACATGCAATTTGTTCAACACTTTTCTTTGTACCCTTACAATATAAGTAATCTTTAACATGTACAGAATCAAAGTACGTCTTCAGGCTTAGCCTTTGTCATCACATCCACAAGCACACAACAATACTGGCTAAAACAAGGCAAAAAAAGAATATCAATTAAAATCCAAATCACCATCCTTTTTCCAGTCTTTTCCCTAAAAAATCATACATTTACAAAGACGATCGTTACCTGCATTAGGCAAATAACATGAAAACTTACGTAAAAAAGAACAACATACATCGAACAAATAGTATAGAACATTGTACTTTGAAGAAACCCTATTTTATTATACACCAATGAACCCAAACACCATCCTTTTTCCAGTCTTTTCCCTAAAAAATCATACATTTACAAAGATGATCGTTACCTGCATTAGGCAAATAGCATGAAAACTTACGTAAAAAAGAACAACATACATCGAACAAATAGTATAGAACATTGTACTTTGAAGAAACCCTATTTCATTATACACCAATGAACCCAAACTACCATGAATTAACAACATTTCAAGCTGAAATATGTTGAGGGAAGAAAAAAAAAATCTAACTTTTGTTTTTCCCAACAGTATCAGAATAGAAGATTGAAGGAAGACTACCTGTTCAATGAGGTATATAATGTCAAAAGCATGTGCCCTTTCAAAGGCCTTACCTTCTTAGTATCCTTGTTCTCTGGTCTGTATTTGAGAAGCATCTTAAAGAGGTTAGTAGTTGCATAATAAAAGTACCTAAAGGACCAAATTTGTTCAACACATTTCATTTGGTGGAAAGGGGGAAGAATAGAACACAACAAAACAAACATACCAAAGTTCTTCCTATAAAACCGTCGATCCAAACGGAAGATTAAAAAAAAAAATCTTCGAACCCTCTAAAAAATCAACAGAAAATGGCGTGATAATTCTCAAACTATGGATCCAGGTTATACATTCCATATATAAAGCCAAGATATGAAAACACGGGGAAAAAAAAGTAATATCTAGATCAAGAAATGTTGGTTAGAGCTACAACCTACAAGTTTGTTCTAATATAATCTCGTTTTATGATCAAATAGCTTGTAGATTGGTTTGCACGATCCATTTAGTTCTATTCTTTCACAACTTCGAAAAGAGGTGAATCAGAAACTAAACACCAACTAAAAGAAAAGCATGAAATTAGCAACATGCTCTTAAGTTAGATTCTACTCTTTTCATGAGTTTAAGGAACCAAAGATGTTGAAGGAACCTTGACCTTTATTTAGATCAAGGTCATGAAAGCATGTCACCATATTTAAAGGTTGCCAAGATATTTGAGTTCCCGCCAATCAAATTAGGATATCCAAATGTTCAAGTAAGGCGTTAACCATGAAACAAGAGAATCGGAAATCATATCCCATATTTGAGAATGTTCTATAGAGACTGCAAGCCTCAAACATAACTTTCACTCAGATTAAAATGGAACAGGGATCCGCATTAGGCCCCCAAATTTTGAGGGCCCCCAAAATTTTCTGTTGCTATGTATATAGGATGAAATTTTTATATTAATATCTTAGGGGCCTTATTTTACGAGTTCGCTTCAGGCCCCCAAAATTTCAGATTTGGCCCTTACATGGATTTAGATAAGTATAGTAGCGTAGAAAGTAGGTCAAACATGAAGTGCTAAGAAAAGTTTACCACCCACAAGTATACAAAGGTTTAAAAGGGTCTGTTATAACAGTATACAAACTAATGTTCTATAGTGGATCATACAGTTCATGCCATAAAACGTGAAAACCATAGTGTTTTTTAGTTTTATTTTTATTTTTCTTGCAGTTTTTTTATTCCATGAAAAGTTTGAAGGTAGAAGCAGAATTTTGAAAATTAAACTTGACAATATATTTAGTTGCTTCTTTGTGGAGAATAATCATGTCAAATTTAATTAGGAATTCCCCAAAGACAATATAAAATAAAGGTAAGTCGGTTCATAATTTCAAGCTTCTAGGACAAAGCTAATGACGGCCCTACTTGGCAAGGCTTTGATGCAAGTTAAGGGTTCTAAAAGGGTGAATAGAGGTAAGAAAAATAACTAAAATGAAGTAATCGACATAGATCTGATTTTACTAACTGAATGGCTGGGAAAGAGAAAGAAAGAGAGAGAGGACTTACAAGCGACCGAACGATGACTGATTTCTTCTCAGAAATTCGAAGCCCTAAACCAAGCTCACTCTTGACATTGTTTGCTCTCTTCTCTTGCTCCGTGTAACACTTTTTGTGAAATGAGAAAGGAAAGGGAAGGTAGTGGGTTAGAAGCCGCTGATCCAAATGAATCCAATAAAAATAACTTTCATACCCAAGTAGCAGAAAAAAAATCAAATCATTAAAAGTTAAAAAAACTAAAATCTTGCAAAAAAACTCATCTCAAACAACACAAATTTGCTTTTCAAGTAATAAAAAGAAGAAGAAATGAATGGACAATCTTCAATACATAGATTAATAAAACCCACAAACAAATTCATCTTTTGAGACGAACCCAAATCATAAAATCAATCAAATAACCATTTTTAAGAGTTATTGAGTAATCCTAACATAGAAATCAAATAGAATATAAAGATTTTTGGCTCACCTAAAGATTTGAATGAAGAAGTAACTGGAATCTGACTGAAAATTTTGTTGAGAACATAAAACTTTGACATTTATTGCTGCTGCTGTGTTTAGTAAGTTGGTGTAAAGATTAGAATCCGAGGAAACCAACAAAGATGGGAGGGTGGTGTGCGCTTTAAGGCTTGAGCGCACCCATCATCTCTTTCTTTCTCTCTCTCAAGGAAAGGTAATGGGTTAGAAGCCGTCGATCCAAATGGAAGATTCAAAAAAAAAAATTCTTTAAACCTTCTAAAAATTGACACAGATCATTTAACTACCCGAATGGCAGGGGAAGAGAGAGAGAAAGAGAGAGGACTTACCGGCGAGCATGGCGACGAAATCCCTTGATTTTCTCTGCCAAGCCCTAGTTTCTCTCGACTCCCGCTCTCTCACTGTGTTGGAATTGAATGAAAAATAGAAAAACAAAATGGGAGGGAAGAGAAAGGAAAATATGTTAGGTTTAGTTGAAATTAGAAAAGAAAAGGAAGAGAGAATCGGGTACCCGACAGAAACGGGTAAACCGTGTTCTGTTTCAGCTCTTTCCACCCAGTTATAAAAAATTATTTATTAATAGCCATTTTGGTCAAACCGTATAGGAGCATTAATTGATGTTAAATTGGTGTCATTATATGGTGTCCTTGTAGCATTTCCCCGTCGTATAAAAAAGGTATGGCAGTGAAATAGTGATACACTCACTGTCATAGACACCTACCTTTTTTTTTTCGATCAGTCATATACACGTAACTAGGATATATGTTTTTAAGTTGGATTTTGTTAACAGCTTTTAATTTTTGTGTTTTGTTTAGTTTCTTAAGTTTGTCCAAATGGGCTGATTTTTGGATATGTATGTTATTTATACTATTTGGATCATATTTAAAAAAATCAGCTCAATCGGAGACCTCTAGCACCCTCTAGCACAAAAACACTTAATTTAAACTTTAATGGGTTGAATGAACGGCTTACATTTAAAGTGATTTGTTTGGAGGGTTAGATATTTCTGATTGGGTTGATTTTTTGTAGACATCTTACAAATAATAATAATATTATGTCTACAAAAATTTAGCTGATTTAAAGACCTCTAACTTACAAAAAAACTCCTTCAAAAACAACCTTATCGTGTGCCCTAAGGGCACTCGTTAACAAGACCCTTTTAAGTTTATCCGAATATGACTTTTGTTTGTCTAAGGATGACCAATACATTATCGTCAACCCTATCCCTGATAATTCGATTTTCCTCGAGATTTGTTTACGGACACTCAGATCTCCTCTTCCTAGGGTGACACTATCATCATCTTCCCGTTAAAAACAAAACTCAAATACTGTTAGTATCATCAGTCAACTCAAAAACATCTCTCTAAAATTCTTCTCTTTCTCTCTCTAGAATTTCTCAATTCCATCATTCTTCTCCAAATTTATTTATGGGGTTCTTCTCCAAATTCTCTAGCTCTCTCCTCCTGACCCGCAGCAGAAGCATCATCAATGACAGACTTTCTCTCTCTAGACCATCGATTTCGATGACATCATCATCGTCATGGGAGAGATCGATCTGCAGCCATGATCATAAAGATGGTGGTGGGATTTCAGATGAGAAGAAGAAGAATAACACAGACTCAAATGCTTATCATCTGAGTGGTGGACCTTCTTTCATGAGGGGTACTGTATTTTGGGGTAAACCTAATACACCTCTCACCATTGAAGAATTTCATATGCCTCGCCCTAAAGCTGGTGAACTTCTCATCAGAACCAAAGGTATGTTATTCTCACTCTGATCTTATCTTATTTAAACCCTAATTTTGTTGAATCTGTTCTTATTTTAAATCCTAATTTTTTTCGTTTTTTGTTTTTTATGTATGTAAAAAAAAAGCTTGTGGAGTTTGTCACTCCGATCTTCACGTTATGAAAGGTGAACTTCCATTTCCAAGTCCTTGTGTTGTGGGTCATGAAATTACTGGGGAAGTAGTTGAGTATGGTGCCAACACTGACCCTGGTATTATCAGGAGGTATGAATTACTTCTGAGAGTAATACTTGATTATGATCATTATCTTTGTATCAGAAATAATTGGCATGATTTTGGGGAAATTTTTGTTAGGGTTTTTGTTATACTACATGGAGTGTGTTATTTAGATAATTAGGTTGAAATTGTTGGATTATACATACTTGGAATACAGATTAATTTGAATCTTGAGAAAATACAATCTGATGTGATTCTACCTTTTCATCTCTACTTCCAACCAGCAATTTGACTTTTAATGGATTGACAATGATGGTGAAATATAGTTGTGAAATGGTAAAAAGCAACTCTAAAAATAGTAGAACGGATGCTACTACGTAAATGAAAAGAAAAACTGCTTTAGAACTTGTGTGTTGTGTATTAAAATATGTATTTTTCTTTTCTTGTTTTTTACATTGTAGCATGGAGTGACCTTTTAAACACGGATGCTACTCTGTAAAAGGCAGCGTCTGGGAACACATAAATAAGTTCTTATGTATGGAATGACCTTTTAAACATTCTATTGCCAAAATAACTTTATAATTCAGTGTTTCGCTAAAGTAACTTCGCCTAATTTTTAACTTGTTTTGTAGAAATGCTTTTGCTTCAGTTCCTAACAGTCCCTTACAAGAACATTTGACAAAATAGCTTGTACAATGGGTGTTTTGATTATTTGATCTAAGTAGAATCTATTGATTGTCAATTTTAAAAGGGATTTTTTTATATCATTTTGTATAAAAATTATAAAACTTATCAAATAGTACCATTATTATCATCTTAGTTGCCTCGTGATTTTGCTAGTTCCCAGCTTTAGCTTTGTGTTGCTGTTTCCAGTTTGGATGAAGGACGAGGGTTGCATTATTTGTTTTAGGTTGGTAGAAGGCAGAAATTTTTTGCCAAGTCTTCACGTGAACCTTGATTAGCGATAGCACATAATAGATTTTTAAAATTATCCAAACAATACCAGAAGACCTAACAGTGCTTTTCACACTTTTTGCTATTTTTGTTTGTTCCTGTACTAGTTCACAATTATGATAGCTTTCTGAGATTTCACTGGGGTGACTCGTGGCTCCATAATTCATCTATTGTATTCAAGACTTTGCAAAGCAATGTCAACTTTTTTTGTCTAGGTTGACATATAGTCTTCTATCAATCCATGTAAAGACAGTGTACTTGGGGACCAGGGGTTGATGAAAGAGTTTTTCCTTAATGAGGATTTTGCCTTTTGGTGATAAAGTGAAGGAGTTACAGTATATGAAAAACTTTCAAAACTGAAACAATCTCAAGTTTTATAGAGAGTTTTGAGAAATGAGAGGGTATTACTTATATAGCTAGAATAGAGAAAGATGATTAAATCTTTCATGCTTACATGTTCGGTGAATCAATTCTAATGACTTTTTTTGGGCATTAGGTTTCCTATTGGAGCTCATGTAGTAGGAGCATTCATAATGCCATGCGGCAATTGTTTCTTCTGTGTGAAGGTGACAAATTTTTATGCTTATGTTGTTGCATTCCAAATCTATTCATAATCTGATTTATCCTCTACCAAAATCCTTTGTTGAGAATATTTGAATGAGAACAGGGTCAAGAAGATTTATGTGAGGCTTTCTTTGCTTACAATCGGGCAAAAGGAACGCTTTACGATGGTGAAACTCGGTTATTTCTCCGCAGCAATGGTATCTATTAATTCACTTTATGCTTTTTACATTATTTCCACTCACAATATTTGTGTTCACTCTTCACACACATACTCTGTTCTTATTTACTCAAGTTGATTGGTTTTTGGCATGGATTACTATGTTTAGCATTAAGGCCATGCACCATCTGGTTGTCCTTTTCAGATGCCCATACATATGCATCATAAATATAGCAGAAAACTAGGATTTTGAACTGTTTCAAGAATCTAGGGTTATTTAGAGCTCGTATCTGGTATGCTTCATACCAAAACCATACATGAACAGTATCAAGCATACACAGAAAACTGAGATCGTCTTGTTCCAGTCACCACCAAAATTGAAATGAAGCATCCTAAACATTTTGAAGCTTGAACCATTATTATCTCTACTGCAAATCTCTCCACCAAGATCATGCATATCTGCCATTTCAGTTTCCTGAAAAATAGCAATGTTCACTTTCCATGTCCTCTTTACATACTTGAAAATAGATCCTCTATCTCCACTACCCAACCCAGATTCAATGAAAAACATTTAGGCTTCATGGTGATGACAGAAACTTCCTCGCCTTCATTCAACCTCGAGAAACCCCCAATGGCTCCATTACAACTCCTCTATGATGAACAAGCAACTCTTCCTTGGATAATTTGGCATCAATGATAACATTGTTTCTGCTTAAGGTCCAATTGGGTTTGGAAATATATAGTTCTTTGTTTGATTACTAAACTTTGTTGCTACATTCTGTAGGAAACCCAGTCTACATGTATAGTATGGGAGGACTCGCAGAATATTGTGTTGTGCCTGCAAATGCGTTAGCAGTTCTTCCAAACTCATTGCCATATACAGAGTCAGCCATCTTGGGATGTGCAGTGTTCACTGCCTATGGTGCCATGAGACATGCAGCTGAGATGCGTGCTGGAGATTCCGTTGCTGTGATTGGCATTGGCGGTGTCGGATCAAGGTGAAGAGCCGAAAATTTGTTAATTGTGAAATGGGTATTGCTATCTCTAAGTTGATTCTTTGACCCTTAGATGTGTTTCTTATGATCGAACGATTGAACGTCTGGATTTTTTCAATGTTGTTCTGCTCTCTTCAACTGGCAATAGTGGGTTGATACTCCTCATCGGCCTTTACTCTCACAAGTCTCTTTTGCTGCTGCAATTTTTTTAGCTCAGTTGAAACTAAAGATCAACGAAAAATTGAATATTCTAAAAAGCAGGCATTCCTGTTTTCTTATCAGGCAGTTTCGAATTCCTATAAATTCATGTTTTCTCCTCAAGTCCTTATTAAATTCAGACTAGAATTAAAAGCTTCTTTAGATGTTTTGGCTACAAAAACAAATAAGCTTATTATCAGTTTATGTTATTTAAGGTTCAGTTTTATTTATTTTATGCTTGGCTTTGTTTTGTTTTGTGTTTTTGGCTTCACATTCTGTAATGTGATTGGTCTTTGACGTTACATATATATGCATTTATCCTAATAAAAGAAAGTGTGTACATATATAAGCTGCATGTTTCTTTTCCATTTACATTGTCATATGTTCTTCGTACATCGCTATGACTACATAATATGTCTCAGTTGCTTGCAGATAGCACGTGCATTTGGTGCTTCTGAGATTATTGCAGTTGATGTTCAAGATGAAAAGCTTCGAAATGCAAAGATGCTAGGAGCAACTCACTCCGTAAATGCAGCTAAAGAAGATGTTGTTGACAAGATTAAGGTACATACTCTACCTTTATAGGTTTTTTAGTTATGATAATTTCAATAACATGGTTAAAGGATTTTTAGAGTATGTTAAAATTGAAAGGTTAGATATATACTGAAGTTTTAAAAAAGATTCATAGATTGATGATTTAAAAGGAATATTTGGATAATGGTATTTATTTCCTTCAGTATAAAAACCTGTGGACAATTTGGTAGTGTTTCATGGTAGTTATTTGCATTTTTCTCTTGACAGGAAATAACTGGAGGAATGGGTGTGGACATTGCTGTGGAAGCATTGGGGAAACCTCAAACATTTTTACAGTGCACACAGAGTGTACGAGATGGGGGAAAAGCTGTGATGATTGGACTTGCGCCCGCAGGCGTGATAGGGGAAATTGATATAACTCGTCTTGTCCGTAGACAGGTGAATCCAAATATTTATGCTGAATCATTTCTAATAGGTCGCCTGATACCACACTCTAGGAAAACCCAAACCTCTTACCGACCCATGTGACCATGTCCATGCCTTTTGACGACATTGGCTACAATGTGTTTTCCGACATTCTCTATATCAGGATTGAGATGGTTAATAAATTTGAAAATCCTCAATAATTTTCATTTTAGCTCTGTGTTGTGCATATTGATACAGTCATGGTTATTCATCTCTCATGTAGAGGATACTACCTTGAGAGACCTTTCACACTGTATACTAACTGATGGTATCTATCTCCCAATACAACTGGAGTGCCTCTTAGCATTCTGTTCAGAATATGGGTCGTATCCGCAACCCACTTGTTGGTTCAAAGCATGTAAATCCCTCCCCCTCATGGATTGATCCCAATTCCAAATCATGCATTTAAATAATCATGAAATTGGGGTAAAAGCCCTACTTTTCTTTTAATTCATCTCTCTCTCTCTCTATGAAAGATTTTGATAAAGTAATCTTTATTGATAAATAGTTTAGTAAAATAGATTGACCCAAAGTGGATTTATATAGGTGACAGTCCAAAGCTTCCGAAGTAGAAATAAATCGTAGATAAAAAACTTAACCGATAAAATTCTTATCAAAATAAACTACTTATCCTAATCCATAGCTATCCACCGGCATATCTATACCCTTTTCCTTTGATTTCTTAATACTGGTTCTGATTATATCTGCAATTCATGAAACCAGTTATATAACACTGTACCTGTTGTGATTTTGTGGAGCAGGTAAAGATCATTGGGTCATATGGTGCCAGGGCGAGGCAAGATCTGCCGAAGTTGGTCAAACTTGCGGAGACAGGTATCTTCAATCTCAGTGCGGCCGTTTCAAGAAAGTGCAAATTCGAGGAAGCTGGTAAAGCATACGAGGATCTTGATAGCGGAAATGTTGTTGGGCGAGCCGTGGTTGAGATTATGTAAATCACAATAATATCAAAGGTTTTGAATATGAGCTTCTTCATATTCAGTACAAGATTTCTTTTCTACATTGTAGAAGGAATATATATTTATAATAATGTTGATTTTCTTCATTGCAGTACCCCTTACTTTCATTATACAGTTTGCTTAGGAAATACTCTCAACTTTGATCCAGGGAAAATGTGGATGCCACACAAGAAATATAGACTTTTGCCACAAAAGTACTCCTATACCCTGATGTGGCAATGGAATGGGAGAAGGAGAACAACTTCCTCAGCAAATTTGAATAAAATCTCTATTTTATAATTAAAAGATGCATTTACCCTTGGTGGGTTCTTTATTGCCAATTTTTTTTTTTAAATAAAATAATTTTGACCTATTTAAAAATTAAATGCCTCGTAAGAAAAAAAAAAAGAAAATTGGGGAACAACAATTATTAACAGCTATATTAAGTTAAAATCAACACTTACGACAGGAAGTTCTAAATGATGTACATTACCCATAAAACCATGTAGCTGTGAAAAATAGGTGTTTAATATGAAATTTTTAAAAGGAGCCAGATCCACGTTGTGTGTCTTATGATAAGAAATAGGCACAGATAAAACATGTACAAAAATGGATGGAGAAAAAATATCCGTCGACAGCAGGGTTCGAACCGGGGCGAAGCCCAACAGATTTCAAGTCTGTCTCCTTAACCACTCGGACGTATGGACTTCAATATTTCAAAAGGGAAGTTTAACATACAGTGTTATTTGTATATTTTATATGTACAGTGGCATCTGGGGCCTATATGCCGTTGATCTAAGGGTTTATATTTTTTGATAATGTTCTCTTCACTTGTAGATCATCCTTACTAAAAATAAAATCATTCTAATACTGCTAGTCCTATTAAAAATTGATTCTTTTTCTCATCATTCATTGTTCTTCGTTAATTTTTACTCAACTTCCGATCAATTTTGATGGGCCTAAAAATTTTAGAATGATATAATTTTTGGTAGGGATATTCTACTAATCTTGTAGATCATTCTCACAAAAAATCAGCTCTTAATTTTTCACCATATGGGCCCCACAACTAATGTAAAAATAACAATGTACAAATAAGGTTGTACACCGATCCATTCTCTTTAATTATATATATAGCTAATAATACTACATACAATCATCTGTAATAAAGAATAGGGTAGGATTTTCAAATCGATCCCATAAAAAAATATATACATATATATTAAATCGATCCGAATGCAAACTAAATGCAGGGTAAACTTGGATAAAGTTTAGACAGAATTGTCATCTAATTAACTTTAATAAATTCCTAACTATTTCAATTTGCACCAACTATTTCATTTTTTTTTTCACACAAAAAAATTATAATTTTAAAAATACAAACATTTTTCTCAAAATTTATATTTTTGGAAAGCATTTACCGAGATCTTCGAATTGAGATCAGTCAACAATATTTTTTTCTTTTTTTTTTTGCAATATATGAAAGTATTTTTTTAACTAGTTATTTATCTAGATTGCATCCAAATTCGACTGTGGTTGTTTTTTCTCTTGCAATAAATACTTCATCCTTTTCCCCTAAAAAAAATCAAAATTACATGCTTCAAAATTAGATAACATCAAAAGATAAAGTGAAGATCTCAACGATTACTTTCTAAATATTTAAATTTCGTTACTAAAACCTGTTTTCAAATGCAAAAATATTTTTGCACAAATAAAATAAACCTTGTCCTATATATATATATGAGACAGGATATATGGACCCTCCTATATGACCCAATGTTCACCACTCAATCCGGACTGTCTATTTATAAATGGTGTACGGTTGAGATGCCGCTGATGTGGCAAGCCTCTTACAAAATTTGGATCGGCTGAAGAAGTGACTTGGCTTGGCTAAAGAAATTTAATATGAATAGTCAAACATCAGATCTTATTTTTTTCTCCTAAATCACAAAAATTAGATTTTACATATTTTAGAGTTCTTAAAAAATCAAATTTTTGTAAAGAACCAACAAAGAATGTGAAGAACGAATCCAACACGGCTTGATTTGGAGATTGCCGGAGTTGTGGAGAAGAACGGAAAAAATAGCCATCAACCTGACATCTTGAAGCTGCCCTCCTTGAACAATCCCTCTCCCTTTCCTCATCGTCATCGGCGCCGGCAACGCGGAATCCCTTTAGGAACGGGAAAACAAACAAGGGTGTTTTGTTTTTTGAGTTACAGGTAACCCAACAGAGAAGAAAGAACCCTCAGATCTCAAAAACCTACTTCTCAAAGATCTTTACTGGGATCAAAGAAATCCATTTCTGAGTGAAGAAAACTTCAGACCCAAGCATTAAACTAGTGGAATTGCCAGAAAAAGAACAACTGATTTTTTTTTTTGCAGAGAACCCAAAAAGAACAAAAGAGCAAAAGAGATACCCAACCAAACAAAAAGAAAAAACGGAAACTGAAAAACAGAGATCAAGGGTTCACAAAACAAAACAGATACACCACCACCATCATCACCACCACCGTTGTCTTCGTCTACATTTTTAGGGAGAGAAAGAAGAGAGATCTGAAAAAAGAAAGAGAAAGAGATGGAGATCTAAAAAAGAGTCTGAGAGAGGGAGATAGACATTCATGTCGAGCCAAGCCGTGAAGCCGGTTTGTTGCATTTAATTCGCCATGTCACCATTATATCCTACCGTCCACAGCTTTTAAAATCAACCGTCCAGATGGTGAGGTCAACTTTGGGCTATATAGCCGGGGCTATATATCCGCTATATATATATATAGCCATGCAAGGATATATAACTATTTCTTTGTAAATTCTGTAGCATGGGATAGAAATCAAGCGGTCAAATTATAAACTACACAATTATTGCGCTTTGCAGATGGATCCAAGCGATTTAGGTGTTACTCATGCATTAACTGGTAACTGTGTGAACATCTGACGGCTAATGAGCTCGGTACATGTAAGTCTAGGAGCATTGAATCTCTTCCCAAAATGATGACCAAACCTCTTTGCACCCCGGCCTCCACTTTTCTTTTTTCTTTTTTTAAGTAAGAAAGACATAGTATTCAACTAAGCAGAAGATGATTCAGCAGATACAAGAGTCTGAATACAACTGGGTGGGGTAGATGACCACCACCACTCTGAAACAAAAGAATATAAAGCAAACTTTGCCAACTCATGGGCAACAGTATTAAAAGTACGTTTAATGAAAACAAACTTGATGATAACAAAATGAGGAATAAGCGTTCTAATATCGAGAATAATCTCATAGTCCCTAGGCTCTTTCGAGCGGCTTAGGTGTGAGGGAAGCTGCTCATCATGGGATGCTACAAGGGGGTGCACAGGAGAATCATCTCGACTGAATCCAAATCCTTTGAGTTTCTTATTTACTGGATGGAGGCTCCAGTTCAACTGGAAATCACGGAACGATCAAAAGGTTTTACAAATGTGTTACTGTTACCCTTGGAGGGTGCTTTCTGGATGTTACAGGTTCTTGATGATATCCAGTTAGGCTATGAGGGAACCAGCTCACGACATTTCTGGAAAAAGACGTTGGATCTTGGAACTTTATTCCTTTACAACAGAAAGAATGAAAGAGGCCGTGTTAGGTCCATGAGTTCACTCATGTCATATTTGTCGAATTTCGTGTCAAAGGTAAACTCAAGATGGTCAATGTAACTTGAGTTAGAGTTAGTGAGTCATTCGGTTCGTTGCGAAGCAAAGACTCCAAGAAGCTCAACTCACCACCGGAACTCATCTTAGGATGGTAAGTGACTTAGAAACTCAATATCATAGGTGGTTAGTTCATATTAGATCATATGAGAACCACCGGAACTCATCTTAGGATGGTAAGTGACTTAGAAACTCAATACCATAGGTGATTAGTTCATATTAGATCATATGAGAAACCACCGGAACTCATTTTAGGATGGTAAGTGACTTAGTAACTCAATACCATAGGTGGTTAGTTCATATTAGATCATATGAGAAAGTACGGAATGGCAAAAGATGTCAAAACCCCTTAAAACTAGTGTTTGAAAGAATGCTGTCAGAATACCACGGTTTTTCGGGAAACTGTGACCATTTGTACTGTGGCCAAAGGTTGGTTTCGAAACCAAGGAGGTTGGTTTCGAAACCAAAGTTGAAAAATGATGTCAGGAGGTTTTTGGTTTCGAAACCAACCATATTGGTTTCGAAACCAACCCTGAAAAATGCCAACAGATGGTTTTTGGTTTCGAAACTGACTTGTTGGTTTCGAAACCAAAGCTACAGAATGATGTTAGATGGTCTTTGGTTTCGAAACCAAACATATTGGTTTCGAAACCAAAGTTATGAAAATCATTCCAGGCCTTTTTTGGTTTCGAAACCAACCTTCTTGGTTTCGAAACCAACGCCCAGATATGTGCGATTTCAGCTGTTTCGTGAGCTGTAAAGTGATTCCTTTTCACTTTTTTGCACATTCCCTCTTAAGCATGTTTTAGGGAAATTATTGGTGCGTGGGGAACACCTCTAAATGGGATGAGGGATCAATGGAATGTCTCCTCATCTCCATTATTGTGTCTAGCTTTTGACCTAATACAACCTAGAGATTTCTGGGTTTGTGCTGGACATTTTGAGTTATAAATAGGGATTGAACCATCAATGTTTAATCAACCATTCACCCTATTTATCAACAAGTTCTTGGAGAGTTTCAACTCTAATTCTTTAGCTTCCAAGCTTGTTGTACATGCTTTAATCCTTCCCATTTTAACTCAAAACCTGAGTTTTGTTGCCGGTGGATTTCCGGTGGTTGAGCTTGAAGTTTCAAGCTTGTGGTGATATACTTGAGGAGTCAAGTATTGGTTCAAGGTGCGGGACTTGTGGAGTTCAAGTTGGAGACGCATCATCATCTACTAAGAGGCAAATTCGTGGATTTCGAATTTGTGGAAGAACTGTACACCGTAGCTGTTGGAGCGTAGAGGGAGTCGTAAATCGTGTCCATCGAGTGGTAAATCGGGTTGTAAGTTTTCAATAACTTTTAGTGGATTCTTGCTGGACTAGGTCCCGGGGTTTTTCCCAGTTTGGGTTTTCCTCGTTAACAAAATCTCTTGTGCATATTTTCATACTTGTTGTGAGATTGAAATATTCGATTCTTGTTCTTAATTCCGCATATTAAGAATCGAATAAGTCAATACTCTTGTTAGAGATTTTTGTTGTACTCTTATCACCTTAGTAATTTTTAATTAGGTGATAGTGTGATCCTTAACCATAGTCACATTGACATACGGTTAAATTCATTAACCGTAGGGCGAATTTAGACTTTCAATTGGTATCAGAGCAGGTTCACTTGCTGGGTTTAACAACCTAAGTGTGATCCTTGTTGTGACTTATGGAATCACAAAGAGAGGGTAGTGCAGTAAATTTACCTCCATTATTCAATGGAAATAACTATCCTTTTTGGAAAGCTAGGATGAGAGCTTTCTTAAAGTCTATAGACCAAAGAGTTTGGAGAACTATTGAGGTTGCTTGGTCTCCACCTACTATGATTGTAGGACCTAGAGACAATTCTAGAGTAGTTCCTAAACCAGAAGATCAATGGGATGCCATAGATAGTGAAGCTGCTACTAGAAATAGCAAGGCTCTCAATGCCATTTTTGCTGCTGTAACGGCTGACGAATTTCGTCGCATATCTAATTGTGAAGTAGCAAAAGAGGCATGGGACATTTTAATGGTAACCCATGAAGGTACTAGAACTGTAAAAATAGCAAAGCTTCAAATGTTAACCACCCAATTTGAAACCATCAAAATGGATGACAATGAATCTTTTGATGAATTCTATGCTAAATTAAATGAAATTGTCAACAATTCTTTTGCTTTGGGTGAATCTATTTCTAACTCTAAGATAGTACGTAAGGTTTTGAGGTCTCTTCCGGAGAGATTTCAAGCCAAGGTTACGGCTATCGAAGAGAGTAAAGATATTGATGCTATTCTTCCTGAAGAACTTGCAGGTAACTTAAAAACCTTTGAATCCAGTTTGCATCATTCAAGGACTTCAAAGGATATAGCTTTTGCAGCATCAAAGAATGTCACCTATACTGATTCAGAAGACGAGGATGATCATGGTGATAATAAGGATCTTGAGTTTCTTTTCGAAAATTTTATAGAGTTTCTTAAAGTCGAGAAAAGAAAAATTCTGAAACATGGGATTTCATCCTCAAGTAAGAGTAAGTCATTAAGTAAGGATAAAGCTCATAAGAAAAATAACAACTCTAGTGATATTCAATGTTTTAAATGCCATGGTTTTGGACACTTTTCCAATGAATGTCCCAACAAAAAGTCCAAAAGCAGGAAAAAGAGGATGGTCACTTGGGATGATTCAGTAAGTTCAAGTGACAATGAAGATAAAGCAAACTATGTGGCTTTTACCACTTCCTTGGAATCTTCTTGTGTCCACTCAGAAGATGAAATAAGTATGGAATCAGAAGATCTTCATACTGATCATATTGGAGACAAAGAAGAAACCACTAAGGCTTTTATTACCTTTGTGGAATCTTCTTATGATCTCCTTGAAGATTTATATACTGATTTTGAAGATCTTCAGGCTACTAAAGGAAGTAGTAAAGAGAACATTGAACTAATGGCTATGGCTGCATCTGTTGATCATGAAAAAGATATACAAGCTGAATCTAATGATCTTCGAAGTGATAGCGAGGATGATGTTGATCATACAGAGTTGTTCTCAAGAATTCTTGAATATAGTAAGAGCTTGTCAAAAGCAAACAAGGATCTCAAACTAGAGAATTCAAGTCTTATGAATGAGAAGAATGATCTCACTCTTCAAGTAGAAGAAGCCTCTAAGAGGAAGGCAGAGGACAAAGAGATTCTTGAAGGAAAAGATAAAGAAATCAAATTCCTCAAGAATGAGCTGGTGGTGACTAATGAGAGAGTCACATCACTTCTTGAAGAGATACAAAAAATGAAGGATGAGCTAAAAGAGTCTAAAGAGATGCTCATAAAGTTCAATCATGGGTCGAATAACCTTGTCTCTATGTTGAAAGGATCGAAGAATTCGAGTGACAAGAAGGGACTCGGCTTTGATCCAAGTAAGGTTGCTAGCACCTCAACGTCGACGACCTTTGTGAAAGCTAAGACTCATCCTCCTCCTCCACAAAAGAGAGCAGTTAAGCAAGTTGACCAACAAGCTCCAAAGCAAGTTGTCAAGCAACATATCCCAAAGCAAGCTATAAAACCACAAGGTAAGCCTAAAGTTTCTAACATTAATAATGTGTGTTCTTATTGTGGTTATAAGGGACATTTGCAGAACAAATGTAGATTCTTTTTAGAAGATTGCAAAAAGTCTCATAATGTCAATCAAGATCTTTTAAAAAGAATCAAATCATTGAGTGACAAGGCTCAAGCATTGACTGGAGATATTGGAAAGCTTGACAACAACAAACAAGGTATGTATTCCTTTGGATCAAAATCTTATTCAAAGAAAAGGAAGAGAAACAAGACCAAAAAGGTTGTGCTTGAGACAACCAAACCTACTCATGTGGACTTAAATCAAATGAAGACATTTAAGAAATTCAAGGCCATATGGGTAAGAAAAAGTGATTTGGCATGTCTTGAAACTCTCACTACATACAATACTGGTAAGTCATCTAAGTACTTATTGGTTAGTGGTAGTGGTCGTACCATTACTTGATTGTTGATATTCTCACTCCTTCCCTTGTTTTGATTGCATATATAGTTGGGGTAGTTGAGTGAGTGTTCTACTAGTTTGCATTTTAGTTGATTGTTATGCATTCTAGTGTTTGTTGTATGTACTTGTAGATAAGTTCTTATTGCATTTGAACATGACATTTCATCTACTAAGTATCATACTTTACAGCATGCCCATTTATTGTCAAATCATTTTTGGGACATGTGTGTATATTTTTTTGTTTGTCATCTTGTTTCTTTGTCAATACTGAATGAAGTGTATAAACCTTTGTTATTGATTGAGAAACAAGCTACTACACAAGTAGTGAATATTGATGGTCAACCACATCAAGCAGAATTTTTTTCTGTAGGTTTGTATTCTCACTTTTCCCCTGTTTTGCATTGCATATTATTTTTGGGTTGAAAAATGAGTTTTGAAGATTAGTTTGCTTTCACAAATTGCATTCTAATACATGTATGTTTTAAGTGTTCTTCTTGTTGTTATTGGCTATCTTTTATAGAATACTTGAACATATAAGAGATTTCACAAATCTGAATTACTTTATTTTATTTTGATATAGCTTGTGAATCTCTTCTCTAAATCCATATACTCTCTTGACTGATCTATAAATCTTGTGCACATAAGAGCCTCTTGAGTAAGTGTGATTTTATCCTAGTTGAATCATTGGATGGGTTAAAATAAAGCTTATGATTCATTAATGGACTGAACTAGCTGGTTGGACTATCTCTCACTAGGATATTGTGTTTTGATGAAGTGCTGAAAAATATTGTTATATCTTGTTATGAAACATCACCAAAACAGTAAGCTCTCGTAAAAGATCTTGAGCTTGGTGAAACACCAAAAGAGTGAGTTCTCGTAAAAAAAAATGTTGAACTCGGTGTTTGAACATCAAAAAGAGTGAGATCCCGCAAAAAGATTGGGAACTCGATGTTCTTTATTCTTCATCTTGACCTCATAGTGACCCACTTGGTTCCAATACGGGTACTTTCTTGGTTGTGTCTCCTCGGATAAGAGTCGCTTGCAAGTTTAGGGAAAATATTGGTAACAAGTTGGTGATCTATGTCTCATGCTCTTGAGTTCCTCAAGTTTCATTCAAACTCAAACATGAAGGTCATTAATAGGTAACAATGTGAGATAGTTCTTTCATGCTAGGTAAGGTTCAGATTTGAAGAAATTGGTAATATGGATAACCTTATCTTATTTTCCTTTTAGGATGGTCTCACATAATGATATTGTTCTCTCAACACACACACACCATAATCAGAATATTGAGTGTTGTGATTTTCATGATTGAGAACTTGCTTGGCTATATTTGAATAAATTTTTGCAATTTCATGATTAAGAAATTTTTAATTGTGATTGTGTATTATATTATTGATAGCCTTGACAACATGATTTGGACACAACAAAACTTTTCTACTTGCATACATTGATAGCATAGATTTGTTGTGTGTTGATGCATGTTGAACCGGATTAGTTTTAAGATTCAAATCTTTCTCATGATCTGGTTGAGGGGGAGCTTGCATGTTTTGTTTATTTGCATATATTTGTGCATGCTTGCTCATTATTTGCATTAAGCTAATATTTGAAAAAATCCAAAAATTTGCATTTTCTCCATTGGTTTTCAAAACCAGGATACATTCACACACTTTGGTTTTATTTCTTATCTTAGCTCTGATACACCTTGTAACTAGCTTTGATAAATTTTATAGTGTGTGACATGTTCTTACTTGCCTTCCACCATACTTTCTTATTGTCTATCTAACTATCTACTTGGTTGAAAATTAGTTAGATATTTATTCTTATGGTTGGTTGGTTTGTATTTGTGTTTCCATACATTGTCTTTCTCAGTTTCTCCTTGTACTTTTGTTGTCTTCTATCCTTTGTCTATTTGTGACAAAAAGGGGGAGAATTATGTGTTCTTGACTTTGCAAGGGGAGTACTATGTGATACGAGTTTTATCACATAGGGGGAGAGATTCTTGTAGCACTTATCAAGGGGGAGTGTAAGCATATTCATTATTTATATTCATGACTTCCATGGTACCTTGATGTGTCTTGTGGACATGTGCAGGAAACAAGTTAAAGACAACCCATAGAGTTTAATGTCTCTATTTGTTTGGGGGAGTTTTGTCTTTTATCTCTCATTGAACCTTATGAATGGGTGTTGAATGGGTTTTGTCACGAAATTGACAAAGGGGGAGATTGTAAGGTCCATAAGTTCCCTCATGGATTTTGTCAATTTGCGTGTCAAATCAAACTCAATATAGCCAATGAGAGTTTGCAAGTTGTCTCTACATTTTTAACCAATGAAGACTTATAGTGAAGGAGAGAAGACTTGTGCAAAGCTCAACTCACCACCATTGGAAGATATCTTAAGATGGGAGAAGCTTTGACAAAGGGGGAGAGATATTATCTCTACCTTCATTAAATGCTCTAAACATTCTTCAAGGTATGTATTTAGTATTTTATAAGATTCCTTGACTTGTTTTGTGAGCATGTGCAGGAAACAGGTTGTTTTATACAATCCGTGTTTTAAGTTCTATTGAGTCATGTGTAAGAAAATACGAGTTGTAATGGGGAAGGTTCTTTATACTATTTTCTTATGTATGGCTTTGTCACGAAAATGACAAAGGGGGAGATTGTTAGGTCCATGAGTTCACTCATGTCATATTTGTCGAATTTCGTGTCAAAGGTAAACTCAAGATGGTCAATGTAACTTGAGTTAGAGTTAGTGAGTCATTCGGTTCGTTGCGAAGCAAAGACTCCAAGAAGCTCAACTCACCACCGGAACTCATCTTAGGATGGTAAGTGACTTAGAAACTCAATATCATAGGTGGTTAGTTCATATTAGATCATATGAGAACCACCGGAACTCATCTTAGGATGGTAAGTGACTTAGAAACTCAATACCATAGGTGATTAGTTCATATTAGATCATATGAGAAACCACCGGAACTCATTTTAGGATGGTAAGTGACTTAGTAACTCAATACCATAGGTGGTTAGTTCATATTAGATCATATGAGAAAGTACGGAATGGCAAAAGATGTCAAAACCCCTTAAAACTAGTGTTTGAAAGAATGCTGTCAGAATACCACGGTTTTTCGGGAAACTGTGACCATTTGTACTGTGGCCAAAGGTTGGTTTCGAAACCAAGGAGGTTGGTTTCGAAACCAAAGTTGAAAAATGATGTCAGGAGGTTTTTGGTTTCGAAACCAACCATATTGGTTTCGAAACCAACCCTGAAAAATGCCAACAGATGGTTTTTGGTTTCGAAACTGACTTGTTGGTTTCGAAACCAAAGCTACAGAATGATGTTAGATGGTCTTTGGTTTCGAAACCAAACATATTGGTTTCGAAACCAAAGTTATGAAAATCATTCCAGGCCTTTTTTGGTTTCGAAACCAACCTTCTTGGTTTCGAAACCAACGCCCAGATATGTGCGATTTCAGCTGTTTCGTGAGCTGTAAAGTGATTCCTTTTCACTTTTTTGCACATTTCCTCTTAAGCATGTTTTAGGGAAATTATTGGTGCGTGGGGAACACCTCTAAATGGGATGAGGGATCAATGGAATGTCTCCTCATCTCCATTATTGTGTCTAGCTTTTGACCTAATACAACCTAGAGATTTCTGGGTTTGTGCTGGACATTTTGAGTTATAAATAGGGATTGAACCATCAATGTTTAATCAACCATTCACCCTATTTATCAACAAGTTCTTGGAGAGTTTCAACTCTAATTCTTTAGCTTCCAAGCTTGTTGTACATGCTTTAATCCTTCCCATTTTAACTCAAAACCTGAGTTTTGTTGCCGGTGGATTTCCGGTGGTTGAGCTTGAAGTTTCAAGCTTGTGGTGATATACTTGAGGAGTCAAGTATTGGTTCAAGGTGCGGGACTTGTGGAGTTCAAGTTGGAGACGCATCATCATCTACTAAGAGGCAAATTCGTGGATTTCGAATTTGTGGAAGAACTGTACACCGTAGCTGTTGGAGCGTAGAGGGAGTCGTAAATCGTGTCCATCGAGTGGTAAATCGGGTTGTAAGTTTTCAATAACTTTTAGTGGATTCTTGCTGGACTAGGTCCCGGGGTTTTTCCCAGTTTGGGTTTTCCTCGTTAACAAAATCTCTTGTGCATATTTTCATACTTGTTGTGAGATTGAAATATTCGATTCTTGTTCTTAATTCCGCATATTAAGAATCGAATAAGTCAATACTCTTGTTAGAGATTTTTGTTGTACTCTTATCACCTTAGTAATTTTTAATTAGGTGATAGTGTGATCCTTAACCATAGTCACATTGACAGGGCGAATTTAGACTTTCAGGCCGCTTCGTGACTATCGATCTGATAGCTCCGAACGGTCGGACAAAAGTGAATCATATCCTGATTCCGGAAGGACGGCGCGGCGTGGGATGGGAATCATTCACTCAAGCTCTAAAACTAATCACCAGAAGACCGGAGGGACTCTTTCGTCCGTCGCGTAAAGGTCTAGATACCTCAATTGATCCTTATCAGACAGGAGTGAGCAAGAAGCTTCAGACTCAGGAAGGACCAAAGAACCAAGGTCCCTGCTTTGGGATCAGACCGACTGATGTGGGTATCAAGGTTGCCTACAGAGAGAATCGGTGCTTTGGGCATTGGAAGCATGCGGTGGTAGTTTCAGTTGATCCTCCACCAGCGGACTGGCGTATGGTCATGGATCGTATTGCTGCGTCTATCAAACTAAACAAGGAAATGGATTTCCATCCTTTCCAAGATGGAAGAGGAGTCCTTGTCCCTAAATCAACGATGGATACAACAACTCTTTGTGCAAAAGAATCCATCAGGTTCTTGGATGGAACGATTTCCCTCATGCCTTGGTGGCCGGGAGCTAACGGAGTACAGCATGAAATAGGTCTCCAGTTTTGGATCATCCTTAGGGGAGTTCCTTTCCACTTGTGGACCATAGACACAGTGGTGGGATTGGTTGGTAATTATGGCCAAGTGACTGAAGTGAATCTCAATCTGATGGTTGGAATCCGTGTTTGTCTTGACCCAAAAGGAAAGAAGGCAGAGATTCCTCATTTTCTGGAGTTGGATGATAATGGCGAGCTTTTTCCGATCATTGTCGATACTATGTCACCGGTAGTGGGAGATCGGCAACTACTGCCGGTGCCACATTCACCGCACAGGTTGGTAAGGAAAACGACAATACCTGATGGCGGGAAAGACGATGGAAAAGTAATCGAAACTCAAAATTTTTGTCCTCAATGCACCAACTGTCAGAGTTTGCCAGCGACGACTCAATGGGAGAAAGCAATACATGGTTATCAGAAGAATGGGAAACCACACAATCACGATTTCCAAACAACAGGCTTCTCTGGGAGATGGGTTCATGGGATATCTGGAGAAAATTTTGAGGATCGTAGGTTTAAACATCGAAGAGGGCGTTCGGCTGTCAGAAAGAACAGACAGTCGACACCCAAGCTGGTGTCTCAGAATGGATCTCGCGGTTCAAGTAGTGTGAGTAGAAAAATGCGGAGCCATAAGGAGTGGAGGCCCACTGGCCGGTGCTTTCAGGACAACTGGGAAAGGGTTCCCACCTATAAGATTCAAGATGTTAGTGGGCCCAGTAAGGACCCGGCCCATCGGGGCGGCGCGATGGTGCGATCTATTCTGGGGGAGCCAAAACTATTACCATCACTGTTAAATGGATCTTTTAAACTGGCCCAAGGCTTTGAGATGTTGGGTAAAATTCAAGGAATTCCATTCAATTCAACTCCCCTTCGGGACACAACAAATAGATTCTTGCCACTAGCCATAGTGGAGGAAAATACGGATAGGCCCATTTATGTTCGGGGGTATCCTTACACAGAACAACCTATAACGGAGGGAAGGGATTTTGATCACCCCATGATGGTAAGACCGCTACAACAATTCTCACCGACTTCACCAAAACTGACTCTTTTAGAGAAACCCTATTGGCCTAACGATGAGGATTCAGAGGAAGAGGGTGGGGAGTCCATGCAAATTGACGATGCCGAACAGAATCCTGACCTGGGAAATCAAATCATTAACAAGGAGAAGATGAAAATGGTGGTGACAACGATAGGGGATTTGTTGGGTATCTCTCTCCTAGGGAGGGAATCAGAGATTGAGCAGAAATTAGTCAAATTGATGAAAGTCGTGGATGACAAAGGAACAGTTAAGGGAGAAGTCTTGACAACAAATCAAGCTTCGGCTCTTGAGGTGCATAACGAGAAGGAAGTTGCCAGGGTTGAATCCTACCTACCCGACATAGGAAATCTTATGGCAGAGGATGCAGGGATAAATGGCCAGGAACAGAAAGAGATGGTCACTCCGACTACCAAAAAATGATCGGGAGGCATTAGTGCTCGCGCGGAGGGGCATAGGTTGGCATGGTCTCTAATGGACAAAGAGGCTTCCTCCTCAAGCACTGGAAGAAGGTACAGAACGAGGGGCAAATCATGTTCTTAATGGACCTTAACATCCTCTCATGGAATGTTAGAGGGGCGGGTGACAGTCTTAAGAGGGGTGTGATTTCAGATGTGATTTGTCGTTGTAAGCCAGATATTGTTCTTCTCCTAGAGACTAAAATAAGTGACATCTCCCCTAATATTTGCAAGGAGATTTGGAACAAACAGGGGGTGGATTTTTGGGCTCTTCCAGCAAGAGGCTCCAGAGGGGGACAACTCATCCTCTGGAACCCTGACGTGGTAGAGGTTGTTGACAAACTCTTTGGTTCCTATGCTATTTCTTGCCTATTTAAATCCAAAACTAGTACCCATATCTTCTATGCCGCTGGAGTCTATGGAGCTAACGATAGATTAGGGAGAAAAGCTTTGTGGATGGAATTGGGGAATGTTCTGAGCTTATGGAATAATCCGGGATGTATTGGAGGCGATTTCAATGTTGTTAGATTCATTGACGAAAAGAACAGGAACAGTAGGAATACAAGGGCGATGCGTGATTTCAATAAATTTATTGAGGTCTGGGAGTTGATTGACCTCCCATTGTGTGGTGCTAAGTTCACCTGGTCCAGCCTTCAAGAGGAGCCGACCTGTAGTCGCATTGACAGGTTTCTGGTAAATAAGTCGTGGGACGATTTGTTTCCTCAAACCATCCAGAGTGCCAAGCCTAGAGTGTTGTCTGACCACAAACCAATCATGTTGTCCTCCATGGTGTCAAGACAGGACCTAAACCATTCTGGTTTGAAACTATGTGGCTTGCTGATGAAGGGTTGGAAAAATTAATCAAAGATTGGTGGATGGAACCCGTGTTCAGCGGGAATCTGGGCTTTATCTTCAACAAGAAGCTTCAGCACATTCGAGACAAATTGAAGGTGTGGAATCATGAGGTATTTGGGAGAGTTGATAGGAAATTAGACGACCTTTTGTCTAAGATTAAAGAGGTTGATGAGGAAGAGGAGAATGCCCCAAATAACCTTCAACACTGCATTGATAGAGTTAGCTTTCAGAAGGAGTACTTAGATCTTGTTAGAGTCGAAAATACTAAGTGGAAGCAAAAATTAAAAGACTCGTGGGTTGAAGAGGGGGATCGTAACACCAAACTCTACCATGGTTGTGTTAATCAGAGAAACAGGAACAATCTTATTAGCTGCCTAGAGATTGGTGGGGAGCTTACTGAAGATCTTGGCACCATTAGTGACCACATTGAAGAGTTTTACCTTCAGCTGTACGAGGAAAAGGATAAGACCAGACCTTTCCCTAATAATCTGGATTTTGCCTATATCTCTCTCCAGCAATGCTTTGAGTTGGAAAAACCGATTGATGTTAATGAAGTTCTGGGGGCTATTAAGGAGATGGCTAATGACAAAAGCCCAGGGCCTGATGGCTTCCCCATTGAATTTTATAGACGTTTTTGGGATATTATTGGTAAGGACTTTATGATAATGGTTAATTTCCTCGATAACACTGGTTTTTTGGATTGGAGAATAAACAATACGTTTATTGCCTTGATTCCAAAGAAGGAATGTGTGGAGAATGTCAAGGACTTCAGGCCTATCAGTCTTATCAACACCGCTTATAAGATCATCTCAAAATGCCTAGCTACTAGGCTCAAAAGAGTTCTTCCTTCTCTAATCTCGGGCTACCAACATGCTTTTGTCGAAGGAAGACAGATCATTGATAGCATTCTCCTGGTTAATGAATGTATTGATAGTAGACTCAAATCCAAAATCCCAGGTTGGTTGCTGAAGCTTGATGTGGAGAAAGCGTTTGACAGGGTTAATTGGAATTTTTTGGACAGAATCTTGATTAAGATGGGTTTTGGTCGGTTATGGAGGAGAAGGATCAGGACATGCATCTCATATGCCCACTTTGCTATCCTCTTTAACGGCTCTCCTACCAACAAGTTCACTAGCAAAAGAGGCTTGAGACAGGGGGATCCTTTGTCCCCATTCCTCTTTACTATTGTTATGGAAGCTTTGTGCAAAATGTTTGAAGCGGCAGAGCAGAGGCACCTGGTGGATGGATTTAAAATGGCCAATCATGGGGCTCCAATTTCCCATTTGCTCTTCGCAGACGATACAATAGTGTTCCTGGACGACTCAGCTGATCAAATATCTAATGTGAGGGCTATTTTTATTTGTTTTGAGATTGTGTCAGGATTATCCATCAATTTGGCCAAGAGCGAAGCCATCGCAGTGGGGGAGGTTCAAAATGAAGACCTTTTGCTTAGCCTCCTTGGGTGCAAGAAGGAGGTTCTTCCTATTAAGTATCTTGGTATGCCGGCAGGTGCTAGCTACTGATCAAGATCGTTATGGGACCCGATTATGGAAAAGATTGAAAAGAAACTTAGTAGTTGGAAGGCTAGATTTCTGTCTTATGGAGGGAGACTGGTCCTGATCCAAAGTGTTCTGTGCAGCCTTGCGATTTACATGATGTCTTGCTTTACCATTCCCCCTCCCATTGTTAAGAAAGTTGAATCCATTATGCGCAGGTTTCTCTGGGGCTCAAAGGAGGGACACGACAAGCTTCCTTTGGTTGCCTGGAGCAAAATTTGTGCTGAGAAGGAAGAAGGTGGCTTGGGCATAAGGGCAGTTAAAGATATGAATACTGCTCTTCTCTGCAAATGGCTCTGGAGGTTTTCTAAAGAAGAGGGAGCGCTATGGAGAGATAAGGTGGCTGAGAAGTATGGGGTAGTGTCAAACGGCTGGGATGCTCGCCTCTCTAGAAAGCCTTATGGCACAGGCTTGTGGCGCGGGGTATGCAATAACCATGAGGTGTTCTCAAAAGGTATCAGGTATGAGGTGGCTAAGGGCGACAGGGTCCTGTTCTGGAAAGACACATGGCTGGGAGAGGAGCCTCTTAATGCGCGTTTCCCTAATCTCTTTATGCACTCTAGGCACCAAGACGCTTATGTTAACCATTTCTTCCTCACTGGCAATGATGGCGTGGTGGTTTGGGATCTAGGCCTTCGTCATAGGCTTCCCTTGTTGGTTAGAAGGGAAGCAGATGAGCTCCAACAACTCCTTAGTGGTTTCACCTTTGCTGACGGAGAGGACGGAAGGGTATGGAGATGGGAGAAGAATGGACAGTTCACTGTTTCTTCATGCTATTCATCCATCCATGTCGGAGGTAGTATGGACTTTCCTGCTTCCTGTATTTGGGACAGAAAGATACCGACTAAGATTTCTTTTTTTATCTGGCAAATTTTCCACAACTCAATTCTGACGTTTGACAACATGGCTCGACGCGGTATGATCATAGTCAATAGATGCAGCTTGTGCAAGAAAGATAATGAGTCAGTTAACCACCTGTTTCTACACTGTCCGGTTGCAATGGACATTTGGAAGATCTTTCATCGAGGTTTTGGTATCGACTGGTCGTGCGGAGCAGAGGTCAAAGGGGTGTTCTTTGAGAGGAAGCAGGAGTGTTTTTCAGATATGGGCAACCTTCTTTGGAGCTTTCTTCCCTTTGCCATCTGCTGGGTCTTATGGATTGAGAGAAACGACCGTGTTTTCAACGGTAACGAAAAGGACAGATGGAAGATTTTATTAGATATTAAATCTCTTCTATACTACTGGGCATCTCCGACTAAAATCCTTAATGGAGTTCATTTTGCTGATTTGGTCTTCAATTGGGAATCAATTGTTAGGAAAATGTAATCTTCTGGTTGTTTTCGTTACTGGCTTTGCCTCTTCTGATTCTTCCTCAGAATCATCTTGTTTTCTATCTTTCCTCTTTAATACACTCTTTTTATTCATCAAAAAAAAAAAATATCGAGAATAATTCCTCTAATCTTCCACGGAATAACATGTTCAAGACCCTAATTACAATTTGTGCATCGCCTTGGATGATACAATGGGTAGAATTTAGGCGACATGCACCCTCCAAGCCAAGTAAGAACGCACGAGCTTCATCTTCCAAAGGGGTACTTGTAGATCATTGATATAAAGTACCTCCACATTGGCAAAACAAACGAGCAAACCACATTTACATTGGAGATGTATTTTTCTCTTCAGTATTAATTGTGGAGCTTTTTTCTCCACATAGGAAGTAAGTCTAAAGAGGACGTCTTGAGAGCCATGCCACATAGGAAGCATAGTACATTGGCATTGGAGATGTTCTTAGAGCCTCTCCAATGCAAATATGGTCTGCTCAAAAGTGGTGTGCCACGTAGGAAGCACATCCAATTTATTCTTAAAACCGTCTCCAATGTAAATGTGCTCATCTAATGTGAAGATGATGTGACATGTAGATGTGAAGACATCCTCTTGTCCATCCTCTTGTTCTAGAGGTTCAACAAATTCAGTTAAAGATATTATTCTCCTCCTCTTTTTTTTAGCAAATCTCATTAAAGATTTTATTTTTTCTTTCCTTTTTTACAACTAAAAAAATAAAATATTTAATTAATTAAATGCCACATAGGCAAAACTAAACCAAATCACATTTGCATTGGAGATGTATTTTTCTTTTCAACATAAATTGTGAAACTTTTTTCTCCAAATAGGAAGCAAGTCTCAAGAGGAGATGTATTTTTCTATAGAGATGCTCTTAGTTACCTCGGGATTTGAATGGCTTCCTCGAATTCCTAGAATTCCGCAAAATCCGAAATTCCAAAAATTCTATGCCGTCCACCTACCCCGGTATGGACATCCCACAGATTTTGCGGGATATGTAACACGACTCAATCCCGCACAATTCCTAAAACCCCCAAATGAGGCCAAAAAGCGGAAACCCCTTCTTTCTCTCTCTAGAGAGCCTCTCTCACGATTCCTCGAATTGATTATACATCAGATCGACAAGAAGAAGACGTTGAAGAAGAAGAAAAGAGAGAAAGAGGTAAGTCTTTTCTTTGCTATTTACTGTTTTTCTCTTTCTGCTTATTTTTTGGTAGTGTTTTTGTCAAATGATGTAATCAGTTGCCACTTTGTTTTTGGTTGAATGTTACTGTTTTCAGATGGGTATTGTGAAGATATATGATTCTTCTTTTTTCTCAGTTTAGTTAGAATTTACCCTTAAATAGAAATGTGTGCATCATCTCATGTTAATGGATCACATCAAAGTGAATTTTGTTCTTCCTAAAGCTCATTTTCATTTTTTTAAAATTTTATTAAATTTTTTTTTTTTTTTTTTTTCTAATTGGTCATTGTTTGATGCAAATCGTTGCTGTGTGACCTAAACCCAAACTCTGCTGCCAATTTTGTTTATTTATATTCTTAGGTTGTTTGATGTTAGGTCACCTTATCTCATATGATAGAATTGATTGTCAAATTCTAAACAAACAAAATAATGGTGATATTAGTAATTATCTTCATTTCTAATTGTAGTTGGTAATTTCATCCATATGAAATTTTAATTGCATTTCTGAATTTATTAAGTGGGTTCCGATTGTTGAAGTTCAGTTTACTTGTCAGTTTGTTGCCAATTTTTTACATTGATTTGTTTTAATTTGATCATAGAAATGGATGGGGAATCCTCATATAAGGGGATATTAATGGACGATGTTGGGGTTATGGATGATGAAGTGAACCTTGATGAAACTAAAATAATTGAACCCACGGTTGGCATGAAGTTTGACGACGTGGAAGAAATGTTTCAACTTTTTAAAACTTATGCTAAGTATATGGGATTTCCGGTGAGAAAAAGATCAAATAAGAAGGGTGACGATGGGAACTTAAGATCAGTGACGTTTGAGTGTGGGCGAGGTGGCAAGACTGATCGTACAACAGGCAATCCCTTGAAACCTCAACCGACCACTAAAACAGGTTGCAAGGTCAGACTCACATCAAGTTTAGATCGAGATAAAAAATGGCGAATTAATACACTCATGCTTGAGCATAATCATGACTTGAGTCCCAGTAAATCCTATTTCTTTCGATGCTATCGCCAAATTAGTGAACATGTAAAAAGACAACTCGAAAAGGACTCTAGAAATTACATTGAAAAGGCGGGTGGTCATGAGAATGTGCCGTTCTTAGAAAAGGACTCTAGAAATTACATTGGATATGCGAGGATATTACGACTTGGAGAAGGAGATGCTATTGCAATTCAAAATTATTTTTTGAAGATGCAATCACAAAATTCAAATTTCTTCTTTAGTATGGACTTAGATGAAAAATCTCGATTGAGACATGTATTTTGGGCAGATGGTAGGAGCAGAGAAGCCTACAAAGAATTTGGGGACGTAGTGACTTTTGATACCACATACTTGACGAAGAAGTATAACGTGCCTTTTACCCCCTTTGTTGGGGTCAATCATCATGGGCAATCAATTTTGCTTGGTTGTGGGTTGATTTCAAGTAAAGACACTGAGACTTTTGTTTGGTTATTTAGCACATGGCTTGCTTGTATGTCGGATTGTGCTCCTAAAGCTATAATTACTGATCAAGATAGAGCAATGCAAAATGCAATAGAGATTGTTTTTCCTAATACTAGGCACCGATGGTGTTTGTGGCATGTGATGAAGAAGTTGCCTGAAAAGTTTGGAAACCATAGTCAGTACGATTTTATCCGTAAGGATTTCCATAGTTGTGTATATGATACACAGAGTCTGGAAGAGTTTGAACAAAGTTGGAGTAAAATGCTTGACAAGTTTGAATTCCATGAGAATAATTGGTTGAGTGGATTATATGATGAAAGGCGTCGTTGGGTACCATGTTACCTGAAAACAACATTTTGGGCGGGGATGTCTACCACTCAACGAAGTGAAAGTATGAATGCATTTTTTGATGGGTACGTAAATGCGAAAACCAGTTTGAAGCAATTTGTGGAGCAATACCAAAATGCAGTGAAGGCTAAAATAGAAAAGGAAAACATTGCAGATTTTAAGTCATTTTCGCAGATTGTACGATGTGCCACTAACTATGATATAGAGAAGCAACTTCAAGGTGTTTACACCATCAAGAAATTTAAAGAGTTTCAAGATGAGTTAACCTCAAAGATGTATTGTGAAGTACTTGATACCCGAGAGGGTAGCACATGCGTAGAGTATGTTGTACAAGAAGATGTGGCGATAGAAAACTTTCGGAAATTAATACGCTTTACAGTTACATTTGTGAGAGATGCGTGTGAAGTTAACTGTAGTTGTCGCAGGTTTGAGTTTAGAGGAATACTGTGCAGGCATGCTCTTTCTGTGTTAATCCGTAACAATGTAACGATGCTCCCAGACAAGTATATCTTATCTAGATGGAGGAGAGATGTGTTGAGATCCCATACGAGGGTCAAAATCAATTATGATGGTAGTCCTGCCACTCCACAACAATTGAAGTATGATAATATGTGTCTTGAATTTAGGGAAGTTGCAGACTTAGCAGCAGATGATGAAGACAGTTGTAGTCTTGTCATGAAGTGGATAGCAAATCAAAAGAAGGAATTGTATGCAAAGAAATTCAAACGGGGAAGTACTGCAACTCAGACATCCTCTTTTAACGCGGGCACTCGTGTTATCATTAACAGTGAAACCAAATCAAGTGGTATTGTACAGGATCCAGAAGTCACAAAATCCAAAGGTCGCAGCCGCAAGAATAGAATTAAATCACCAGTGGATATCAATTCAAAGAAAAGTAACAAAGGGACTAGTTCTGGTGGCAATATACTGGTGAGTTTGTTTATATGGTGAAATAGTTTATTTATTTGTTAGGCTTGTACCATTGATCAATTGTATGTTTCAATTTTGAAGGATGGCCAGAGCAGTGACCTATTCCCTTTACCGAAGAAAGCAAGGAAAAGTAATGGAAATGTTCCATCGAACGAAGATGTGCAGGTGAGTTTATTTATATGGTGAATAGTTTTTTACTTATTATTATTGTACCATTGATACAATTTATTTTGAATTGTAAAGGGTGGTCAGACTAGTGGACCATCTACTCGACTACCGGTTTGTATGTTACTTTTCTTATTTCTGTATTATTTATTATTTTAGTTGTATATATTGCGATATTTGTTTGAAATGTAGGCAACTATGGATCCAGTGTTGGGTGTCACTCCACGGCCGCCGCCCATCTATGCCCAACACCAATTCTTGGTAAGGAACATTCGTATTATAGTGTATGTTGTTATTTTACAGCACAAGTATGTTTTGAATGTTGTCTAACATTTGTGGTAGGGTGTCACTCCACGGCCGCTGCCCATCTATAACTATGGTCTGCGATTGTTTGACCGATGCGGAGTATCCCCGACTGGAGCACCAATTGTAACGGATAAGGAGGCCACTCTTCAAGCAAGCAATCTCCCCATGTCATTATTCAGTTCCATGGATAGTTTAAACGACATTTGAGTGTATGACTATGTTGTATGTTGATGCATCAACTCTGAATGAATGGTTTGAACCTTCAATTGAACTGTGTGATGTTTGTTTTGTACCAAAGCCTGTCACTTGTACAATACATGCAATTTTGAACCTCAAAACTGAAACTATTTTACTTATTTATGGGTGTTCAATGACATTTGATTTTGTTAGTAGTTACAGGATGTTTTTCAGCTACAAGTATACTAGTTACAAGATGTTTTTCAGTTATAACAGCAGGTTACAATTATATATCTTTTAATCTCTCTCACTACAAATTCCTTCCTTCAATTTTGATCCTCATCAGCGACCACCCTTTTTCTGCCGCCACCACCACCGCAAATATGCCTTCACTTCCACCTTCATCAGCTACCCCCCTTGTTCAATGACAGTGAACCTGAAAAGGGCAAAAAAAGAGTGAGAAAGAAATGATCTGAACCGTCAGATCATTTGTGTTGTCTAGTCGCACATGGTACGGTGTAAAGATGCCTTTTACTCCATTTGTAGCTCTTCACCTCATTTGTCGTCGCCTCAAAATTTGACAATTCGGCCTTAGTACTTGCCTGTCCGGCCATTTTCAAAATTTGGCAATTCGGCCTTAGTACTTGCCTGTCCGGCCATTTTAGGATTGAACAACTAAATTTTGAGGGTTACTATATTACTTGCCCTTAGAGCATCCACAGTGGTATGTTAAAATACCTTTTTACCTTATTTGAGTTGAGTAGTGGGTAGGGGAAAATAAGAATTTTAGCCTACGAGGCTCGGAGATAGGCTAAAATTGGCCTTCTCCAGACTCATCTGCAAATTATTTTACGGGGCGTGGATCTGGCACCACGTCCGAAATGGGGCGTAGAGGTATGATGGCGTTTGAAACGGGGCGTGGAGGTAAAGCCACGCCCCAATTTTTTTTAAATTTTTAAAATTGCATGGGGCGTGGAGCAATCTCCACGCCCCAATTTGGGCGTGGAGATAGCTCCACGCCCAAATTTTTTTTTTTTTTAAATTTTTTAAATTTTTTTTTAATTGATGGGTTAAAAAATTTTAAAAATTTTAAAAAAATTATAAAAAAATTATAAAAATTATAAAAAAATTATAAAAATTATAAAAAATTTTAAAAAAAATTATAAAAATTAAAAAAAATTATAAAAACCAGGCGTAGTGCTAACACTACGTTTGATTCCAGGCGTGGTCCAGGGACAACGCCTGGCTTTTTAAAATATATATATATTTTTTAAATGTCAATTTTGTCCTCAGTTTAGGTTTTTTATTAATTTTTTAAATTTTTTTAAAACACTCCCCACTGTGGATGTGGGTCTTGTAGGCTAAAAAACAGTAGGGTAAAATGGCTTTTTACCCTACAACACTGTGGATGCTCTTACACGGTGTAGAGAATCGAGATGCTTCTACTTTTTCAATTTTTCTTTTCAATAAAAACAATTTAAAATTTGAGAGAATTAAGTGGGTTGCTACATTTATGCTCCACGTAGGAGCGGTATTGACTTCCTGCAGATTCTACTGGCCATAAAAGAAACCTTGTCCTATTTACAATGGCGAAGACAGAAATTTATTATCATGGGGCACGTTTTAATAATAATAAAAATTCTGAGATAATAACACAAGAAAAATATATTTATTGATAATTTTTTTCATTCATAACATATTTATAAGTGCCCTCGACTAGTTTACAATTTTTCATGTATTGAAATAGGCACAAAAAGCCAAAAAAAGTCACGGTATACTTGTAGATTTTATCAAATTTAAGGTGATTTAAAATGAGATCTTTACTTTATATTTGACCAAATTTAAAATGGGTCTTACATATATTTTTGTTAAGGGCTAATTTTATATGAGAATGATCTACATGCTGAGAAAAACATCTTCACCAAAAATCAGTCTTGGATGGTATTCATTTAGGCGGCCCAGGGCTGCACACGGTTCGGTTTGGTTGGATTTTTTGTCAAACCCATAGCCAAACCATTAATTAATTTAGGAGGACCAAAACCATACCAAACCATGATGGTTTTTTTTAGAATCAAAACCGCACCATCGGTTTTTTAGATTTTTTGGGTTTTTTCGGTTTTTTTAACGGATAAATCACTCAAAACTAAAGTTTAACTAGATTAAAAAAAATTAACATATGACATTTATCAATTGATCATTTAAACTTAAACTAAAACATAACATAATTAGAGCACTTGCATTATAAAAAATTAAAGTTCGTTCAAACTTAAAAAATAAAAAACTAATAATAACTAAATATTTATTTAAATTTAAAACATGAAAAAAAAATATCCAAGTGTTCAACCATCTTAAGTAATTATTAATTCTCTCTCTTTTTTTGTGAAAATTATTAAATTTAATATGAGAAGATTATCCTTACCAAAAATTATATCAATCAAAAATAATTATAAGGTAATTTATAGGCCATCCATTTTAATTATTACTTTTAAATTAAATTTTGGTACGATATGATTAGGGACGAAGTCATAAATTTTTTTAAGGAGAAAACCACAAAACACAACAAATTTCTTTAGTGTACCTAAAAGCTCATGGGGTACGTGTGAAGAAATGAGTTGGTCAAATTCTAATTTTACAAAAAACAAAAGCACATATAAACTAAAGTCTTAATACTTGGTGGGGCACTCAATTTCCTCATAGGTATTAGATGTTAGAGTTTAAATTTTTTTTTGGTGGGGCACACTCCCCAACAACATGCAATATAGCTCGTCCCCGAATACAATTTATTTATTTATTTTTTTATGAAGATACATGGTGAAGTCTATGAAGAGTTCATCTTCACATCTTAGATATCTCTATATGGATCCCAACATATTTTCTATAGCAACATAGTGGCAATTTTAATCATGGTATGTCCACAATTGAATTTTTTCATAATAAAAATTATAATTATACAAAATAATAAATATATTATAAATAAATTAATAAATATGTATAAATTTGAGAACACACATCACACATATGTATTGCCTCATATAGGATACAAATTGACATAGAGACATTGACTTATGAAATTGTGATTATATTAAGAGCGAGGCTCCTTAATTCATATTTTCATAAGTTAGCATGCATATTTATACATAATAATGCTAGTGTATACTATATAGGTATATGTGCGGGTTTTTTTTCTGGTTTTTTTGGTTTGGTCTTTCGGTTCGGTATTTTTAGTACGGTTTCGGTTTTTTTGATTTTTTGAAAACATGAACCAAAACCAGACCATAAATATCGATTTTTGCGGTTTTTCGGGTTTTGAGATTTTTAGTTTTACGATTTGTCAATATTTTTTTTGGTTCTGACCAGTTCGGACCGGATTTAAAACCGCACCATGTGCAGCTCTATTTAGGGCTCAGAAATTTTATTTCATGATATACTTGCAGTTTTTAACAAATCCAAGGTGAATTAAAATGATGCCTTTATTTTAAAAAGGTACACAAATTTAAAGTGGGTCCTACCTATATAATTATTAGAATGGACTATTTTTTTTTTGTGTTAGAATGATCTAAATTATGAGAAAAATATCATCACAAAAATTAGACATTGGATCGTATCCATGTGGACCCCACGAATTTTATGTCGCAATTAACACCTCTAAATTTATATGTCCAAATAAAACGGGTCCGCATACATCGTCATTCATACATTAACTGTGGGGCACACCTGAAGTTGATCCAATAGATGATATTGAGTGAGGATGTTATCCTCACCATGTTGGTCACCTTCACAGAAAATTAGAACATTCTAGAACTTGTAACACCATCATCCGGTGATTGAAAATCACTAAAAATTAACTAATGATTGAACTATTCATTTTTTTCTATCAAAGAATGATGGGGTTGAAAATTAGAATAGGTTGTTTTCTTGTATAGATAATCTACATAATGAGAAAGATGTCCCAACTTTAAATCAGCCATTGAATCATCTATAAGTATATCCCATATGCCATTGTTTCTATCGTATTAAATCTTAACCGTTTAACTAATTGGGCTCTGAAATTTTGTTAGATACATAAAACGTGTCTATTAAAGATGAAGTGGGTCCTAAAAACTTTCAAAAATCCCATGGGGCACGTGCTCCCATGGGACCCCACCTAGCTTCGCCACTGCCTATCTATATATTTTTAATAATGCTAGAATGCCCGCATTTTCTGGGGATTTACATCCTGCCCTTATGTGGAGGGTGCTCCATGCTTTGAAGTTTGGGAAAGATAAAACTTGAGGATGTGAATCAAATCATGAGGTGAAAATAGCCTTACGATTGTAAGGCGGGATAATCCTCCAAAAAGTGCGGGCATTCTAGCATCACTCATATATTTTTTAGCCATGCAAGAGTATATATGACTATTGGAAAATGCTAATGGTCCACGCAATTTAGGTGTTGCTCATGCATTAACACGTGGAGGTAACTGTGTGAACATCTGATGGCTAATGAGTTCAGTACACGTAAGCCAGGGGCATTGAATCTCCTCCTCAACATACATTGGAATTTGAGATGGCCAAACCTCTTTGCACCTCCTCTTTTTTAAAATGACCCTCATTTTTTCTTTATTTATATCACACTTATTTTTACGCTCCATTTACGTTGGTTCTTGGATGATGTTCTCACAATTTAAATCATCTTCACGACCATTCAAATCACTATAAAACATTTAACACCATTAAAAGTTAGATTAAATCTAATAGTAAAATAGATTATTTAAATAATATGAATTATTGTGAAGATGTGGTGAGGAGATCATTCTTCCTAAAAAACCAGCCATTGAATCATTCTATATGGCCTAATAGATCGGTGTAACACAAAAAGTAACAATAAATGGAGGCGTTTTGAGAAAGAGATGGTGCAACGGATTTGATATTAGATAATGCTAAAGCGGTGATGCTAGGGATACCGAAAAGCCTACAAAATTTTCTACCAGCCATTGAATCATTCCTACATACTTTTCTACCGAAAGCTAATTCGATGATGAAACTATTTTTCATCGTACTCTCGTAATTTGTATCTATCCCAAAGTGTTATGCACCCACTATAGATTGTGGCTTCGCTAGAAAATTCTGTAGGCATATCCGTAGCCCTAGCATCACGGTTTGACATTTGGAGAATTGTTTAAAAAACTCAAAATATATATTCTGAACTGTCACTCCAGAAAATCCCGCACAATTCCTAAAACCCCCAAATGAGGCCAAAAAGCGCAAACCCCTTCTCTCTCTATAGTCTCTCTCTATCACGATTCCTCGAACTGATTACACAGCAGACAAGAAGAAGACGTTGAAGAGGAAGAAGAAAAAAGAAGAAGAAAAAGAGAGAGAAAGAGGTAAGTCTTTTCTTTGCTATTTACTGGTTTTCTCTCTCTACTTCTCTCTCTGTGCTTATTTTTTGGTAGTGTTTTTGTCAAATGTAATGAGTTGCCACTTTGTTTCTGGTCTAATGTTACTGTTTTGAGATGAGTATTGTAAAGATATATGATTCTTTCTTTTTCTAAGTTTAGTTAGAATTTAGGGCAATAAAGGCTGAAAATCGAAGATCAATGTCTGTTCGGTGTAGGACTAAATGAGTTAAAGTCAAAGGGTATTATAGTGGTTTCATACATATACACATTCTTCGTGCTATCGCTCAAGCTGCAAATTCTAGCAACATTAACACTTCTTGGAAAAAAAATGGTATTATCAACTTGTGGGTTTCATTAATTTAGTTTACTCTGTGATATTATTTAATTTATAAAAAGCCCAAGTTAGCCTATGTCAATGAGGCTCTCCAAGATCATCAACATTTTAAGCTTAGAAAGAATGGACTGTAACGGGAGATTGAGGTGATGGATTTACTAGATTATCTTCCTTTATTAGTTGGAAAGCTCAAACTTTCAAGTCTGAAGAGGAAAATAGTAATACTTGAGATGAACAAGTGGAAAGATTAGGAAAGACAATTTTAAAAGAGTTAGAAGATAAAAGGAGACTTTTAGAGAATCTAAGAGGCCAAAGGGAGTTAAATTAAGGAAAGTCAATTGAGATGGTCTGGGCATGTAACATGATCAATTAGACATAGTTAACAGTGCTTTCTTGCAATTAAGGTTCTAAAAGGGTAAGAAAAAGTGGATATTGAAGTTGAATCAGAACAAGGTAGAAGGAATGAAATGAAGATGCATGACTTGATAGAACTGTAGATAAGAGTTGAATAAAGAAATTGAATTAATTATGCTAACACCAAATGGCTAGGGCTTGGGTTAAATTTCTCTTCCGACACCGACACTCGTACCCGTATCAATGTTACTCAGATGTAAAGTCAAAAATCGGAAACCATTATCAACTCATTTGAAATGTAACATGAAAATTAGAAGACCTATCATTATGAACCAAGGAAACTAATTTCCATATCCTAAAAACCCATCATTCATGAATTGGAATAATAGCACCTTGTAAGAGATATTCATTATGCAACAGATAGTCGACTGATAAGAAAAAGAAGATTATGCAAGTAGTTCATGGTTGTTTGATAAGTTTTTATTTGACGGTTTTTCTGTTCTATGATTGATGGCTGTGAGATATGAATGAAATGTCTCCACAAGGGTTCAAATTTTTACATGACAAATATGAAATATCATATGAAGTATGCTTATTTTGTTATACGTTTTGTATGATTATCCCGACGGTACAGATATCTTAGCTGACATGGGCGACTATGACTTGGAACTGGACGAGATGGAATTAGTTGCAGCTGCTACTGGATATTACTATTATTGTCATATTGATAAGCAGGTCCCTCGTAATCCATCGCATGGTAAATCCGAATTTATGGATGAAATACTAAATGCTGAAGATGATCGGTGCCGTGAAATGTTCCGGATGGATAAACATGTTTTTCATAAGTTGTGTGACATTCTTCGACGAAGAGACCTCTTACGCGATACCCATGGTGTCAAGATAGAGGAACAGGTGGGAATATTCTTGAACATCATTGGCCATAATGAACGTAATCGAGTTATCCAAGAGAGATTTCAACACTCTGGTGAAACCATCAGCCGATATTTTAATAATGCATTGAAGGCAATCAAATCACTGTCACGTGAATTTTTACAGCCTCCAGAGCCAACCACTCCGCTCGAAATCCTCGGCAGTACGAGATTTTACCCATATTTTAAGGTCTCTACCCACCAAGTACATGTTTTTATTAGTTTGATATAGATTTTCTTCATTTTACTAAGGTAATCCTTTTTTCCTCACAGGATTGTATCGGAGTAATAGATGGCATGCACATCCCTGCACATGTGGTAGCCAAAGATCAACCTCGGTTCCGTAATAGGAGGGGTGTTTTGACACAAAATGTATTGGCAGCTTGCACACTTGACCTGCAGTTTATATTTGTATATCCTGGTTGGGAGGGCTCAGCTGAAGATTCACGTGTATTAAGAGCGGTCCTCAATGACCCAGATCAGAACTTCCCTCAGATTCCTGAAGGTTTTTCCATCATGATCCCACGTCAAGATTATTTTTCACGTCAATGTCGGTAGTTTGTCATACAATGCATATTTATCTTTAGCTCATTCTCATTTTCTAGTGGATTGTTTTGTATTAGGTAAATACTACCTTGTTGATGGGGGATACACGAATATGACAGGATTTATTGCTCCATATCAAGGATTTCTTTACCACCTTCATGAATTTAGAGGCGCTAATCAGCAACCCAAAAACGCGCAGGAGTTATTTAATCACCGACATGCATCACTAAGATACGCAATCCAGCAATGTACCGACTTGCTGCAAACACGTTTCCCTGTCCTTAAATTGGCTCCTCCTTATGCATTTCATATCCAGAGGGATTTGATTATCGCTGCATGCGTTATTCATAATCTCATACGTCGTGAAGAAAGAAATGATTGGTTATTTCTGGATTCCCAAATGAGGGCTGCGTCAGCAGAAGTGCATGACCAAGATGATCAGCCTGAGACATTACCCACCACCACGGTGCAAGAACAGGCTGCATTTTTACTTAGACACTCAATTGCAGCAGCAATGTGGAATAACTTCATCAATGAATGGGATACATGGTGAAAAGACCGTCAGGCATTTGGCACCCGATGATCGGGGGTGTTGTATATGTTGCATAGAGGATAACTTGTTCTTCTGAGGTAAAGTTTTGTATGTGGTATGCTTCTCTTTCTAACTCTTTACTTCATGGTTCCTCTTTCATTTTCGCATTTTTTGGGTCTTTCGTTGCTGTGTAGCTTCCTTGATTTCTATCATGTAGAAAAGAAAAAAAAAAAGCAGTTCTTAACCCTTGGAACAGTTGACATTGTACACAGTAAGATTTGCATAACACACAATTTTCTCGTCTATTTGGTGACTGATATGAGCAAAAGTCTGTTATCTCGGGGTTTCTGAACTGAGCTCTCCATGGAATTTTACAACTGACCTTTTACGGGTAAGTACAATAAAAAGCATGCTTCTTGACTCCTTCGAGGTATTCATTATGGTTTTGCCTACCCATGATTCAACTGATTTTTTTTCCCAAGTTCTTCTGCGCTTGGTACATGGTGAAAATTTGCATTATCTGAATTTTTGTATATGCAAATATTCACCATCTGCATTATGGTTGCTTCTTTTTTATTTTTATTTATTTTTGATAGGCTGCATTATGGTTGCTTGATAGCAAGTAAAAAAAAAAATAAAAAATTCTGAATAGTTATTTTCATTCAAAACCTTCTGCAAAATTTTATATCAATTCAGTTGATGCAGTTATTTGCAGTCATATTACTTATATTTCTTTTGGAACCATGTATAGTTGCATGGTCAATGATTTGCGATGCGACACCAAGCACCTGTAAATTTTAGTTCCTGGTTCTCGAGTTTTGGTGCTAACGTTAGTGGTTCCAGAACTGGATCTGGAACCAACAATGCTCAATCAAGTACCGTTTGTTGAATTGTGAAACGAAAAAGGCCACGGATATTTCCAAACAACTAATTACTATACTAGCACAAAAAACACGCATTCTTTTCAAAAATACGTTTTCACCCAACTCAACAATAATTCTAAATGACATCTATGCCCTCTTCTTCTCCACCTTATTTTACCACCTCCTCTTTGTCTGTCTGCCCTAGTCGAAAACGATGTTTCAGTCACCCAAATTCATCCAAGCTTTTCTCTCTCTCTGGTATCTTTCTCTTCGTCATCTCTCTTCTTCTTCTTCTTCATAGCCAATAATAACATCTCTTTCCTTGGTTGTTTATCTTCATAGGTAGTAAATCCGCGTCTACATCCAATTTCTCTCCCTTGATTCTCATTGAAATATTCGTCGGAGAAACCATGTTTATCAATGAGGTTCAATCAATCTATCAAAAACCATCTAGGTTAAAATGTCACTTTAAGCAAGTTGGATAAATGGGACACGAATTTGATTAATTTGATGTGGGCATGGGGAAGATTGATGTGATCTTGATTATGGGCATCCAGAAGATGATATATTTGAAAGCATTTTTGGTTACTCAATTTGAATTATTTATTTATTTTTGTCAAGAATAGGCGTTGGTCGCACAGAATAAGTACTTTATAAAAAAATTCATACCATCAGTTTGGCATAATCGACAAATTATTTTATGCAACTTGAGTTGTTGGCTCTACAATACCAACAAATTTATTATTAGAACAAAGTGTTATATCAGGTATGCTGGATGTGGCTAATGTGGCTGTCCACTTGTTTGGTGGCGTCCATTGGTGTGAGTTCATCTTAGAACGAGACACCATGGCTCTTAGGTGTCATCCTCACATCAACTCTTATCCTTACTTTCTCCCTATTTATTATACCCCTTTGTGTTGGTATAAGATTCATAGATGTTGTAACAAACATAAGTTGTACGTTGAATATATCTCAGTGAATAAGAGATCTCTTGATCCCACTTCTCTCGTATACCCTCTTGGATTTATATTTTGTGTGTAGAAATCATAACATGTTATTAGCACGAGTCTCTACCACTCTCTTACAACAAGATCGAGACCTCGGCATTTTGTGATCAATCCAAAACTTTTGAGCATCTCACAAAATAAAAAAGGTATACTTGTGTAGTTTTGTTTTCAAATGTCGAATCTAACAAATCTTGAATTTGAAGCTTTAGATATTTCTGGAAATAACTATCTTTCTTGGGTCCTGGATACAGAACTACATCTTGAGTCAAGAGAACTCGGAGATACTATACGAGAAGGAAATCAGCTGACCACGCCGAGTCGCACTGCTGCTGCAACTATTTTCCTTCGTCATCATATCCATGAGGGACTGAAATCAGAATATTTGACGGTGAAAGATCCGTTAGTCCTCTGGAATTGTTTAAAGGAGAAATTTGGCCACTTGTCGACCCTCCTGTGAGTCAATGGATTAAATTAAAGTTGTTCAAAGATTTCATCTTCATGATGCCTATATCACGATCAAATTCCATTTTTATTGACCCAGCTTGCTTAAAGTACCTAGGTGGTTTTTGATAAATCGATTTCGGACAATGCTATTTGAACATTGAGATCAAATGTTACAATTGTAACATTTGAATGTGGGACCCACATGGTTACACTTTAAGAGCTAAAATTTTGAGAAGTTGTTCTCTTCACTATGAAGATCATCCTCACAAAAAATCATAACATTCTAAAACTTCTAACCCCATAAAAAATTGATCGGAAGTTGATTGTAAATTAACGGTGAGAAATGAACGGTGCAAAAAAGATTCAATTTTTTATGGGGTTAGAGATTTTAGAATTAGCTGATTTTTTGTAAGTATGATCTGAATAATGAAGAGAACAACCTCACAAAATTTTAGCTCTTAAAATGTAACCATGTGGGCCCCACAGTCAAATGTTACAATTGTAACATTGGTATCAATGTTCAAATAGCACCGTCCATCGATTTCACTTCGTTGACATTTGACGATGGTTTTGAAGAAGATTTTGACGAGAATCTTTGTAACACCGTGACCTTTTCTTATCAGGTTGGACCCAAAATGGGCCTAAGGCCCGTGGGCCCAACAAAGCCCAATTATTTGTGTGGGTGTGAGCCCATGTGTGTAGTTTAGTGGGTTGAAATTAACAAACTTGCCAATAAAATCCATGCATGCATGCTAAAATCAAATTTTCTTTTCTAAAATATATATGATTTTTGGGATTCCTAAAAGTGGACCCCACATGTAGAAAACGTGGGTGACAAGGTGGGTTAGGCTAGTGCGCCATCCTCCTTTAGGTGTTTTGATTTTCTTGGATTTTTTCTTTGAAGAAAATTTAGATAATTCTTTTTATTTAATTTTTCAAAACCAAAGATAATTAAAGGCTGTGTTTGATAGAATTTGAATTCCATAAAAATGGGTAGTTATGCGAAAACAATACAAATTTCGCTGTTTGTTTGTATTTTTAATTCCACAGAATTGGAGGCCCAGATACTTAAAAACGTGGTTAGTAGTTAGTTTTTAATGTAATTCCATGGAATATGACGGAAGTGATGGAAATGAAGCTATTTCTGCAGAACATATTTCTTTGCTATCAAACACAACCTAAGTTGATTTATACTAGAAAATCTTTTATGAAAATCTTGTTTTGATATTGTGAGTAGTAGGGACAAACCTAGACCATTGGATTAATTTCTTTCACCTAATCCTACTAGAATCCGAGCCGATCTAAGTACACTGTAAGGGGTTTATCCCTAAAATATTTCTATTAAATTATCTTCTAAAACCTAAAACAATAATTCTTATTTTATCTCTACCGATTAGTGGATAACCATAACCATTGGATGGAAACCACTTTGATCTAAACAATTTAAAATCAACAACCTAAAGGCCAAGTCGACCTACTCATACATATAGAGATTGATCTCTACATGTGTTACCTATTTTATTAATTAGTTCTTATATATATATACGTCAGTAGCCTTAGTGGCATTATCTTAGTGACCTCCCCAATGAGGGTTTCCAGCGGATGGCAGTCTTAGTGATTGGGGTTGGCTTCCGGATCAGCCCTGACGAGTAAGTTAGTAGAAAGAAAACTATGAAAAGATAACCGTACTGTTTTGTGATTAATTGTTGTTTTCCTGTTACAAATTCTATTCTACATATTTAAGGCATCGTTATAGTTTTGAAAACGTGGCATACTGCTTTGTTATGGTTTACATATGATTCTGCAACACTTTTATGTTTTAAAACGTTGCTGGAAGTGTTTATTTTGGAAGGGTATTTTTGACTTTAGTCCCCCTTCGATGTTTCAATTAGGAGTTAGTCCCTTTTTACACAGAAATTAGACGTTGATCCCTTTTCTGTCAAGAATCCGTTAAGTGGTGCTCATGTGTCAAACACGTGTGGCAATTTGACATTATTACCCCTTCACGTGTAATACACGTGACTCACTTAAGCAGGTACCTATTATTTTACCCAAAATACCCCTGTCTGATCCTGCTTGATCACCACACACGCGTGGTTGAAGACTTGAAGTTGAACAAACACCTCTTTCTCTCTCTAAAACTCTCTCAACTTTCTCTCTCCATGATTACCTGTAAGGTTTTGAACTTCAGCTTCAGTTCTTCTTTTTCTCTGCAATTCAACTACGAAAGAAAAAACCATTTTAGAAATCTGAGGTTGTTATGGTTTCTTCCATTATCTTACTCTCACTCATCATCATCGTCATCATCTCTTGGGAACAAATACAGAGTTTTCTCTTCTCTAAACCAAAACAAGAGAAACTCTACTACTAGGGAACAAAAGAAATCCAGAGAAGATGGATATTATGAAGAAGGAGAAGATCAGAGAAAGGTGCATTGTGAAGTAGATGTAATTTCATGGAGGGAAAGAAGAATTAGGGCTACTGTTGCTGATAAAAAAAAAAATTAGGGCTACTGTTTTGGTTTTTGCTGATATCGATTCCGTTTGAAATGCTTTAACTGATTATGAAAGACTCACTGATTTCATCCCTAATCTCATTTGCAGGTAAAAATTAAACACTTTCTTAGAGAGAGAAATGAGTTTAGAGAGAGAAAGGGTTGTGGTGATGGTGGTGGGACAATGGTGGAAGGGTGGGGGAGGTGGGAATCAAGAAAAAAAGAAATAATAATAATCTGAATTTTTTTTAGGTGGCCTCCGATTGAGCAGTAGTGACCGGCGGAACCCACTTAAGACCAATTAATGACAAGAGGGGTATTTTGGGTAATAAAATAAGTACCACTTAAATAAATCACATGTGATACACGTGAGGGGTAGTAATGTCAAATTACCACACGTGTTTGACGCATGTGCACCACTTAACAAATTCTTAACGAAAAAGGGATCAAGGTCTAATTTCTGTGTAAAAAGGGACTAACCCCTAATTGAAACATTAAAGGGGGACTAAAGTCAAAAAATCCCATTTTGGAAACGTGGTAAGTTTTACTGTTTGCACCAATTATGCCAAAAAGTGTAGCTAACACCAGAATTTTGTGTTTATGCATTAAACATCTATCTTTTGAGGCCGAATCCTAAAAGTGGTATTTTGAGTTTTTGAAAAGTGATCTTTTTATACTAAAAGTGATACGAAAAGGTATGTTAAAAATGGTGTGTATGGAATTAATTTATTTACATGCATTCATATAGATCGATTGGGCAAGGTTTGTAGTTTTTGAACAGTTGGTGTTAGTAAACCTTAACTTAGTATTTTTAATTACTCCTACTAAGCTTGCTCACTCTGTTGTTAATCTCCAAAGATACGGAGTAGAACAACCAAGTAGATCGTAGCATCGGAGAAAGAAAGACACACATAGAAGTATGCTCTGTATCACTTTGAGTGAAGACTTAATTATTATATATCATGGGCATGGATGTTTAGTTTCTTTTATTTAAAGTAGGGGTAATTTGATTTTGGCTCCTAACTTTTGACCAGGAACAATCTTTGGCCCCTAAAGTTATCCAACTTAGTGTTTAGACCCTAACATCTACTTTTCCATCCGTTTTTCGCTATTCTTCTTTTCTCTTTTTAACTATACCCTTCTTTCTTATTCAGTAGTTTATATTGTCAGTGCTGGCAATACTGACACTGACAACAATGACACACCGTCACATCCTTGAGAAACATTAATTTGATATTTTACTTTATTTTTTAAATTCTCAACCATTTCAATTTTTTTTTAAATGTTACACCACATTTACGTTATCTACATTTATCATCTAATGGTCTTGAAAGTCTAAATGTCCTACGGTTAATGGATTTAACCGTATGTCAATGTGACTATAGTTAAGGATCACACTATCACCTAATCAAAAACTACTGAGGTGATAAGAGTAAAATAAAAATCTATAACTAGAGTATTAACTTATTCGATTCTTAATATGCGGAATTAAGAACAAGAATCGAATATTTCAATCTCATAACAAGTATGGAAATATGCACAAGAGATTTTGTTAACGAGGAAAACCCAAACTGGGAAAAACCCCGGGACCTAGTCCAGCAAGAATCCACTAAAAGTTATTGAAAACTTACAACCCGATTTACCACTCGATGGACACGATTTACGACTCCCTCTACGCTCCAACAGCTACGGTGTACAGTTCTTCCACAAATTCGAAATCCACGAATTTGCCTCTTAGTAGATGATGATGCGTCTCCAACTTGAACTCCACAAGTCCCGCACCTTGAACCAATACTTGACTCCTCAAGTATATCACCACAAGCTTGAAACTTCAAGCTCAACCACCGGAAATCCACCGGCAACAAAACTCAGGTTTTGAGTTAAAATGGGAAGGATTAAAGCATGTACAACAAGCTTGGAAGCTAAAGAATTAGAGTTGAAACTCTCCAAGAACTTGTTGATAAATAGGGTGAATGGTTGATTAAACATTGATGGTTCAATCCCTATTTATAACTCAAAATGTCCAGCACAAACCCAGAAATCTCTAGGTTGTATTAGGTCAAAAGCTAGACACAATAATGGAGATGAGGAGACATTCCATTGATCCCTCATCCCATTTAGAGGTGTTCCCCACGCACCAATAATTCCCCTAAAATATGCTAAGAGGAAATGTGCAAAAAAGTGAAAAGGAATCACTTTACAGCTCACGAAACAGCTGAAATCGCACATATCTGGGCGTTGGTTTCGAAACCAAGAAGGTTGGTTTCGAAACCAAAAAAGGCCTGGAATGATTTTCATAACTTTGGTTTCGAAACCAATATGTTTGGTTTCGAAACCAAAGACCATCTAACATCATTCTGTAGCTTTGGTTTCGAAACCAACAAGTCAGTTTCGAAACCAAAAACCATCTGTTGGCATTTTTCAGGGTTGGTTTCGAAACCAATATGGTTGGTTTCGAAACCAAAAACCTCCTGACATCATTTTTCAACTTTGGTTTCGAAACCAACCTCCTTGGTTTCGAAACCAACCTTTGGCCACAGTACAAATGGTCACAGTTTCCCGAAAAACCGTGGTATTCTGACAGCATTCTTTCAAACACTAGTTTTAAGGGGTTTTGACATCTTTTGCCATTCCGTACTTTCTCATATGATCTAATATGAACTAACCACCTATGGTATTGAGTTACTAAGTCACTTACCATCCTAAAATGAGTTCCGGTGGTTTCTCATATGATCTAATATGAACTAATCACCTATGGTATTGAGTTTCTAAGTCACTTACCATCCTAAGATGAGTTCCGGTGGTTCTCATATGATCTAATATGAACTAACCACCTATGATATTGAGTTTCTAAGTCACTTACCATCCTAAGATGAGTTCCGGTGGTGAGTTGAGCTTCTTGGAGTCTTTGCTTCGCAACGAACCGAATGACTCACTAACTCTAACTCAAGTTACATTGACCATCTTGAGTTTACCTTTGACACGAAATTCGACAAATATGACATGAGTGAACTCATGGACCTAACAATCTCCCCCTTTGTCATTTTCGTGACAAAGCCATACATAAGAAAATAGTATAAAGAACCTTCCCCATTACAACTCGTATTTTCTTACACATGACTCAATAGAACTTAAAACACGGATTGTATAAAACACCATGTTTCCTGCCCATGCTCACAAGACAAGTCAAGGAATATTATAAAATATTAAATACATACTTTGAAGAATGTTTAGAGCATTTAATGAGAGTAGAGATAATATCTCTTCCCCTTTGTCAAAGCTTCTCCCATCTTAATATATCTTTCAGTGGTAGTGAATTGAGCTTTGCATAAGTCTTCTCTCCTTCACTATAAGTCTTCATTGATTAGAAATGTAGAGATAACTTACTAACTCTCATTGACCATATTGAGTTCGATTTAACACGCAAATTGACAAAACCCATGAGGGAACTTATGGACCTACAATCTCCCCCTTTGTCAATTTCGTGACAAAATCCATTCTTAAGCTCAATGAGAGATAAAAGACATAACTCCCCTAAATAAATAGAGACATTAAACTCTATGGGATGTTTTTAACTTGTTTCATGCACATGTCCACAAGACACATCAAGGTACCGTGGAAGTCATGAATATAAATTCTGAATATGTTTACTCTCCCCCTTGATGAGTGCTACAAGAATCTCCCCCCTATGTGATATATCTTCTATCACATAGTATTCCTCTTGCAAAGACAAGAACACACAATTCTACCCCTTTTGTCACAAATAGACAAAGGATAGAAGACAACAAAAGTATAAGGAGAAACTGAAAAAGACAATGTATGGAAACACAAATACAAGCCAACCAATCATAAGAATAAATATCTAACTAGTTTTTAACTAAGTAGATAGTTAGATAGACAATAAGAAAGTATAGTGGAAGGCAAGTAAAAATATGTTACACACCACAAAATTTATCAAAGCTAGCTACAAGGTGTATCAGAGCTAAGATAAGAAATGAAACCAAGTGTGTAAAACTATCCTGATTTTTAAAACCATTGGAGAAAATGCATATTTTTATATTTTTTAAATATTGGCCTAATGCAAATAATGAGCATGCAGGCACAAATATATGCAATTAAACAAAACATGCAAGCTCCCCCTCAACCAGATCATGAGAAAGATTTGAATCTTAAAACTAATCCGGTTCAACATGCATCAACACACAACAAATCTATGCTATCAATGTATGCAAGTAGAAAAGTTTTGTTGTGTCTAAATTATGTTGTCAAGGCTATCAATAATATAATACACAATCACAATAAAAATTTCTTAATCATGTAATTACAAAAATTTATTCAAATATAGCCAAGCTAGTTCTCAATCATTAAAATCACAACACTCAATATCCTGATTATGGTGTTTGTGTGTGTTTGATAGAACAATATCATTATGTGAGACTATCCTAAAAGGAAAATAAGATAAGGTTATCCATATTACCAATCACTACACCATATTTACCAAACTGCAACGCCCCCTTAAAAAAAATTTGCCACGGCTTTAAGCCGTTGCTAGACTTACCACGGACTGTAGTCGTTGCAAATTTCTGCCACGGCTTCTTTGTCAATTAGCAACGGCTATTAGCCATTTCTAAACTAATTACGGCCCAAAGCCATTGCAAAGCTGAAAATAATTAAAGAAAAAAAAAAAGGAAAAAGTGTCCCACCTACGTTATGTTAGCAACGGAACCCACTAAAACTAAACCTCGAAATTTTTTTTCATTTGCGCGGTGAACCTCCCGCTTTGTTTTCCCTCCCGTTCTTTCATCTTCTATTAGGGCTTCTTCTCCCTTCCTCCTCCTCTTCTCCTCTTCTCTCTAATCTCTCGCTCTCTCTTTCCTACTCTCTGATCTCTAATCTCTCTCTCTGATATCCTTTGTGAAAAGCCCCAAATATATTTGGGTTGTGGCGACTCTTCATCCGCATCCAAATATGTGGTTTTCTCTCTCCCCTTTCCTCTACTGAACCTTAAATTCGAAAAGTTGTGGTGGTTCGATGTGAAGAGACCTGTCTTTTCCGACGGTCTCGTTTGTCAGAAAAAGAAATACCTCTATTTTTTGAGGAAGAGGATGAACACCGAACCTTCTCATGGTCCCATTCATTTCTGTGCTCCCACTAAGATACTCTGGAGGACCATCCGTGGGTGATTTTTAAGTTTCTACTTAATCCTATTTCCTATTAGTCACTTTTCTTCCAAACCCTATTTCTTATTTAGTGATCTATTTATTTGTTGTTGTTCAGTTATTTGTTTGTTTATTTGTAGGATGATTCCTTACAAGACTAACTATGGTGCTGGTGCCCTTGCACGATTCAAGGCTTGCGAATCATTGTTTGCAGACTTTGGCTTGTCAATACCAGGGGATATTGGTTCAGTTTCTTCATTGGGAACTGCGAAGTTCCAGTTCACCCCAAGACCCTAGCTTGGTATATCCTGAGAATACTTTGCTGCGCAGAAGTGATTTTCCTTTTAGTTATTTATTTTGTATTTTTTTTCATTTTTCAATTTTATTTCCTGAATTCGATTGAATTATAGAAGTTCACTTGCTAGAAGGATGATTGCATTGCCTTTGGCAAAATTTGAATACATTTTAAAGATGAAAGAAATCTTCCCGTTTCACCTGTGGTGGAGCTGGACCTCAAGGTGTAAACATGTCCCCTTGAAGTATCCAACTGCTGATATGATGACTTATAAACCATACGATAAGATGAAGAAGATGGTTATCCCTGATGCTCTCAAGTGGATTTTGTTTTGTTTTTTGTTTGGTTGATTTCTCTGTGATTTAAGGGTTTTTTATTTGGGTATGTTTATTAGGTTTTGATTTGTTATTGTTGTTGTTTATTAGGGTTTTGAGGCTCCAGCTTGGACACAAGTACTGCCTGTTGGGCAGACTTTCATCCTAGGTCAGATGGAGTCACTATAACACCATCAAGGTGAGATTTTACTGGATTAAGTTTGATATCCTGTTTTACTTTCATTTATTTTAAAGTAGCTATTTGTTTGTGAGTGTTATACTTTATTATCTTATATTCAATGCTTACTTTTTTATTTTTATTGTTATTGCAGCACCATGTCATATTAGTATTTGGGTTACGAGTTTCTGATATTTTTGGTGAAGGGATCTAGTTTTAGTTTTTTTTTAAATGTTTTTATAAAAATAATTTGTCCAGATTTTTTTCCCTAGATGTGGTTACAATGAATGAAATATACCTCTTTATAGGTAATGGTAACTATAGATTAGCTTAAGATGAGTGGGTGATTCCTCAATTGTGTTTGTTTTCTGTGAATGATGGTATTAAAAAGTGGGACATGTCTTTTGGGATGCCAAGTTTAAAATATAATACAAACACATCAACAGGTTTGTTGGTGACTTGATAGTGGTAAAGTTTTTCAAAAACATGGACTAGTAAACATATTTGGCCATTAGGATATTTTGTTTGTGTAAGCAATTCTAATAATACTGTGAAAGAAAAAAAAAACATATCTGAATTCCTAAAAGAGCCTTGAAGGTGTACTTTTTTATGATCATGTTGCTTGTTGAGTCATGCTTAGTTGTGCTCATAGATTTGCAAAATTTGAAAATTTCCTCTTCGTTGTTGGTGTTGTTACTATTATTTTATTTCTTTAGCTTTATATTAGCAATAGTATAATTGTTCTAATGTTCCCTGAGTATATATCACCGGTTATTTGGATGTGATCAAATTATTCTTGTAATGGAATCTTCATGTACTGGTAAAGATTGATTTAAAAACTAATTTAATGATAACATATTCCAAAAAGTAATGGAAACTTTTTGTGTATAGTATTTTTGTTTAATGCCCAACAAACCTATGCGCTTGGTCGAATTTAAGCTGCAACATTCTTAGTTTCTTAATACACATGATGATTAATTTGTGAATGAAAGTCGTGTGTTCTGAAAGTACAAATTGGTAGCAGGTGAATGGAAAAGCAAAAGGCCTAATGGAGAACATATTTTGAAAGTTTTAAGTAATTCAAAATGGTTGCTGAATTACCGGTGTTAATCCCATATACTAATTATATGCTTAGACTCACTTTTAGTTGATCAATAAACCTCCTTTTGTTACTGTTTATGATATTTGGGTCTGGTTTGGCGGGATTAAGAGGGATTCAAGTGAGACCATAACTAGATTGTCTTGAAAACCCCATTTTTTATTTGGATTGATCAAACATGAACTTTTCAGATTCCTATAGGGTTTCTTTTTCATTTCTGCCCTAAATGATGAGTATTTCAGTGCTTTGGTGAAGGTGAACATTATATTTTTAAAGAGTTTTTTCCTAAATTAAGTTTAAAAAGGTTTTGTGCAGCTGATTAGCCCTTGCTTCTATGCTCTCTGTAATGTTTCAGGAAAGGTACAAACTACAAAGTGAGAGATAGGGTCTTATATGTTTCTTTTTTTATTTTTAGAACTCTTAATTTGAAAAGAGAAGATGATTATTTAATGAACTGTTTGGAGGTCTTCATCTAGGTTCTACATTATTCTAGGTACTGTTTATGCTTTAAGCTCGCTGAAAAAGAAGAGGAAGAATACCTAGCTGTTAGAGATTTATCTCTCAAGCATCTAATGTGGTTTCAGACTGTTATGCCTTTTTATTGCGTATGAAAACAACTAGGTGAGAATACAGATCTGATTTACAAAGGATGTGTATATGGGTAATGGACTCCACATTTCCCTGTCCATCTTTATACAACTATGCACATTTTTGTACTTTCGTTGGGAATCTTCTTTAATTTTTATTTCTTTTTACGACAAATACTAGATTTTGATACTAGATTTATGATCATTACTTAAAAACCTGTATGTGATCAAACTAATTTTCTTTTATGATTCTATATGGATAATTTGATTATAAATAGTATATATGTTTGTTGTTACATATGTAAGCACCGTGTGACTAAGGCAGGAGGAAATCTTGAATCTGACTCCTCTAATGAATTGTTGTTGCATGAGGAAATCTTGAAGCACCGCGTGAGATTAAGGCAGGCTGAACATAGAAGACGATAACGAGTATAAATGGATGGAGACCCTCGGTTGTAAGTTTGAATTATTTTTATATATTTGCTTTTAAGTTGATGTATTGGCCAGATTTGTTGTTTTCATCAACTGAACCTTGTGTAAAATTACTGAACCTCGTGTAAAACACATTACAGATATGAAATAACAATTGGATAAGAAGAATGAATTTCAAATTTTCAATTGATGAAATTTTAGAAAGTTTTAAATATGGATTTCCAAATTTCCAAAGTGTTAACTTGGGTGCATACTCTTTGTATCTAATATGGGTTGGTTTGGTTTGTCTGTAAAGAATATTGATATTGTTGAATATAAAATTAGTCTTACTAGGGCTACTAATTAAGTTATGAGTTTGTTGGAGTAGAAGAGTATTAATTTAAATTAATATAGGAAGAATGGTTTGTTATTATTGGTTTATGATCTGGGTATTAGCTTTTACCCATTGGTTTGTAATTTGGGATTTTGTTGAATTCTATTCATTGATTTCTACAGGTGGGTAACAAAGCACAAATATTTGTGTAAAAAAAAGGCAAAAAATATAGCAACGGCTCAAAGCCGTAGCTATTAAGTTGCAAATTTTAGCAAGAATGAACAGTAGCAACAACTTTAAGCCGTTGCTATTTTTAACTTTGCAACAGCTAGTACCCGTTGCAAACCAGTTAATTGCAACGGCTGGAGACCGTGACTAAATTGCTTACCATAGGATTAAAAGGGGTCTTTGGTGTCGAAAAATGCCCGTTGCTAACATAATTAACCACGGCTTTGAGCCGTTGCTAAAATTTAACAACGCCACATTTTAGCACGGCTTACAGCCGTTGCTGTTTGGCATTTTTGGTGTAGTGAATTTCTTCAATCTGAACCTTACCCAGCATGAAAGAACCATCTCACTTTGTTACCTATTAATGACCTTCATGTTTGAGTTTGTATGAAACTTGAGGAACTTAAGAGCATGAGACATAGATCACCAACTTGTTCCTAATATTTTCCTTAAACTTGCAAGCGACTCTTATCCGAGGAGACACAATCAAGAAAGTACCCGTATTGGAACCAAATGGGTCACTATGAGGCCAAGATGAAGAAAAAAGAACATCGAGTTCCCAATCTTTTTGCGGGATCTCACTCTTTTTGATGTTTAAACACCGAGTTCAACAATTTTTACGAGAACTCACTCTTTTGGTGTTTCACCAAGCTCAAAATCTTTTACGAGAGCTTACTGTTTTGGTGATGTTTCATAACAAGATATAACAATATTTTTCAGTACTCATCAAAACATAATATCCTAGTGAGAGATAGTCCAACCAGCTAGTTCAGTCCATCAATGAATCATGAGCTTTATTTCTAACCCATCCAATAGTTCAACTAAGATAAAATCACACTTACTCAAGAGACTCTTATGTGCACAAGATTTATAAATCAGTCAAGAGAGTATGTGGATTTAGTGAAGAGATTCACAAGCTATATCAAAATAAAGTAAAGCAATTCAGATTTGTGAAATCTCTCATATGTTCAAGTATTCTATAAAAGATAGCCAACAACAACAAGAAGAACACTTAAAACACATCTGTATTAGAATGCAATTTTATGAAAGCAAACTAATCTTCAAAACTCACTCTTCAACCCAAAAATGATATGCAATGCAAAAACAGGAGAAAAGTGAGAACATAAACCTACAGAAAAAAATTCTGCTTGATGTGATTGACTATCAATAGTCACCACTTGTGTAATAGCTTATTTCTCATCCAATAACAAAGGTTTATACACTTCATTCAGTATTGGCAAGAAAACAAGATTATAACCACAAAAATATACACACATGTCACAAAAACGATTTGACAAAAAATGGACATGCTGTAAAGTATGATAATTAGTAGATGGAATGTCATGTTCAAATGCAATAAGAACTTTTCTACAAGTACATACTACAAACACTAGAATGCATAACAAACAACTAAAATGCAAACTAGTAGAATACTCACTCAACTACCCCAACAATATATGCAATCAAAACAAGGGGAGGAGTGAGACCAACAATCATCAAGTAATAGTACGACCACTACCATAAACCAATAAATACTTAGACGACTTACCGGTATTGTGTGTAGTAAGAGTTTCAAGACTTGTCAAATAACTTTTTCTTACCCATATGACCTTGAATTTCTTGAATGTCTTAATTTGATTCAAGTCCACATGAGTACATTTGGTTGTCTCACACACAACCTTTTTAGCCTTGTTTCTCTTCTTTTTCTTTAAATAAGATTTTGATCCAAAGAAATATATACCTTGCTTGTTGTTCTTAAGCTTTCCAATCTCCCCAGCCAATGCTTGAGCCTTATCGCTCAAAGACTTGATTCTTTTTAAAAGATCTTGATTGACCTTATAAGACTTTTTTGCAATCTTCTAAAAAGAATCTGCATTTGTTCTGCAAATGTCCCTTATAACCACAATAAGAAAACACATTAGTAACATTAAAAACTTTAGGCTTGCCTTGAAGCTTACCAACATGATTTGGAGTGTTCTTTTGAGGTGGAACAACTTGAACAGAAGAGTTCTTTTGAGCTGAAGAGATCATTTGGGCTTGATGCTTTTTGGCTTTCCTAACCTTGGTTCCTTTTGTTGGATTGGAACTAGTAGAAGCTTCGTATTTCAAACCTCTCTTATTTCCTGCATAATTGGCTGCAATTAATATGTTAGAAAGTTTTTTATAGCCAACATTAAATTTCTCAAGCATACTGTTAGACAAAGTTAAATATCTTTTTGATGTAGCAAGTGTAGACTCAAGAGATTTAATCTTGTCAATAGCTTTTCCATGTTCTAGCTCAAGAATTTTTAACTTGTTAAGAAGCCCAACAACTTCTTCATCAAGTTTCAATTCATTGTATGTGGCTTTCTCAACTTTGAGTGTTAAGCTATCTTTTTCAGTTGTAAGAAGTGACAACTTCTCTTTTAGAACTTTGTTTTCCTTGGATAGCTCCACACTCTTTTTCAATAATTCATCACACAATTCTTCTAGATCTACATCTTCATCACTCTCCTCATCATCACTTGACGATTCATTGGATTCAGCTGGTATGTCATTAAAATGATCTTTTGGAG